>BPLQ01003666.1:265000-869437 GCA_021605075.1 Caerostris darwini | reverse complement strand
TTTTTTTTTTTTTTTTTTTTTTTTTTTTTTTTTTTTTTTTTCATATTGTTGGTACTGTCCTTGACATCTGTGTGAAATTTCACGTCTAAATATTCATTAGTGTTTGAGTTGCGCTTGGCTTTGTGAGACACTGAAACTGATTCCTGCGATTTTTGAAATGTTCTGAATTAAGTGAGCAAAGAACATGCATTAAATTTTGTTTGCGGAAACGTATAGAATGTAGCAGAAGGCATTCGGTGAGCATTCCTATATCTGAAAGAAATGTTTACAAGTGGTAAAAACGCTTCAAAGAAGGTAGAGGACGCGTTGAAGACGAAGGGCCCTCTGGTCAACCATCAACCTCAACTGACGAAGCTCGCGTCCAAGAAATTAAAGATTTGGTGCTTGAAAACCGTCGATTTACAATTAGAGACCTTACTGATGATGTTGGAATTTCAAAAGGATCGGTCCATTCCATTTTGGGCCTCAAACGCGTCAAATTTTGATTGGGATCATTGGGATTTGCTTTGGGATCAAATTTTATCTCATTACTCTATTAGAATTTATGTTTGAAGTAATTTATAATTAATAATTTAACTTGATCCAACACCTATTTCTTAATATGAAGCTAAATATTCAAGTTATTGACAATCTAGCAATCTTAAAAAATAAGCCTAGTATTATCTGCAAAAAGGAATAGGGATAATTTTCTACGAAACATTAGTAATTAAACCAATGATAAATTTATATATATATATATCCTATTTCAGGAATTTCCATGTTTGGAATGATGTGTGGATGACCAGACCTGATTTACCTCCTGGTTACGGTGGTTGGCAGTCCATAGATTCTACTCCTCAAGAAACCAGCGGAAGTGAGTTGGGCACTAGTTGCATCACTATTATTTTTTTTCCTTCTTCTTCACACTTGAAATTTTAAAATACTTAGTAATTACAGAAATTATTACCATTCTCACAATAAATATTCGATAATTTAATGCTATTTTTGAAAAAAGTAGAACAGGAAAGGCAGCATAAAAGAATCGAAGGTTTTAAGCCGCATTCTCACCAAGCCGTTGAACAACGGAAGGATGAAACGTTGACCATTCGCAAGCCTAAGATGTGGCGTGTGGGGGCTTATGATTCGTTAACGTTTTAAGTCGCGTCCAGAAAAGAGAACGAGACAAGCGATTAGCTCTTGCAAACCATTCTCAACGTGGTCGGAACCGAAAGAAAATTTTGTTTTCGGACATCAAATTTATTTTTTTTTCATTCAAAGAACAGATCGTGGACTGTTAGGTAAAAACATTTCAAAGACTATAAAATTGTTCCTGATATGCATAGTTGTTATATCAAAAATGTTTACTATCAAGTGTTTTTAATGATAGTAACAATATTCTTATTAATATACTTAAGTAGTGGTCATAAGAATTAAATAGGAGACTGTAGGCTCTATTTAACTTGGCAACTGGAGTACCGATTACGGGGAGTTCCAATGGAGAAAGACCCCTTAACCTCCTCATCTTAATTCATAGATATATTTACAATTTCAGTTGGCGCGCTTTAGGTTAGTAAAAAAGATGCAAGATAAAAAAGTTTATAAAAATTAAAATATGGTACTCGTAAAAATTTAAAAATACTAAAACAAATAAAAATAAGATAAAAAATAAAAAATTAAATTAGAACTAAAAGAATTTAAGTTAAAATTCGGTACAATTAGGGATCAGTTTTATTATATAATATATAATTGTGATATGCTGAACGCGCGGGATCCGTAACGATGATCTGAAAGTTAAAAGCATTAATAGCCAACCCCCTTCCCCCCCCCCCAAAAAAAAAACCGATCTCAGAACCAAAGTTCTGGTAGTTTATTTTTATTATATATATATATATATATTTCATTTTTTGATAAAGTTTTTTCTAATCCTTTTATTTTATGCAAAAAGGGGGGGGGGATAAAATAAAATAAAATCTAACTGTGTCACTAATCGGCAAAAGAACAAAGATGCACAGGGTAGCAGAATAGCGAAAGGAGCTGGGTTCAGATTCGAAACGTCGACCTCGCGGTCAGAGATCCGTTTCTTTACCTCTGCACCAATTCGACCTATTTAGTGGCTTTAGTTGTTAGTTAAGCCAAAGGGGCTCTCAGATACAAAATGAGATAATTTGTCTCAGTGAACGTCTATTTGATTTGGATTACAAAAGAGAATTTAAAGTAAGAATTAAAAATTCTTTTTTAACACAATAACGAATCAATATAAACTCAAGCTTTCTTTTTCCACAGATGTGTTCCAGATGGGTCCATCATCCGTGGAGGCGGTGCGTCGTGGTCAAGTGGGCTTCGATTTCGACTGTCCCTTCGTGTTCGCCGAAGTGAACGCGGACATCATCAAGTGGACTCGAGACGAGACTGTCGAGGGAGGGTGGAGAAAAGCAGCCAGTGACAAATACAAGTAAGCCTTAATATTTTTTTAAAAATCTATATTTATCATAGTACTGATCGGTAGACCAAAAGAGTCCGAATTCTTTTGCCCATGCACTGCACTGAAGTTGAATCTTCACCGGATACTAAAATCTCAAGTCGTAGAATCGGAAACCTTATCTCCTGTCCACTCAAACTTCTTTTCACTGAATCGTTGATATTGTCTCTTTTCACTCGAAATTTGAGGTACTGCAAATGATTGACGATTTATTTGGAGATGTGTTAATTTTCTGTCCAAAAGAAATGACGTCAGAAATGATAACTTATGATTTTTGGACATGTTTTGAAATGACTCTTTTTCTGGCACTCAGAATAGAGTGCGACTTTGGGTTATACATTAAATATTGTTCTGTTGATGAGTTGAGTTCCATTACCACTCTTATTTTATCTAAAAAACAATCTAACTACCTGGCACTACAACCCATGGTGGATTTAGAGACAGGAGATGGGTTTTTTTTTTACAGAGTAGGGTTGTCAGCCTTACGACCCACAGTCGTATTACACTGTCATCATAGACAGAGACTGACAATTTAAAGTGAATTCCAAACCGAAACCTGTGGCACCGAGCGCCAGAGAGCTAGTCACTCGCCCATCAGGACCCTCTTATTTTATCAAAACAGGTTAATATTTTATGATATACATCTAGTATATGGTATCACATTATGTCTTATCCAAACTTTTGAAAATTTAATTTAAATCTAATGGATAGATATACACGGATAGTAACAACTGATACACGCTGATAGATACACACTGATATAGATGTACACAAATATATCAAAAATTTATTTCGAAAACAAATGAAAAGACAGATAAATGAAAATTATTATAAAATAAGAAGTATTTATTTAATATTTTTTTCTGCCTCGTTTAATTTAAACTGAAATTAATGAATCTCTATATGGGTGCCATGAGTTGCACTAAGAACATCAAGATGGTATTCTTGCCATGTTCATTATAACATACCTTCATCAATGGTGGCGAGGCCATCAGTCCTTTAGATTACTCATGTCCCTTACTTTTGTTCGATACATGATATCGTTAACGTAACCTTGGATACATAGCACACCAGATATCACATCCCTCGACTTCTTTATTTGTTAAAGATATCGAACAAATATACGGGACTTGAATGATATAAAGCACTACTACTACATCACTGCGCCTAGAGCTGAGTTGTCCCTTTACAGTTTAGGAATGATGTGGTGAGAAGAAGCCTGATTGGGCTCTGTGACGCTCTACAGTCATATTAGACCAGGACCTACGGCTTAAACTGGATTCCGAACCACTACAAACATCCATGACACCGCCGAGATTCGAACCCGAAACCTGTGGTACCGAGCACCAGAGCGCTAGCCACTTGGCCATCAGGTCCCTTAATCGAAAGGACTGATGACCTTGCTACCATTGATGATGGTATGTTACAGCGAAGATGTTCAACTCATGGTGCCCATATAGAGATGTATTAAATTAAATTAAAATTAAATGAGGAGGAAAAATATTAAATAAATACTCCTCATTTTATAATAATTTTCACTTATCTATATTTCATTTGCTTTTGTAATAAATTTTTGATATTCTGATGAGTCTCTCCCCCCTTGGAGGATTTTCTTAAAAGGGAGGTTTTTGGAGAAGAAAGTTCTGCGATGTGTGATAATTAAGGTCTGCCGCAGACGAGGTCATTTGATTCGTCGTTGACTGGAGAAGTCTGAAAATCACCGTACTTGTAGGGAACTGCACCTGCGAATCAAATTGAATTCTTTACTTTTTAATTTTTTGTAAATAATAAGTTATAATAATTCAGTTTTGTATTTGTATATATATAGTGCTTGTAAATAAAAAATTAAAGTGTTTCCATGAACCTGAAAATGGCCCTCTTCTTGAAACCGTTATAAGTCTAGTATAGCTAAAGACGTTACACTATCAATGAATACTTTACAATTCTTCTTAATTTTACAACAATATAAAATATGTATTTGATATAAGAAGATACTATTTTTTATTGCAGAATCGGACAATTTATGCTGACGAAAAAAATTGGCGTGGACGACGACATTGGAGATACCGATGCAGAAAACATTGTCGCCGAATACAAAGATCAAGAAGGTTGACAATTTGAAATTCCTACTTCGAGAATTTTTTTTTAATTGTCGTTTAAATCTCTTATAAAATGTCGCTCATTTATTTAATTGTGGTTATTTTTGTCGTATAGGTACAGTCGAAGAGAGGATGGCAGTTTTAAATGCTGCCCGCTACGGGGTTGCTCCAAGCATTCGTTATGCAGTGTACGATATGCCTCCACCTGAAGCTGAAGATGTGACGTTTGACCTGATGGAAATCGATCAGATCATGATTGGACAGCCATTTTCGGTGACGGTCAAAGTGAGGAACAAGAACCCATCGGAAATGCGAACGGTCGGTGCAGTACTCTCGGCAAGTACTGTCTATTACACGGGGGTACTGGCTCGCAAAGTGACGAGGCAGAGAGGAAACTTTGTGCTGAAACCTAACCAATGTAAGATATTTGAAGGAACATGAATAAAAATTTACTATTCTTTAAGAATCATATTTAAGAACATCATATTTTCTTAAAAAAAGAAAGAAAAAAAGGTTTTGTCAGTTTGTAATTAAAAGTAAAAATTCTCATTCGTAATTAATTTTTCTACATAATTATGAGATGGATGATGATGAATGAAGTGGTATATGGGGATGTGAAGCAACAAGGACTATAATCCCCTAATCACTATATATATATATGAACAGTTAGTTTTTCCTTATTTTTAATATGTCACTCTCCACAACGCTCTACGATCGTGTTACACCGGGACCTACGGTTTAAAATGGATTCCGAACCACTACGAACATCCATGGCACCGCCGGGACTCGAACCCGAAACATGTGGCACCGAGCGCCAGAGCGCTAGCCACTCGGCTATTCAGGCCCCTTATGAGATGGAAAATGATTTCCAGTTTTGAGAAGGTACAATTGTTTTGTAACAACAATATCATGAATTGGACACTAAGGGTTCATTTCCATTGGCAACACGATGCTAACGCGACGTCAACTTTGACGAATCAGATTGAAGAAAGAATGATTGACAGTATAGAATCAATCAATCTAATGTCAATCATTCTCGTTGGTTAATTTGATTCAGCAAAGTTGCCGTCGCGTTACGATTGGAAATGCACTCTAAAGGCTTATTTTTCTTCAAAAGTGCAGAATGATTATAAAAAAAAACTGTGCCTGGCTATCATACGATTTATAGAAATTAGATGTAAGGTACTTTGAGGTATGCCCTCAAGAGTCATATAAAAAACAACAGTTAAACTCTAACAGTTACGATTACAGTGACACGATTCCAAAAATTTCAAATGTCAACACCTACTCTTTTTTTTATTGGAATGCGATCTCCATAGTGAAAACCATAAATAACGTTGGAACGGTGCGTGTAACTCAAAAATTGTGGGCGCTAAACAGACTAAGAACAAAAAGTGAAAACAACTAATACTTACAGAAAAGTAATAGAAAGCAAAACATTTTATTGTGTTTCACAGATTGTCCAAGCGACTTCCTTCACACACGAGGGCACTTTGCATGTAGCAGTTGAAGGATAGTACTGAAGCACGTACCATGGCAAGAGGAATTTGTTGAACCTGACTTCTGATGGCACCTTTCAAATCAGATGCAATTTGAGGATTACGTGCTTACACTTTAGATTTCAGGTATCCTTACAACGAAATGCTTTATCTGATGTCAGGTGGATGCAAGACGATACTCCCCCATTGAAGAGGTCCCCTGTCAAACGTTTCTTAACACAACAGTTTGATAACAGAATAATCTACCATTTTACGTTTCCGTGGCCGCCAAGATTCCCCAATCCCCCTCCAATGCATTTCTGGTTGTGATTTGGTTTGTCGCTCTACGGTAATCTTGTGCACACGAGGGCTAAACAGACCATGAGCTACAGTTTAAAGTGAATTCCGAACCACTAACAAACATCCATGCCATCGCCAGGATTCGAACCTTTCTGACTATGGGAATGACTGAAATCTAAAGTATGCTGAATACACCACTTAAAGTATACCGTCTTTCTTTTGCGCAAAGTTAGTTTCACATGGAAAACTAATGTTTCAATATCTAATATTAAAAAAAATCGTTGGTATTGCGAAAAAAAGTTAAAAACAAATCCAGATTTTAATTAAACAAAAAATTTTGTAGTTTATTAAATAATTATTCTTAAAATGTTTAAAATTGTTGGGGTTTTTGTTTTGCAGCTGAAGTTCTATCGATCACCGTCACTCCTGACGACTACCTTGACAAGTTGGTGGATTACGCAATGATGAAGATCTACGCCATTGCCACTGTGCAAGAGACACAGCAAACCTGGGCGGAAGAGGACGACTTCACGGTGCAGAAACCCAAATTGATACTGGAGGTTTGGATTATAAATAAATACTTTTACATAAATATCATTTTCCACATTCAATTATATACTCTTTCAAAAGAGTATTTTACATAGAATTGTAATAAAAACAGAGCACGTCCCTGTATTCTAAAAGAACAAAAATTTGAGGCAAACATGTCTTGACTTTTTATTACAAGAACTGGTGCTGCAACGCTCCTTGGCTTATTTTCCCGGCGTGTATTCATTTAGAAAACGTAAACATGTTACTATGCTTCGAATGCTAATCATGTTACATGCTGCATTGATGTAGCAATTATCTATTTAAGCTATTTAGCAATTTCATCTTATGTTGGCCAAGATACTTAAAACCCTTTTGGTTGTAATAAGTGCCGATATTTGGTTTGTGAAATATATTTTTGCATGTCTCTAGAAAGTAGTGAAGGTTCAAAAATATTTTTAAAAATCGAGTTTAATTACTAACTCACACACTGTACACTATTTCTAGAAATAAAAAAATAAAAAAAATTTTATTAATTATCTAAAAATTCATTATTGACGAACATTGCATTTCTTGAAAGGGCGTTTCAAAAAAAAAAAAAAAAAAAAAAAGGTGTGTTTTCTTGAAAGGGTGTTTTCAATAAATTCCACACATCCAATTGTAAAATTAAATAGCTTGAAACTCCTTTTACTCATAACAGTAAAACTTCAGTTATCTCAGAATACAGCAATGAAGTAATAGCTTTCACAGAATTACGAAATAAATCTTCAAAATGTTTAATTAAATTAGAGAAGGATAGGAATATTACTGTATCCAAAAAGTAAGACCAATTTTCAATTTAAAATTCCTGGCGCTTGTGAAAATTTCAATTTTTTTTTTTTCTTTTTTAAGTTGTTCTTGACATCTGTGTGAAATTTGACGTCAAAATACCCATGAGTGTTTGAGTTACGCTTGGCTTTGTGAGACGCTATAACTGATTCCGGCGATTTTTTTAAATGTCTGAATGAATTGAGCAAAGAACTTGCATTGAATTTTGTTTGCGGAAAAGTATAGAATGTTCCAGAAAGCATTCGGTAAGTATTCCTATATCGGAAAGAAATGTTTACAAGTGGTATAAACAGTTCAAAGAAGGAAGAGAACGCGTTGAAGACGAAGAGCCCTCTGGTCGACCCACAACCTGAACCGACGAAGTTCACGTCCAAAAAAAATTAAAGATTTGGTGCTTGCAAAACGTCGATTTACAATTAGAGACTTGCTGATGATGTCGGAATTTCAAAAGGACGGTCAATTCCATTTTGGGCCTCAAACGCAACGCATTGGCATAAGTGCATTGTGTCCGGAGGGGATTACTTTGAATGCGATGAAATAAATTTGGTAGAATAAATAGTTTTTGAAAAAAAAAAAAAAAATTAGTCTTACTTGTTGTGCACAGTAGTATACATCAGATAAGACGAATCAACCACGTAAATGATTGGAGTTAATGTTTAAAATTTGAGATAGAATTAGTTGCCAATGCTATTGATGCCTTTACTGATGATTTTAAACGTTTAGAAAATTGGAAGAATCTTCTGCTATGGTGTTGTACATGAAAACGCCGTTTTTCAATTATAATCTGAGATTCCGTACATATTATTTCGTTTAACAAAGCGGCAGGATTTTAAGACCTAAAACTGTAATTTTATTTCCTACATAAATTAAATGTCTAATAGAATGCATATTGGGTTATAAGAAGATAAGCACATCATTAACAAACATGTCAATATAAAATAAATAAAAATATTTATCTTGAATTAAATGAATTGTATTAAAATAAAATAAATGGAATATGTATTTTTCTTCCAGAGTCCCGATGTCCTTCGAGTGAATTTGGAATTTCAGCTCGTGATTCGTCTGACCAATCCTCTGAACCGACACCTCACCGATTGTTTATTTACTATTGAAGGACCAGGATTAAGTGGACCCTACAGAGTTAAATTCAGGTAAGAACAACTGCAACTAAACTTGATCAAAACTCTACATAGTAGCGTGCACGTAAAAGAAGAAATAAAAATTAGAAAATCTTAGATCACGAGAGTAGATGTAGGTATTATAAAGTACATATAGTTCGATACCAATTGCGTGTGGTAAGATAAGCATTCATCTTAAAAGCGAAAGCGGACGAATCGATTAAATGTAAGGGAGTTCTAATCGCCTATACGCAATGCAAGAAGTTTTGAATAAAAAATAACACGGGGATAATTATTGTTGAAATTATAATAGATTGAATATTTCCTTTTATTTTATGACAAACACAATCACTGTTTTGGTCTAGGAATAAAAACATATAGCATTAGTGGACTGTGAAACACCAAAATTATTCGAATTACCATTATTCGAAAACCAAACTCCCACTCACGGTGTTACATTTCTTTCTCCTTCCAGCCAGCTCACCCCAATGCAGACAGCATGTTTACATTATCGGGCGCTGACTACCATTATGCACGTGGAGCTATTTATCCATGAAGCAACAATCACTAAAGCAAATATTCGAACGCAATCACATGGAATAAGAATTTAAAAATAAATAAATAATAATAACCCCCTCCAAAAAACCTATTACCACCCTCTTCTTGAAACCATCTGATTTAGTAGTTTGTCAAGCTTTCGTGCTAATTTATTGACTGTCTACAACTTTACAATTTGGAATGGTATATTCCGAATTTTGTCACTAAGGGCATTGTTATTAGTTATATTTTAAAGTGTGGATTAAGATTTTTTAGGTAATTTTTTTTAATTAATTTATTTTCTTGTTGTTTACTAAAAATAATGTACATTCATAAGACACCCAGTACAGTAATGTATGCATGCAAATAGGATTAATTACGCATTTAAAAAAAAAATCTGTTAAGTAAATTATGGAAAAAAAGAAGAAAAAAAAACACGAAAAAATATATATACATATATCAAATCAGATATTAAATAATATAAGAAAAAAAATTTTGAAACGAAATTTTTTTTAATAACTTTAATGCGAAAAGACATTAAAAATAAAATAAATAAATCAAATAACTTTACAACAAAAAAGCATTAAAAATAAATTAAAAAAAAATTATTTGCGAAAGTATTTTATCACTTGCACAATGGGCTTAAAAGTGTATTTTTCCCATCAAGTTTTTTTTTTTAATTTTGTGCAATCTATAAAATATAAATTATTAAAAATTAAAATCCCTCCCGAATAATATTTCCTCCCTATGACGCCACTCTTTTTTAACCTGCCCAACTTACCAATTTTCCTTGCTATCGATGATAGGGAATATACCAGATCATCATGTTCATAAGTGATAAAAAGAATCCAAGTTTTAACTGCCAACAATGAACGAAACATGTATTAATAGTGCATTAACATTAATTTTGAAATTACTACATGTCAATATTTTATTATTGATTATGGGCTTTTATTTTGGTATTGATTGATGTTTTTTTGTTGCAGAGATATTGCCCCTCTGGAATCTGTGGTTCACTTAGAACGTTTGGTGCCACAAAGACCTGGAAAAAGAGTAATTGTGGTCAATTTCAGCTCCAGGCAACTCATTGAAGTGCTTGGTTCCAAACATGTAACTGTTGTTGCTTAATCTGCCATACATCACAATATGGAAGCTTCAAAGATTTGCCATGAAAACTTTTAAGAAATATGGAATATTCATACAATTTGTTTGAGATGATTGCATTTATAAAGAATTTTTAAAATCAAAATATATATAAAGAATTATAATATAGTTTTAAAATTTCAAAATATATATAAAAAAATATAATATAGAATTTTAATATAGATTAAAAAAGACAATATAGTTTATATTCTATTTTTTAATATATGATGTTAGCCAATCAAATAACAGTCATAGAACTATTAAATATGTTTATTGTTTGCAGAATTTTCGTCCATATTCATGTGTTTATTCAATATGTACATGTTATTGTATAATGTATAATTGTAACATGTTTATTTTGCTTTTGAATAAATCTTTTATACATGAACATGTACTCATAAACATAAAATTTGAATGTGCATTTAGTTTAAATGAACAATGCTTTTTTTTTTCCTTTATTAAAAATTTAAAATAAATTTTTATTTTTATTGAAATAATACTGTTTAGTGTATATCTGCCCTTTTAGTTGATAGGCATTGCTGACTTAGTGAAATTAAAAAATAAAAGAAGATTATGAGGAAATTAGATTAATTTTTAAGCACACATAAATTTTTTTTTTTTTTTTTTTTTTTGCAAGGTTGGGGTTTTTTTTTTAATAAATTTTTTTTTAAATTTTTAAATAATTTTCTTTTTTTATTTTTTTTTTTTTTTTTTTTAATAACAAATGATTAAAATGAAATAATATAAATCCTTATTTTTTGAATTTTTTTATTTAAGATTCTATTCTTATCAAAATATTCACAGCATATGTAATTTTAGATTTTTATTGTCATAAATTACTGCTTAAACTTAGAGAACGATTCGTTATATGTGAATGTGAACAATATTGAATTTATTATCTGTAATTTTGAAAGTTTATAAAACTTTAAAACAAATTAACTGCTTAATAAAAAAAATACTTATGCTTTTAATACTTTCCAAAATAATAAGCAGTAATGTTGATGATCATTGTAACTTGTCAATTTCTTATTGTATGTCAGGAATCATGAATTCAAACTTCATTCAAAAAATATGCAAGCAATTAAGGATTGTGCAACAGTTGTTGATTCTTATTAACTACTAATCAAGTATCAATACAAATAACAATTTTATCTGTGCCTAATATACATTAAAAAACAGAAATACATCCTGATAATGAATAGCAAAAGTAAGATACAAAATTATCACAGTTGTATAAAATGCAATTCTGTAATAAATACTAATTCATTAATAAAACAAAATAATAAAACATCAATTGTAATATAAAAAATAACATTTATTTTCATAAAAAAATATTATATAAAAACAAGTTGTATATAAATATATAAAAATACATAATAAAAAGTATATGTTTCAATTGAAAACAAATATGCCATCATAAACATCAGAACCATCTCTGGAAACTTCAACATCCAGTTTTAAAATGATTTTTTTGGGCATACAAATTTTATTTACATCATCACAGACTGTTAAATTAACTGAGATTGTAATTTCTGAATTATGCACATTAGTATCATCATCAGTGCATTTCAATATTAAAGATGGTTGCCGATGTGAATCAAAGAGTGAGTTGGACATGCAAGCTACATTCCAATTACAGCCGCCTGAAATAAAAATTGCTAATATTAAAGAAAATAAATATTTCAATAAAATTATATTTATTAATACCATTTATACAATTATTCTTACAAATTTATATTATTATAATAGTAAAATGATATTTTATCAATAATGAAAAAAATTATCTTTTAGTAAATCATTTCATATTTTTATTATATATGGTGAAATAAAAATGCATAGTAAAAAAAAATACTATTTATGTTTTTTATCGACATTTACATGATTAAATATTAAAAATAAAGCAATTTATGTTAAAGTAGAAAGACTTTTAGAAATGCAAAACAATTATTTGATTGTTTACTATAAAAAATTAATTCTTAAATTATCTATAAAATTTTATCAAAATGAGTATTTTTAAATTTCTGCTAAATAACACATGTTTAGGATAAAATAATTTATTTTACTTTTCAAAAGCAGTTTTGTTGCTGTGCTAAAAAATATTAAAATAAATGTGCATAGATGAAAAAATAAATACTATTACATTTAAGTATTTAACCATGTTAAGAGATGGCAGGTATTGTTTTATGGCACAAATTTTATTAAACTGCACCAAACAAACAATTGGTTATATAAAATTAATATCAACTAAAATACTTATATCATAGGGAAGGTAGGGAAATAAAGTATTTAAAAAAAATGTTTATATCAACTACGTTACAAATTTAAGACCATTTTAAACTATCTTCATATAGAAAATTAAGGTATTGTATACATTTATTATAGTTGAGTTATACAACATGTGAAATATGATTGTACAGTGAAATAATAAGGTTTCACATACCATTTAACTAGGAGAAATTAATATTTACAGATTTATAGACAAATAACTAAAATTATACAGAAATAAATTATCACAACAATAAAAATAAAACAAATAAAATGCCACAATTGATTTTCGATCATACTCTATTGTGAGCAAAAGTCAACAGAATGGCGAAGTTCCATAATAACAAGTTTAAGTGTTTTTTATCTTACAATACAGATAATAATCAATTGAGATACCACAGGTTAAAAAAACTTTCCTTTAAAATAAAATCAACCTGAATTGCAAGCAAAAGAAGGTGAAGATAACTTTATAAAAATTCAATTAAAAAATAAACTGATATATCACAGTTGTATTTACATATCTTAATATTAGCTTACCTTTTAAAGATATATTCCATGGCTGTGGAGCTCTTTCTGTTAATGATATTCCAGATTGAATTAATTTAAAGCTGCACATGATTTTTCCACCAAATGAAAGCTTGATTTTTCTATAATTTGAATCATCTTTGTGAAAAATACGTTTTTTGCATGGAGAATCAACACAGGATGCATCAGGAAAAATGACAGGCATCTAAATTTTAAAAATAATTAAATAAAAATATAAAAGAATTTGCAATGATTCTTTAAATCAGGGGTGGCCAACTCAAATGATCTTGCAGGCCTCTCCGAAAGCATCACAACTCCGTGGGGTGCATATAAAATTATATAATACCCTATTAGATTTAGACCCACTATAGACATTCTTTTAGAGTGAAAAATTTAAACATAATGAGTTATTATTCTTAACATGTGAACATAAATAACATAATAAAGATACTAAACACACATTGTAAAGAAATACATAACACTTAAAATGAAATATAAAAAAATGCATAAATATAAATGAAATAAAAAAAAAGTGAAGTCATTAAAAAATATTCATTTTACTAGTGTAATATTTGTTTCTCCACTCATTCACTTTGTTTTTGCAAATTGATCTCAATTTTGATATTTGCACATCGTAATTAGTGTTTATAATATAATTATTCTGTGAACTCATAACTGTAAACTCATAATAGAACAGTCAATATAGGCAACATCTGTCAATAGAGGCAATATCTGTCATATATTCACAAGAATATTATTCTAAAATAAAAGCTAATTTTATTTCATAATTTCGCCAAAGTTAATGAGTATATGGATGCACACATAATGTTTTTTTTTTTAATACATTGGTTTTCACTACTTTGGCCATTATAAAACAAATATATTTTGTAAGAGTGTGATAAATCTCATGGGCCAGAAAAATGTTCAAGCGGGCTGCATGCGGCCCCTGAATTGGCCCCCACTGGTTTAAATATTACAATAAATCTTTAAATAATAGTTTTTCAATATGAATCACTTATTAACATAATATAAAAGATTATTAAAACTTAATATAAATAATACAGAATAATAAACTTAATATGAAATATTGCAGTAGTATCTATCACAATATAAAAATAAGTATACAAGTAAAAATGACAGTTTTTATTGCAAATAGATTTAAATGGTTTTAATAAAATAATCGATGAGGAGTACTCACAGCTTTAATACTTTTTGCTTCTGGCTCAATTATTTTGATGGTGTGATTATTGGTGTCAGCTACAAATAAGCATTTTTCTTGGGATGAATAACAGATTGCACTAGGTTCATCAAATTCACAATCAGGCACTGAAATATCTGCCAGAAATCCTTCTCCAGCAAATGCATGGCATTCTCGTTTCTTGACATTGATAAGTTTTATCTAATAAATATAATAATTATGAAATAAAAGAATCTTGGTATTTATGTTTGAAATAAAAAAATTATATGTTTGAAAAAAAAATTTTTATAAAAATTTATGTTTGAAATAAAAAAAATTTTTTAAAAAATACTTTAGAAATAGAAATTTAGTCAAATTGAACGTTTAAATATCAAACAATTTTACTCAATATATCTGCATCAACCAAAGAAAAATTGGATGAAAGATTGGATTTTTAATTAATGATAACTACACAAAACATTTACTTACCTTATGATTATATGTGTCTGCAATAAATATTTTGCCTTCTTCTATCACACAAATGCCTAAAGGGTGCTGTAATTTCACATCTAATCCTAAACCATCATTATCTCCATATTGGAAGAGATTCTAAACAGAAAATATCTCACTCAGTATGTCCCATGCATGATTTTTATCAATCAATAAATACAAAAATATTTTTAACTAAAAACATATCAATACAATAAATTCTTTGTATTCCAGCACTGAACAGTGCAGCATATTCTGTAATTTGGCACCAATCGTGCGTTCACTTTCGTATGAATTTGAGTGTTTGTGGGCCTTGAGATGCCAGATGGTGCCATAGTGTTCAGCACAGAATGATGGCATATTTATATCATTTGCAGGGGCTTTGAATGTGCATAAATATGTAAATGTTTTAATGGTTTAAATTTTTATTTAGGGTGCTTTATCTTTGTTATTGCTCTTAAAACCATATTGACACCCAATAATCCGAAGGTTTATCAAAGAAAAAAAGTTAAGCAGTAACTACTTTAAATTCTTTCTTCAACAACCATCTAATCATTTACGTAACAAAAAATTATTCAATATTCGTACAAAACAAATATTTGCAAATATCAGTACTAGCAAACAATTTCCAAGGAGAAAAAAATTAAAGCTCCACATACTGAACTTTGTTGACATAGACGTTAACAAATAAATCTTCATTTGATTATGTATTTATACATAAATCACATTATAAAATACTATTTTTTTTAATTCAACAAGTGGCACATACTATACTAAGAGAGGATATTTTGAAAACATAATTAAAAAAATACAAATTTATAATATAATTAGAAATATATCATAATAAAAATAATTATAATTTATTAATACATAATTACTATTTTGGATCTTGCATTGAAAAAACATTAGCAAGGCTTATTTATATGTATACTTTGAAACAGAAACAAAGATTTTATTTTTAGAAATAGCTTATTAATATTAGGGTTTACATAAAATAATGTAGGTGAACTTTTATAGATAAATCAAAGAAAAGAACAATTTTTATCCATATTTATTTAAAATTTTATTAATAGATTAAAGGAGAACAAACAAGGAGTGAAGTAGAAATGTGAAAGCTACTACCTGTGTTCACTGCTTATAAATTGTATCACAAAAACATTACAGCATTCACACAATACATATGACTATATATGATATGAGGGGGAAATTCATATATATGTGCATATACATGTATTTACATAAATATATATATATACTCCAAGTATCAGTTTGTTATATATACTCCAAGTATCAGTTTGTTTGTTATATATACTCCAAGTATCAGTTATCTCTGGGACATGCATACTACATATAAAATATACCATTCTTATATAAAATATAAAGCAACAAATTTTGTAGGAAAGTTCAATGTAAAATAAAAAGTTTGAATGAATGTACCTTTGGATCCAGACCACCTCCAACAACAGTTTTCACATTGCCATTTACAAGAGAGATTGATCGAATGGTTGAACTTTCACTATCTGCAATAAATAACATACCAGGACATAATTCTGAATAAGCTACTCCAGATGGCTGTGCAAATCCAGCTTTCAATTTATAGGTATTATTTCGACACTCTTCTGTTCCATTGCCAGCAAATGGAACAGAGTCTAATGATGGATATCTAAATTGAGAAAAAATAAAAATGAACTTAAATGATGCATTAAAAAATCGATGTATAATAGTTCATTATTTGCAAATTAATTTGTATAATGCATAATATCAAAGTAAAAAAGATATAAATTCAAATTAAATAAAATACATAGATTTAATGATGAAACATAAAATATCATCACCCATTTATAAACTGACGTCTCAATTTGTTTTTAATTAATTCCATCTGCACAAATAATTGAACAAAATATTGTATTTATTAAACATATTGAGTATATTCTGATCCTGCATCACATGGAATAATAAACATCTGGTTAGAAATAGATGAATCGATTTCTTGACCATGTGGGGGAATGGGGATAGTCTATAGAGCATAATTTTGAAGAAAAATAGTATAATAGTGAGTGTAGAATTTTTACCTAATTTTCCTTTTATTATTAAAAATTAAAATTATTTTTATCGCAGTTAAAGCCTTCCTAAATGGCATTTCCTATAATCTAATGCAATGCTTTTTGAATCGGTCTGACTTGGCTAACAGCCAATTTTCCACATAATCAGAGGTTCAATTGTATGTGTTATAAAGTTGGTTTTAAAAAATATAACATCTATCTTTTTACAATGGAATAGTTTAGGGTTAAAGTATAATGCACATCTAGAAAAAAAACAAAATTAGTTAAAACATGATTATATTTCTCAATAACTAATGCAAAAGATTATATTTCCTAAAATCCATAAAATACAGAATTTTCTTTTCTCAAAGTTTACTTTTTTTTTTTTTAATCTGGTGCTTGATTAAAAATCATGAAAAATTTCCTTTAGTTATATTTAACTAAATAAAAGCCATATTTTTTATTGTTAATTTACGCCTTGAAATTATTTTCTTCAAAAATCATCCGGAAAAGAATTAGAAATGGAGAATGAAGTTGTAGCTTTTTACAAGTTCTTGTTTATCTTTGTAATTCATAATCTTTATTTAATATACTTTTTTGTTTTTTCATTAATAAATAATTCTTAATTATTTGAGCGAATGAAATTAAGAATTAGCTTATACAATCTCTTGAAATTAAAATGGTTAAGAGTTTACAATTGAGTTAGATTTTTTGTTTGTTTGTTTCAAATGTTCTATTATATAAATTAAAATTAATCTTTTTATTTATATTTACTTCATATTTTTTTATAATAAAATAAGTTAAATATTTGTGTGTGTTATTTCTATCATTATTATTTTGATGTCCTTTTATCAATTAGTAATAAATGAAATGGTTATTTTTTTTTTTTTAAGTTACTTGTATATTGTACTTTAGAGAAATACTTACTTAATATCTTTATTCTTTTGAAATAACATATTGATTTTTATGTTAATATATAGTAATTTACATAAAAAAATAAATGATCACTGGTTTCATACATTAGATTTTTATTAGACTTCATATTTTTTATGATGAAAATTTCTTATATTGTGCTAGGTTTTCATTAGATTTCTTTGTATGTTTTGACCATATTTCTTTAATAATTTTTAAAAAGTAAAAAATTATTATTTCACTGAAGCTGGGAAATGTTAGGTCATATCAACTAGTTAGCAGAATAATTCTAAGTAATAATCTATTAATAAAAGTGATAATACTTTTTTATTTGAAAATAAGATAAATAATTAGGTTTTTAATCTATATAATTATATACAAAATCACAGGATTGAAAACATAATACTACTTCGAACTTTGTACATACTGTTCAGAAGAAATTAATAAGTCATCCAAATGCATAGCCCAAATTTGATGAGAACCAGCTATTGCAATGTAGAGAACATGTAACTCCTCCATATTTGAACCTAAAAATGTATTAAGAAAAATTTTCAGTATTTATTAATACTCAAAAAACAATATATAGCTCAATAACAATAATTAACATAAATAATAGTAATTAACTGAAATAAAAATAATTAAAAAAATATTTGCTTAAAATAAACATGTTTACTGATGTATATTAACTATAACAGAAATTTTTAGATGTTATAACACAAAATTTTTTATTTACCTATAATTTTCGTGGCAAAAAAATTATATTAAAAACATCTAAACAAATAATTTCTCAAAAATGATTGTGAAAGTTTGACTAGAGATGACTCATTTTAGAATTATTTTTTAATTATTCAAAAAAAATAGCAAAATAATGTTAATTATATTTTATTTCATAAAATTTTCTTATATTTTTCATTTACTATGTAATATCATAATCATAACTGATAAATTAATTCGTATTATGTCTCATGTCTTAAATGTTTTTTACTATACCTGCATAAAAGATTTAATTGAAAACAAAAAATTAACCATCTTTAAAAATATGCAAATTTTACATGAAGCATGGTTATTTAAATATTATTTAAGCATTTAATTTACTTATCTTAGAAGTAACTCTATGAAATCAATCTGAAAATTATTATTTATGTACATATAGCTTGAAGTTTGGAATTGTAACAAACTAGAGAATGTTTTTTTTTTTCCTTGATTTATTTATCATACATTACATAAAATGCCATTTCACATAAATTTAATAGAAATAGGCCAACTTAAAATTTACCTTGCTTTTATATAGCTTTTCCATGCTTAATCTGTACTTTCTAAAGTTTTCTGTTATTAACAAGGTCATAAATATGAGATATCAAATATTGAATATTTAAGATATGAACAGACACTTAACAATATTATTTTAAAATATAAATAAATCATTTAATAAATTAAAAGTCATTTTCTTAAATAAAAAAAATACAGCACCCCACATGCATACACACACAAAAATGTTAAGTAATATTGATAATTAAAATATATCAATCAAATGCTATACTATAACTTAATAATATCTAATGAAAATGTAAAATGTGATGACATGTGATACATAAAAAAATGAAATTTAGCAAAAAATTAACTAAAAAATTATCAGCAAATAGTATGTTATAGTTTAATTTTAAAAATACCTAATTTTGGACCAATGCAGACATCCCATGGTGAAGCAAAGTTTTGAACAGAAGTTTCTTCACTTTTAAGAAAATTGTCATTTCCATTAAAAACTGTATAAACTTTCCTTCCTTTCAAATCAACCTAAAAAAGTAGAAAGTGATTTTGAAGTACTTCTCCCAACTCTCACAAAAAATTAAAAATGAATAAAATAAAATTTTTACCATTCTTATACAGTTATTTCCTGTATCAGCAACAAAAATAAAATTAGCTTTCCACCATGCTGTTCCTTGTGGTCGGTTGAATAAACAATCTATGAAAGATCCGTCTTTAAATCCAGGTGAACCACAACCTATTACATCCTTGATAAAAAGAAATCATACAAAATAAATTAGTAAATAATTTGAGTTTTATTAAAATATTTAAAACATATATTATGAACATATTTTATAAACAGAAAGTTATGTTTTCCAATAATTAACATTGAGTGTCAAAATACAAGCATGGTAAGATTATTTTGTAAGATATAAAGAAATATGAATTCAGAATGTTTTCAACATTAGAAATAAATCTTATATTTATTTAATAAGAAAAAATTATTGAATCAAACTTTCAAAATATCAAGATAAGATAATATTTTTGTCTTAGTTTCAAAGTAATAATTTAGTAATGCATTTCTCATTCTGCTATGTTTTAATATACATGAAATAATATAATTAACTACTATTAGTTCATATTTAAAATGATACAAGAGATAGAAGCAACAAACTTTCCAGACATAATTTTTTTTTTTAATATAAAATTTAAAGAACTAACTTGAATATAGTTTTAAAACATTTCTTATTTAACTTTTAAGAAATGTTGAATATAGCTTATAGCATTTCTTATATAAAACATAACTTAAGTATACATTTTTTTTCAGCAGAAAAATGAGAGATATGAAAAGAAAAGAATGAAAATGCAGATATTAATATTTAAATGATATAATATAAATATATATATATATATATATAAAATTGTGTAAAAACATTTTACAGCCATTTCAAATAAGAAATATTTTCAAAATTTTTTTAATAAATATGAGCAATCAATATGCCAGCAATAATATTTATCATTCACAGCAACAATTAATAAATTTCAAGGCAGTAATACATGTAATCAATCATCAAATGCAAGTCAGAATGAAATATAAATATCATTTACGTTAACTTAGATTTGTCCAAAAATGAGCTCCACTAACAGAAGAAATCCAAAATATTATTTTACAGTGAATTAAAGTAATAACAAGTTTAAACATTTTAATGAGACTTATAAAAAAAAATTATACCTGAACTTTTCCATCAGATGACAACAAAAGAAGACGATTATGTCCAGTGTCCGAAATAATTACAGATGTCCCATGAGTAGAAATGCCACTTGGATAAAGTAATGAATTTGATTCTATGCTCTTTTCAGTTTGTCTCAAAGGCAGTGGATTGTTATTTAGCAATGTATTATTTGCAGTAAAATAATTTAAAGTTTGATGACATAAATAAAGAAGTTTTTCAATTTGTACCTCACCAACTAAGTAAAATAAAACATGATGCAAAGGACCTATGAAAAGGAATTGATCAGAGAATATTATTTCATATAGCATATTATACATAATTTATAAATATTTGTAGCATTTTATCAAAAAAAAAGTAGATTGGACAATTGAAAATTTCAAGTAAAATTATACAATTCCTGCTGATTATAAAATAATCAGCAGGAAAATCTTTCTTTTTGTTTACGTAATAATAGGTACAGTATTTATACATGTTTAGAATTATTTATACATATTATGGTATCAACAAAGTTTAATAATATATTCCTTTTTATATATTCAGACCAAAGGATATTCTTCACTTGCTCTTAAGTTCCCAAATTTTTATAATACTTGTTAAACATTGTCATGTGAATACAACATTGCAAAGTTTCGTTAAACATTTTAAAATGAAATAACAAATATTATATATAGGAAGAAAAAACAATGCTTTCAAATACTTACAAAAGTAATTAAAAATATATAAGCAATATCCATCCACCAGAGATTGCTGAGACAATGTTACATCAATGGCTAGTGAACTCAAAGTGTTACCAAGTAAAATCACCAAACAGTTGAATCCAATTATAATTACAATATAATAATAATATATAATATAAATTTATATATATATATTATAATTATGCTTAATATTTATTAAATTTATAAAGAAGCACAATGTTAACTTTCAAATGTTTCACATTTGCCATTTTTTTTTTCTGATAAAAATTAAGTACATTAATATTGCTGAATGCTGTGGTCGAAATTAAAACTAATGTTTTGAAGATTAGAAAAATTAAAAGAGTTTTTAAAAATAATAAATCTGGGTAAATATAAAATATGTCACTTAAAAACAACTAAGCTTACTTGTTATTAAAACAGTTGGCCAACAGTAAATGCCTAGTTTATTCCATAAGTAATTTTCTGAATCATTAATAACTGGATGTTCAATTTTGTTCCTTAAAACTGCATTTTTCACATTATCCAAAGCCTTTTCATTCGGGAATTTCGGTGAGTGCACACCAATAACGGCTAGTTCATGATTTTCTTTAAATTCTTCTTCAACCTTTTGTACAAATGGAAGTGCATGTTCACAGTTGATACAGCAATAAGTAAAGAAATCAAATACTAACACCTTATTTAAGAGTTCATCATCCAACGTCAATGGTTTACTATTTATCCATTCCAATCCTAAAAGATATAAGAAATTATATCGAAAGGCATTAATGAAGAAATAATATTTTATAGCCTTAATGTTCTTACAGTTGAGAATTAAATAAAAAAATATAATACTTTATTTTTTATTAATTAATTTTAGGATAAGGAACTGATGGCCATGTGACTAGTGCTTTGGCACAGGTTTCGGGCAGTCCCGGCAGTGCCATTGATGTTTGTAGCGGTTTGGAATCCACTTTAAACCGTAGGTCCCAGTCTAATCTGGCTGTGAGTGTTAAGCGTAGGGCTGACAACCCTACCCCATGAAAAGAAAAACATCTCTCGTCTTGTAATCTGCCAGTAATGCAGATGCCTTGGCTCACAATGGGGTTGTTGCCCAATTGATGATGATGAGTTTTAGGATAATAGAAACTAATTTAAATTGCAATTTTTTAAACATTTTCCTCAAATTTTACAAAACTAAATAAAAGGCACCAATTTCAGGATTAATAATAATATGTTAAGGATTCAAATAAATTTTAGATGTTTAAAATATAGATAAAATTACACCTTTAATATCAAATTATAGAGAAAAGGTATATAGAATTGCGTTACATTTTTTTTAAAAATGTTAAAAGTATCATTAATAAATATTATAATGTATTTATTCCTAAAGGATAAAGTTTATCAGTACCACGTAAATGAAATTAATTTTTTTATAATTTAGCTTAACACTCTAATTTAATATAAAAGTAGATGTGATAAATTGCATATTTCATATAACTTAACAAAAAAAATTAAATTAAAAAAAGATGCATGAAGGTTTTTATAATAAATTACATATACATATTGCCAATATTGCAATCAATTATTGCCTCATTTTTGTTTTTTTAATACTTTTGTATTATAATGATAAGCATATCACGATGTAAAGAAATTTACTAAATGGCATTAGATAAACAAAGATATTTAGCCTTGAAGAACATGTGTTGCATTTTGAAATGTATAGAGATAAGTTTTGCAGAGATAATTTAGATAAAGAGATCATTTCTACTTCAAACATTTTTGTATATTTCAAATAATTGGAAAATATTTATTTACATCACACTCTAAAATGTATGCTAATCCTACAAAATTTTGTATTTACATACTTTCAGGTTTTGTACTGCTCTTATTATTTACTAAATTGCCTTATATTTGAATAAAACCTTTCTATTAAGCATAATCATTATGTATATATATATATATATATATATATAACCTGCGAAATAGGTTTTATCCCAGCATAAATTTGTAGGTTAATGCCCTCATCATCAAAAGAAATCTAATGGCATTGTAATACAGCTGGGTGTGGTCAAATCTAAACAATCATCATGCTAATACTAAATATCACAAAACTAATATGCCATAACGAAAAAAACCTACTTGCATGAATATTGAAGTATAAAAATAAATTACAAAGCTTACATAATTAACAAAAACTTAAAATATTAGTACAATATTCCTTTTAACAACATAATTTAAAATAAATTATTGACTGTCTTCTTAATTATTAATAATTTAATAAGTACCTGCACCAAAATTTTCTACTTTTAAGCTTTGTGGTGAACGCAGAATTCTTTCTATGTGAGAATGAATAATATTCTTCCATTTGTCAGGTTCTGATTTTAAATCTTCCAAGCTTGTTTCTAAGAGAGTTACTAATTCACAACTATCTCCTTCATATATATCAACAAGACACGGATAATATGAATCATCGTCGGTCATGATTTAGTTAAAAATTAAGTGAAACAGAAAGTTTTTCAAAAAATAAATAGAGAAAGCTAACGTAAACAAATATATAATTCAAATTCAAATTAGCAAAGCAGAAATTTGGAACTGATTGTTTGATTGGCTCTCTTGTTTACATTTTAATAATAGTCTGTATTTTCTCCCTATCTCTTTTTGAGTTCTTCGGTCATTACAGGTGATTTTACTTTTTTTATATATTTCCCTTGCTGTTTGATTTATATTTTTCTGCTTTTTGCTCCATTGATCTGTGCTCTTTGCTGATCATAAATTTCTTGTTACGTTTTTATCACCGCTGATTTACATTTTTCTAATTTTCTTTTTTTTTTCCCCCCTCTCAATTCATACGATTACTATTATCCATTCATCATGACTTTTTTTTTCCAAATACCATTGAGTAAATGAATGCTTCGCGTTCAGGCACTCGACCTCTTTATTCAACTTAGTAGTATAGTCTGTATTGCATCTAATAATTACTTCAAGCACATTAAACTCATATTATAGCTTGGGAAAAATAAGCAAGGTCTAACCTTATGGGAAAGCCGCAAAAAAATAAGTTCAGTTTGTATAAATATAGATATAAACAATGATAGCGGTAAAGTTATTGTTTCTAGATTCTCTGCAACCATTTCTATTTCGGGATGTCTTCTTAGCAGTGATTACGTTCAAAGGTGATCGAAAGTGAAGGCAAATTATTGATATGGCAGGATACTTATTTCCTTTTATAAATAATTGTTCGTATAAATAAATTTTTCCGAACATGGAAATATTTTCCTGTACGAAATTTAAAGTATTTTCAAACCTAGCTGAAATTTTTGTAAAATTTAGAATCCCAATTTCACTGCATTTTGGCTTCAAATCTGAACAGCCTTAGATCTCGATTATTTTCTTTTGCATATTATTAAGTATTGATTCTAAAGTTAACGAGAAAACTTTTCTTTTAGGAATTTAAAATCTACAAACTTAGTTCAAATTCTTTCATTTCTATCACATACAATTTTTTCTAAATATTTTTGATGCGATGCAAATTTCCCTAAACACGATTTGTTCATATTGCATGAAAAAAATACTTTAACTTGGTCCTGTATCTTCGTAATCATATGAACTTTTCTTTTCAATTTTAAATTTTGAATGAATAAATGTTTTGTTATTTCTACCACGAAGGATATACCTTGTATACTTGGATCACAAAACAAGTTGGTGTGTGGCTATTTGGTTATTAAACACTTCTTACAAGTCTCAGAATTGAAGCAACATTCACTTAAGACAGCAGATAACTGTCAATGATTTTTAGAATCTCGATCTTATCACACTGATAATTCAATTGACACGAATCAATATATTTTTTTATCTTTATGACCTCTGTATTAAATACTTTGATGTATAATGCAATGAATATATTGAATGTTAGATCCGTATTAAATTTCACTTTTTTGTTCTTTTTTTTTTTGAGGCATTGTTTCAAAGTAGTGATTTTTCTTTCGTTCATTGAAGGAGCTTTATTTATTAATTATTATTATTATTTTGCTACAAATATCAAATATTTTATTTTTTTTTTTCTAATGTAGCTGGCAAACACTTAGACAGTATTCTTTTATGTCTTAAGGCAAGTTCTGCATCGACGTTACTCACTTAGCCCTACCCAGGAGGTGCGTGTAACTTGACTATAAGCTACGGACGCAGAGTAACAATACCCCCACAAAGCTCTAAGATCATGTTAGACCGGGACCTATGGTTTAAAGGGGATTCCAAAACGCTACAAACATCCATGGCACCGCGGGGACTCGAATCCGAAACCTGTGGTACTGAGCCACTCGGCCATCGGACACCAAATTCAGATAACATTCCCGTGATATCAAATACGATAGGTTTGGTTTGGTTTGTCGCTCTACGGTCATCATGTGCCCACTATGGCTAAACAGACTGGGATCTACAATTTAAAGTGGATTCTGAACCACTAACAAACATCCATGCCCCAACCATGGGGTTGTTGCGCCGATGAAGAATAAGATGAGGAATGCTGTGATATTAACAGTTATATATAATTAAGAATTTCAAACATTAATGCTTGTATGACAGTGTATTATTTTGTATTGTGTCTGAAATCAGTTTTGCATTGCGTTTGTTAATTATACAATATTATATCAAGCCTCTTCTATTACATTTATTTAAATTCCTACTATCTCTCAAACGCATCAAATCTCGATTGTTACCGAAAACACTGAATGCGCCAGCTCACACTACATTGATTCTTCGTAACTTTTTCACCCAAAATGCAACCCATATCGTTCCACAACCACCGTATTCACCTGATTTAGCACCGTTCGACTTCTGGCTATTCTCTAAACTCAAAAGACCACTCCGGGGACACCATTTTGAGTCGATTGAAAAGATTCAATGTGAATCGGCTCGAGCTTTGAAAGCCTTTTTAGTATGCATTGAGGATTGGAAAAAACGTTAGCATAAGTGCATTGTGTCCGGAGGGGGGATTACTTTGAAGGCGATGAAATAAATTTGGAAGAATAAACAAAGAGTTTCTGAAAAAAATAGAAGTTCGTCTTACTTTTTTGGGCACAGTAGTAAAGGAGGTAAAAAAAAACATAGAAAATAAGATAAAGATACACAGAAACTCCCACATAGGTAGAAATAAGATAACAAAATCAATTTATCTTTTATCTGACCTTATATTTTATCGTCTCATAACAAGTATCCTATTTGCCAACTGTTCTACAACGCAATTGTTAAAAAAAAAAATTACAGCCAACAAGTTTTTGCGAGTAATTTATAGGTAAGAAACACATTATTTGAATTTCAGTGTTATTTCTTTTATTCAAATATGAATTGCATTGTTCGTGTTATTTTATAATTTGTTTATTTAGATTTGAATATGGAAGATCCATTTAGCATGTTTTATTTGGGTCTAAATCTTTTAACATAAAAAATAAATCTTTTAACTTTACTTAAAATAAATGTTTTTTTTTTTTTTTTTTTTTTTTTAAAAACTTAACTTTCGGATTTTATTCAACTGCCTGGTAAAGTCAGTTTTCTTACTAGTCTAAAATCAATTACATTTTTTTTAAAAATAGTTTATGTTTCGATACACAATGATGATAAAGAATTGTGTTTCTATTTATAATATAAAACATATATATCTATTTACAGAATTTCTGTTTATATTAAATAGTAGATTTATTTGAAGTACATAAATCTACTATTTGCATTATATGTAAACGTCCACATTATATAGGTAAAATTATTTTTTATATGTTAGCACGTAATTTATTTAAATATTTTATATTATTATAAAAAATATGATATGCATTTTAAATTTTTCCAAAAATATCTGTAACAAGTAATATAAAAAAAAATGTTTAAGTCAATTCCTACTTTTTTTCTCACTATATTGCAGAGAGTCCTTTATAAATAAAGTTGATTAAATTTAATTAATGAATTAATATTTAAAAAAACTGTATTAACATCCAGTGTCATCCACTACAAGTACAAAAAAATGTATTTGAACTTGAGTGGATGAATAAAAAGTATTTTATTAAGGATTGAAAATTTGAACAAGATATATATAGGGAGAGTGTGAACTAATAGTAGGAATTAAAAAATAAATTTTGTTAAAGGTTTCTTTTAAACTATAGTTGATTTTTCGAATTATTAATGTTCATGTAATTAGTGTTAATAATCTTTATTTTTCATTAAAACCGCATTCACATCAAGGCATTGAATGGAGAAGCGTCTACCAATCACAATCCTCAGACATTGCTCTAAGGCTTGTGATTGGGAGACGCTTTACTCCCTACTGCTTAACGTCTTGATGGGAATGCGGCTTTAGATAATATAGTGCGATTAAAAAACTAAATTGCAAAATTTAAAAAAAAATAATGCCATTTTATTATGTGAACCATTTTATTTTCAATCTTGAATAACTATATTTGATGATATTGGAAATAAATGGAAATAATTAAAACATTTAAATTTGCCATATCATTGATTAATTCAGGACCACTTGTTATTAACACACTCTTCCCCAATATAAAAGGAATGATTGAAATTTATCAATTTTTTTTTTCAAAGCGTAGAATATTAATCCAACCGAGTTTGTGAATTATCTTAAAACAGCAACATTACTTCTGTAGATCACCGTTGATTTTTTTTTTTTTTTTTTCAATTCCTTCTATTAGCTCACACTCTCCCTATATATATCTTGTTCAAACTTTCAATCGTTAATAAAACACTTTTTATTCATCCACTCAAGTTCAATTAAATTTTTTTTGAACTTGTAGTGGATGACACTGGATGTTAATACAGTGTTTTCAAATATTAATTCATTCATTAAATTTAATTAATTAATTTTAGTTTTTTTTAGATTTAATTTGCATATATCTACCAATAGATGACGCCAGGCTTTCTGCAATATAGTGAAAAAAAGTAGGAATTGACTTTAAATTTTTTTTTTTTATATTACATTTGTTTTTGCTATAATTTGTAGTAAACACACTTATTCTCGGGGTTAACTTAACAGTAAAAAATTTTAAAAGTGTTAATAGGATTGTAATTTTTTTGTTTTTTAAACTTTATTTTAGGGTTAAGATTTTACTAAATAAGAAAGATCACGTAGGAATTGTAACCATCAAAAGTATGAAAATGTGAAATGTATGTAAGATTTAATACCTGTTAACTGAAAATTATTATTCTTAATTATAATTTAAATTACATTATTTTCTAGGTGATTATAACCACAGGGTGATATTTCAGAGTGTAAAAACTTTCACTTTCAAAATGTTGTAAAAAAAAGAACCTCTCTTCTGAATGATTTCAAATTTGAACTGAAGATACTTGAAAAAAAAGGGAAAGGCATTAAAAAAAAAATTTAAAAAAGAAAAAAAAACTTTCACTGATTTTTCCTATCCAATTTGGAAGCCCAATCCAATATCCACCTTGCAGTGGTGGATGGGCTTTCCAGTAGCAGTGTCCCAACTGTTGAATGACTTGTAAGTCATTTTTTTCCGTCAAAAAACCGAAACAATCAAGCACATTGAACGCTATAGTTGGTTTTACCCGCAACTCATGCCAAATACGTTGTCATTTCGATTCAGAATATCACAGGCAGCCGAATTCACTTTCTTTATGCAGCTTAAAGCGCCATCTTTTAATACAGTTTGAAATTTTTTGATGTCGTACCGTTTCCCAGTTCTTCAAGTATCTTCAGTTCATATGTGAACCCACTGTGGCGAGTGGTTATTTTTTTACAGGATTTTAAAAGGGGGACTTTAATTATATTCAGTTTGTATTTGATTTAACATTTATTTTTTTCTGCGTTAAATATGAGTTGTTTGGCGAAGGATATAATTCGGAGTATTAATTGTAGAGCCACATACTATAACGCAAAATAATAAGTGATATTTTCTTTTCAGGAAACCCAACAGCAATCATGATGAAAGTCAATTATGTCCGTGGAATACCAATTCCAGTTGCACCATGGTTTAAAACTAAAAATGTCGAGGAAACTCTTGACCTAGTGCCCCAAGATGGAGATATCATCATCTCGTCTTATCCAAAGACCGGAACCAATTGGCTTCAATATATAGTTTTTCAAATAACTTCCAAAGGTGAATTATTCCCAAACTTCAACGAGTGCGTGTACAAATATGCACCTTTTCTGGAAGCATCAGGCACATCTGTCCTGGACACGATGGAAAAGCCGAGGATATACAAGCATCATTGTCCTTATGACAAGGTGCAGAAAAATGCCAAGGCTAAATATGTGTACATCTACAGAAAACCTGAAGACACGGTCATTTCTTATTACCATTTCACTTCTGAATTAGGTTTCGATGTTCCAGAATTCGATGATTTCTTTGAACAATTTATAACAGGTGACATAGCATATGGACATTACTTTGATCACGTGTTAACTTATTACGAGCAAAAAGAAGACGAAGGTTTGCTGCTGGTGTCTTACGAAAAACTTCTGCTCAACAAAAAAGAAGAAATTTTGAGAATCGCCAAATTTCTAGGTGAGGAATACTTCCAAAATCTTAGCACAGATGATGAGGTGATGGAAAAAGTTCTAGAGCACACAAGTTTTGATTATATGAAGAAAAATCTTGAAGTGACCAGTCCGAACAAGGCTGAAAATGTGACGAAAAAGATTAATTTTTTCAGAAAAGGTGTAATTGGTGATGGTAAAAAATCACTGTCCGCTGATCAATTGGAACGTCTGAAAAATCTCGCAAAAGAGAAGCTGAAAGGAAGTGATTTGCTTAATGAATGGTTTCAAGAATAAAATGTAAATAAATTTATATTTACTTATATTAATATTGATGTAAAAAAATTGCATTAGCTTTAATTTTCAATAATTTAATTTTATCTTAAGTCCTTCAATGTTTTCATAATTGCCAGAATATTTAAAAAAAAATTTTATATTCATATAATGAAATTTGTATTCACGTCCACCACAAAAAACTGTTCAGATTATATTTTAACAAATAATCTGATTGTTATTATATATTACCAATAATTAAAAAATAAATATTTCAATTTTAATAAAAGCTTTTTTATTATATTGAACATTTTAAGTCTTAGTCTCATTTCTTTTCAGCATTTAATATAGCAATTATAATATACATGTTTACACTATTATGTTAATTAATAAATCATTTGAGTGTAGTATTTCTAGAAATTTCTAATTTGCCTTAATGTATAGTAAACGGATGATAAAATTTGCATTTTAACATTATAAAAATGCACACACACATAATATGTACTAGAAGACATGTAACAACTCACGACTTATGGATTCTTTCTTTATTTCGTAATAAAAAATTAATTTTATTATGGTTAAAAGTAAACTTTGATAACCAATGAAATAAAAGATGAAAAAGTCCTAGTCAGATAACATAGGAGTCCTCAGACTAGGAGACTTGCAATAAAACACGAATTTATAGCAATATAATTAATAATATTTTAATATGGTTAAATGTAAACTTTGATAACCAATGAATCATCTCTAAAAATATATAATCGTTTTAAAGATTAAAGTGTCCTATGCCAGACGTCTTTAGTGTCTCAGGCTAGGAGATGCAATGTAATAATTGACGACTTATGGATGCATTTATTTAGCAATAACAAATTAATTATGTTATGAAAAATGCAAGAAGGTAAAGATGAAAGTATCCTTCTTCAGGTATTCGAAGTGTCCTTATGCTAGGAGATATGCAATAATTCACGACTTATGGGTGCATCTATTTATTTAGCAATAACAAATTAATTTTATTATGGTTAAATGTAAACTTTGATGACCATTGAAGGTAAAGATGAAAGTATTGTTCTTCAGGTGTTCTAAGTGTCCTAATTCTAGAAGATATGCAATAATTCACGACTTGTGGATGCATTTGTTTATTTTGCATCAAAAAATGAATTTTATTATGATTAAATGTAAATTTTGATAACCAATGAAGTTACAGATGAAAGAGTCCTAGTCTGATGGCCTAAAAGTCCTCAGGCTAAGACACATGTAATAAATCACTATTTACAAATATATGTCCTATGCCAGATGTCTTTAGTGTCTCAGGCTAAGATATATGCAATAAATCACGATTTATAGGGGAACTTTTATATTTCGCACTATCAAATTAATTTTAATATAGTTAAATATAAACTTTGATAACCAGTGAAATTTGAGATGATAGTTCCTAGTCAGATTGGCTAAGAGTCCTCAGGCTAGGAGATATGCAATAAATCACGAATTTAGAGATGCATTTGTTTATTTCACACACAAAAAAAATTAATTTTACTATGGCTAAAGGTAAAAATTGATAACCTATGAATCATCTCTAAGAAATTATGAAACCGTTTTAAAAATTAAGGTGTCCTATGCCATATGTCCTTTGTATCTCAGGTAATGCAGAATCTCACGATTTATGGATGCATTTATACATTTAGCAATAAAAAATATTTTATTATGGTTAAATGTGAACTTTGATGACCATTGAAGATAAAGTTGAAAGTGTCCTTCTTCTGATGTCCTACGTGTCCTCATGCTAGGAGACATGCAATAATTCACGATTTATGTATGCATTTATTTATTTTGCAATAAAAAAATTAATTATATTATGATGAAATGTAAACTGTGATGGCCAATGAAGGTAAAGATGAAAGTGATATAACAGTTCAGATATCCTAAGAGTCCTCTGGATGGGAGAAAATAACTCACGATTTATGGATGAGTTTCTTAATTTAGCAATAAAAAATTCATTTTATTATGATTAAACGTAAACTTTGTTAATCAATGAAGAATCTCTAAAAAATTAGAAAACCATTCTAAGGATTAAAGCATCCTATGTCAGATTTTACAGTATTAGTCAAGGAATACAATTAATGGTTGAATCTCTTCCTTTCATGAGATATTATCAAAATCTTTTGTCATAAGCATTGAAGAAGAAACAAACCACCTAAGAAAAAATGTTTTGACACATGATTTTTGAAAAAGTGATATATATATATATGAATCAAACTAATGAGAAAAGAAGAAAATGTATTTGGTATATAAAAAAAGACACAAGTTTTATTTTTAAATGATGAAATAGGGGGTGTCCCGCAAAGCATTCCTCTCCCCCTCCCTATCAGTAGTCAGTAGTTGGTATACGAGGCCTACAGATGTTGCAAAAAAAAAAAAAAAAATTTAGCTGATATGACTTTCTAAAAGGCTGTTAAAAACCTGTTAATAGCGCCATCTATTTTCGACGCTGTATTTGATTCATTATAATATATATATATATTTTTTTTATTGCGTGTGTTATTTTTGCAATATTACATCAGGCCACGTCTATTGTATTTATTTTATTACTAAATTTTCATAACTGCAATTTTTCTCACACAGCATGCATAAGGAAATCTGTTAAAAATTATTTTAAACGATTTAAAAGGAAAAAACCAATTAAAGGAATCTTAAACAATAGAAATTTTTCTGTTAGATAAATCGTGATCATTCGTGATATGATAGCGTGTGATAGAGAATATTCTGACATTTCCTATTTTTTCCATGAAATAAAAGAGGTAAAACAACTGTAGAAAGTAAGATACAGATAAACAGAAACTCCCTTTTAGATAGAAATAAGATAATAAAATCAATCACTCTTTTATCTGAATTTATATTTTACCATTCCTTAACATGTATACATTTTACCAATTGTTTTGCGACGCAATTGTTAAAAAAAATTTGAGCCAACAAGTTTTTGCCAGTAATTTTTAGGTAAGAAGCACATTATTTGAATTTCAGCGTTATTTCTTTTATTCAAATATGAATTGCTTTGTTTATGTTATTTCATAATTTTTTTTTCTTTATATTTAATCGCAAAAAGATTTAAAGCTGTTAATAGGGATGTAAATTTTTTTTTTTTTTTTTTTTTTTTTTTTTTTTTGTTTACTAAACTCACTTCTGAAAATTTTTTTAAATTTTAAATAAAAAATATATTTAAAAAATTTTAAATATAAAATTTTAAAATTAATTTTTATTATCTAGGTTTTAAAAGAGGAGAGTGATCTTGTAAGAATTGGCATCAAAATTATTAAAATGTGAAATACATTTAAGACTTAAAAAAATACTTGTTAACTGAAAATATACAAGGTGATTATAATTAAAGTCCCACATTCAAAATGCTGTGAAAAAAAAAACCATTCCTCACAATGAGTTTCAATTTGAATTGAGGATACTTGAAGAAAGGGGAAACGGCATGTCATCAAAAAAAGTTCCAAACTGTATAGATGGCGCTGTAAGCGGCATAAAGACAGTGAATTTGCCTGCCAGTGATATTTTGGATCGAAATGACAGCGTATTTGGCATGAGTTGAACAGTAAACCAACTGTGTATTCAATGGGCTTTATTGCCTCGGTTTTTTCAAAGAAAAAAGACTTCCAAGTCATTCAACAGTTGTGACAATATTAGTGGAAAGCCCATTTACCATGACAAGATCTTACCAAATTGGATGGGAAAAATCGGTGAAACCTTTTTTGATGCCATACCGTTTACCTTTTCTGCAAGTATCTTCAATTCAAATTTGAATTCATTGTGATGAGTGGTTCTTTTTTTACAGCATTTTGAGAGTGGGACTTTAATTAAAACCACCCTGTTATTTTTTTTTTATAATAAAAATTTAAATTACATTAACAATTATTTTTTATGGCTTAAATATGAATTGTTGGGGAATTATATTTCTGGAGTGGAAGGATACACCTCGGAGTATTAATTGCAGAACCACATTCTATTAGGTTGGTGCATAATTATCAGGCGTTTTTTTGACGTTCTATACTTTATTAAAAATTTATGAATGAAAATATCCTTCCACTTTTAGGTTATAAAAATGCGTGTCGATAATCATACTCATATTCGTCGTATTATGCTGCACCACTTTGAGAAAGGATGGAAAGCAGTGAGGTCATTTCGCGATCTCAACGAACTTTTCGGTGAGGGCACAATCAACGAAAGTCGATGCAGGGAATGGTGTGCCCGTTTCAAATCTGGCGACATTAGCTTGGAAGATAAGCAAGGAAGAGATCTGCCATAGGATTTCGACGATCAGGCACTTTGGTAGCCGTGGAAAGGCACGAAAGTTTGACAACTCGTATGCTGGCCGACTTCAATGTGGACCATTCAACCAAAAGGACCGTATCGTCTTCCACCTCGATAATGCGCGTCCACATGTTGAGCATCTTTTTGCCGAATGCATCGCCAACAAAGGTTGGGAACTGCTTCCACATCCGCCATTTTCCCTCACGGAAGCTCCTACCTACTGCCACATCAATCGGTCCTAAGAGATCTGGCAGACGAACGAAGTTTATGTCAATTTCAATAACTGATAAATTCGCCTGATTAATATGCACCAACCTAACATAATACAAAATAATCAGCAATATTTTTTTTTCCAGGAAGCATAACAGCAAGCATGACAAAGCTCAAATATGTCCGTGGAATACCGATTCCAGATGCACCATGGTTTATAGATAAAAATGTTGAAGACACTCTTGACTTAGTGCCCCACGATGGAGACATCATCATCGCATCTTATCCAAAGACTGGAACCACTTGGCTTCAATATATAGTTCTACAAATAACTTCCAAAGGCGAATTGTTCCCTAACTTCGAAGAGTGCATGTACAAATATGCACCTTTCCTGGAAGCCTCAGGCACGTCTGTCCTGGACGCGATGGAAAAGCCAAGGATATACAAACATCATTGTCCTTATGACAAGGTGCAGAAAAATGGGAAGGCTAAATATGTGTATATCTACAGAAAACCTGAAGACACAGTCATTTCTTATTACCATTTCATGTATGAATTAGGTTACGATGTTCCAGCTTTCGACGAATTCTTTGAAGAATTTATAACTGGTGACATAGCATATGGACATTACTTTGATCACGTGTTAACTTATTACGAGCAAAAAGAAGACGAAGGTTTGCTATTGGTTTCTTACGAAACACTTCTGCTCAACAAGAAAGAAGAAATTTTGAGAATCGCCAAATTTTTAGATGAGGAATATTTCCAAAATCTTAGTTCAGATGATAAGTTAATGGAAAAAGTTCTAGAGCGTACAAGTTTTGATTATATGAAGAAAAATCTTGAAGTAATCAGTCCGAACAAAGCTGAAAATGTCCCCAAAAAGCTCAACTTTTTCAGAAAAGGTGTAATTGGTGATGGTAAAAAAGCATTATCTGCTGATCAATTGGAACGCCTGAAAATTGTCGCAAAAGAGAAGCTTAGAGGTAGTGATTTACTTAAAGAATGGATACAAGAATAAAATGTAAATAACTTTATATTTAATTATATTAAATTTGATGCTAAAGAAATTATTGTTAATTATAAATCAGAATGATTTAAATTTATCTTAACTTCTACAATGCTTTCATAATTGCCAGAATATTTAATATTTATTTTTATATTCATATAATGAAATCTGATTTTACTTCTACCACTAAAACTGTTTAGATTACTTTTTAATAAATAATCTGATTGTTAAGATATATTAATAATAATTAAAAACTAAATATTTAAATTTTAATAAAAGCTTCTTCATTATATGAACATTTTATTGTCTTTGTCTCATTTTTTTCCTTCATTTAATATAGTAATTGCTAATAGTTTACGATTAGGTAATTAAAGATTCATTTGATTGTAGTATTTCCCGAAATTTCTGATTTGCTTTAATGTATAGTCAACGGATGATGAAATTTGCGGTTTAACATTATGAATATGCACACACACATAACATGTGTTAGGAGACATGCAATAACTCACGACTTATGGAAGCATTTACTTATTTAGCAATAAAAAATTAATTTTATGGTTAAATGTAAACTTTGATAACCAATGAATCATCTCTAAAATATGAAACCGTTTTAAAGATTAGAGTCCTCAGGCTAGGAGATAGATCTTCAGATATCCTAAGAGTCCTCAGGTTAGGAGACATAGTACAATAACTCATAACTTATGGATACATTTATTTATTTAGCAATAACAAATTAATTGTAATTTGATAATAATACTAACAAATTAATTATAATATAATAATAATAATAACAAATTAATTATAATAGAGTCCTCAGACTAGGAGATAGATCTTCAGATATTCTAGGAGTCCTCAGGCTAGGAGACATACAATAACTCACGATTTATGGATGCATTCCTTAATTTAGCAATACAAAATTTATTTTATTATAATTGAACTTTATTAACCAATGAAGAATCTCTAAAAAATTAGGAAACCATTCTAAAGATTAAAATGTCCTATATTAGTCTATTAATTTGAACTTTGTTTGATGGTTAACTCTCATCCTTTCATGAGATATTATGAAAAATATGATATTATTCATGAAAAATTCTTCTGCATGTTCCTGGCATACGAGATGCACTGATGCTGCCAAACAAAAAACCCATCTAGCTGATATGACTTTTTAGAAGGCTGTTAAGAACCTGCTAATAGCGCCATCTATTTTCGAAGTTGTATTTGATTTATTATATTATGTTAATATAAAAAATGCTGCATGACTGAATTATTGAAAATAGCTTTTCATTTATTATAATAAACAGCATCTTTAAATGTAGCGTCATTCATTTTAAGTGATAGTTTCCTTCAGTTGGTACACTTGCAAAATATTTACTACGATAAAAACTGTAAAGAAATTCTTCAAGAATTCACGCTTTATTTCTATGCTACAGAATATTGCAATAACTAGTTGATGTGAAAAGATATTGACATTTTGCAAGCACAGAGCGAAAGGAAAATAATGAAATTGGAAATCGTAGTTGATGACTGAAACTAGATTGCGAAAATTTTATTTCAAAGGAGTATGCAGGTCATTATGTAAGTTTAAAAGTAGTTGGAGAGTACCTACATAATCCTCCGAATCAACCATCGCGCACAACAATTGCTCAAAATTTGAAGGAAAATAACTGTTATCGGCGTGGAGTTTTAGGTGAGAATTAATTTATTTTGCGTATTAATTTACCAAATCTGAATTGCTTTATTCCTCAATTTGAATTTATTTTGTTTTACTTTAAAAATTCTTTTTAATCCAAGTTAAGTTTTTCTTTTCTTTTACTCTTGAAATATTTAGTTTTCATTAAGGTAAGTAATCAATATGGATAATTACTTGTAATAAAATGAAATTAATTGCTTAAAGCTCGCACTTTAGTACAATTCATAAACAGTTTAAATGTTTTATTGAGATTATAATTTTAGGTAAATTTTTCTTTATCATTTAATCTTCTTTCCTTTTACTCTTGAAATATTTAGTTTTCATTAAGGTAAGTAATTAATATTGATAAGTAAAATGAACTTGATTACTTAAAGTACAATTCATAAATAGTTTACCTTGAATATATGATATCCAGGATCACGTCTGTTTAAGATAGCCTCTTTCCTTTCTACAGCTCTACATTGGCCATTTTCAACGTATTAGATTCATTTGGACTTTCTAATACATCCGCATTTTATATACATCTATTAAATTCTGCGTATTTCTATCTTACATAAACAATTTAAGAAAGGACTGCATTTTGAGATGTCTTGAAATATTTTCTGAATATTATATTATTTAATTATAGTTCTTCAATGGAGATTAAATGGTACGAAAGAAAGAACTTACCTAAAACCTTAACTAAGAACTTACCTTACCACTTCAGTACAGTTCCTAAATAGTTTAAACGTTTTATTATGAATTACAATTTTAAGTAAGTTCTTTCTTTCGTACCATTTAATCTCCATTGAAGAACTATAATTAAATAATATAATATTCAGAAAATATTTCAAGACACCTCAAAATGCAGTCCTTTCTTAAATTGTTTATGTAAGGTAGAAATACGCAGAATTTAGTAGATGTATATAAAATGCGAATATATTAGAAAGTCCAAATGAATCTAATACGTCGAAAATGGCCAATGTAGAGCTGTAGAAAGGAAAGAGGCTATCTTAAATAGACGTGATCCTGGACATCATATATTCAAGGTAAATTCACCCCAGTTTGAAAAAAAAAATGAATAAATAAATTATTCTATTTCAGAATACAATTACTTGCTAAAAAATACAATTAATTTTTTAAACTGAATTAAATGCCGATATCAACTGATTTTTCACAACCAAAATATAACACATTTCGAAATAAGTGTATAAATTTTTCAAATACGGTATGGTCTTAGTAGAGAGAGAGATTTTTTGGGATTAAAATCAAAAATATCCATTGCTATTATAAATAAAAAATAACGTGTTTCATTTATTATTTTAATTATTATTATTATTATTATTATTATAATCAGAATCCTTCTGATCCATCACCCAGTTTTCAAGATCACCATACTGCATCACTGCATCTACATCTACATCTACATCATCATCACTGCCACATCTCTGCCACTATCATCATTACCAACACTAATACATCACTACATCTACATCATACATACATAACTGGCCCATCACTGTCGTCACTGATACGTCACTAAAATCATACATCACTGCCAATATCACTAAAAATATCTTCATATTTATTCATTTTGAAAAAATTATAACGTGAAGTAAATGGAAGCAATAATAAGCAATAAATAATTCCGATAATTTGGTACTGAATTTCTATTTCCCTATTCTTTTGGAAGGATATACGAGATTATAGATTAAAACTAGTCTAAACTAAAATTTTTGCACTAGTAAACTCTTAATAAAAATAGGACATACCAATATTCTCGACATAATCCGTTCATGTGTTAAGGATCACAATAATGTCCATAAAGATTGTTAATAAAATATTCCACAATTTCAAACTAAACACATTTCTTGAAAAGAAATTTGAAACTAGATTTAGTAGTTAAAAATTTTGAAATTTTTCTTTTATTTTTTAGAACTTTTTAACCAGTTTCTACGGAATCTAAGAAGCATGCCTAAAACCAAAATCATCAGAGGATTACCTTTCCCAGGTTCACCTTGGTACACCATCAAAAACATTGAAGACACTTTAGATTTTGTTCCTTCTGATGGAGACATTGTCATCGCCTCTTATCCTAAGACTGGAACAACATGGCTTCAATATATAGTCCTACAGATAACCTCCAGAGGTAAATCGTTCCCTACTTTTAATGATTGCTTGTATAAATACGCTCCATTTTTGGAAAAATCGGGTACATCTGTATTGGACAATATGGAAAAACCAAGAATATGCAAACACCATTGTCCTTATAACATGGTACAGAAAAATGACAAGTGTAAATACTTATACATCTACAGAAAACCTGAAGACACCGCTATTTCTTACTATAATTTCATGATAAATCTAGGACACGAACCTGATCTCAAAGTATTCTTTGAAGAATTCATGACAGGAGATATAGAATTTGGACACTATTTTGATCACGTGCTGTCTTATTTTTCTCACAAAGACGACGACAATATGTTGCTGGTGTCTTACGAGAAACTCCAATTAAACAAAAAGGAAGAAATCTTGAGAATTGCAAAATTTCTCGGAGAAGAATATTTTGCGAGTCTTTCTGAAGATGATGAGTTGATGGAAAAGGTTTTAGAACACACCACATTCGATTATATGAAGAAAAATCTGAGTTTGGAGCGCCCACATCCGAAAGAAAAAGAAGGACATACCAGAAAAGTCGATTTTTTCAGAAAAGGTATCATTGGAGATGGTAAAAAATCACTGTCTCCTGAACAACTGGAACGTCTTCAGAAGCTCGCGATGGAAAAACTGAAAGGGACTGATATACTCAATGAATGGTTTGAAGGGTGAAAGATAACTGAATTGGATAGTCTTGGGACAAACTTTAAAACATATTATGTATATATATAACACTTTACAAATGAAAGTTGTTGTTACTTTAGTTATTAGAGGTGTAATGATTTATATTAACTTAATTGTTTATTTATTTTATTATAACAGGCTGCTGAATTATCAGATCTAATAAAAATTCCATATTTAATAATGAGGCAATGGAACAGCATTATAAAAAAGGTATAGTTTTTGATGTATTGTAACAAACTAAATTATTTTAATGTTTGAAGTTATTGAGGATGTAAATTTATATATTTTCAAATTGAATGAAAAAAAACCATAACATGAACATCACAAAACCACAGAAAAATTTAATACGTTCCAGAGGCCATTTTCTATGAATTAACGTTCTAAAAATTAAAAATAACATTTTTCGAGCGAATTCAATTAACTGTTGTCACAAAACCTTAATCATGTCAACAGCATTAAAAAAAAACAATTATTTGATAATCAAATATAACTTCATAATAGAATGAAAAATCGTTTTTGTTGTTTATTTTTTTATTCTCAAGAGTGACAACATCAAAAAAATTGTTTACCTTCTTTATAAATGGCCAATATACATTATAACAACAATCTCGGTATAATCAATAATTAAACTGAAATTTTTTTTAAAAGAATATATATTTCGGTACTTACGTACTAACGGTACCTTGGCGACAATTAGTGAAAACGCGCCAACCGCCGCTACAGATTTGGCGGTTTTTACACAACAATATGGCGTCGAAACTCAGCAAATCTACAGCCGTTAAGATTGCCACCACTTAAAAAGCGTCAAATCTGCAGGGGTTACTGTATTGGCGCCACTGAAAAACTGCCAAATCTGCAGGGGTTCCATTGGCGACAATTAAAAATGCCAAGTCTGTCGCCAAGGTACCGTTAGTACGTAAGTACCTATATTTCTGTTCTTATTCACTATAAATAAAAATTATGCAAATAATAATCAAAGTAATAATAAAATAGTCATTATATTGTTCGGAAAAAGAAGTTGCGAATTCCTTTTATTACAGTATTCTAACCCTAAAGAAATTGGCGGAACATTGACGCAATATTCCGAGTTGCAAGATTGGCGACTGTCTAAAGGAAACATTATTCTACCAAAATTTTCAACCGAAGATGCATTAACCACAAATATATATCTTTAAAATATAGATCGGTTAAAATCTAGAATCCTGTACACTTTGTGCCAAACACATCGCCAAGTCGGTAAGTAAGCATAGAAAGGAATGGGCCAGGTAGTTTACGCGATAAAATTACATTACGTTTCCTTATAAATCCTTCACTGGGTTGCCAAATCGCCAAGTAAACAAACAAAATGGCCGTAAGTTCGGTGTCATTGTAAAATGTTATTTCGCCAAACTTTATAGCCAAACAGTGTTATTACGCCAACATTAGTAACCAAACAGTTATTACGTCAAAGTTTATTATTGAAAAGGCTTTGAAGCCAAAGTTTATCACTTTAACGCCAAATATTATTACTATCCTGCCAAAATTTTAATATTTGAAATGTTTTATCGCAAACATTTATGCTTTATCAACAAATTTTTTCACTAAGCGAATTTTGATTTTTGAGGTGCTTTTAAGAAAAAAGTTAATGCTTTATCGCCAATTTTTTATCACTAAAAAATTTGATGCGCCAAATGTTATCGCTTTTACGACAAAATTTAGCAATATTAGGACAAAAAAAATTATGTCTAAATTGCCTTTACGCTAATTTATATTGTTTCATCGCCAAAAGTTTACCACTATTATGGCAAATTCTTAATGTTTTCTTTTTATCCCACTTATTGCCGCTTTAACGCCAAAATTTATCATTAGTTTGCCAACATTTTATTCTTACATTGCTTTTACACCAAATTAAATCGCTTTATGCCAATTTATTAAGTGGAATTTTATTTTTGTAACTCACAAAAATGTATCGTTTAGACAAAGAGGTACTTACGTACTAACGGTACCTTGGCGACAGACTTGGAGTTTTTAAGTGTCGCCAATGGAACCCCTGCAGATTTGGAGGTTTTTCAGTGGCGCCAATACAGTAACCCCTGCAGATTTGGCGCTTTTTAAGTGGCGGCAATCTTAACGGCTGTAGATTTGCTGAGTTTCGACGCCATATTGTTGTGATACGAAAATGCGTATTTGGGATTTGCCAGAAACGGAGCACGATGCAATTTTATTTTTCCAGGAGCGAAATATTTTACCATAACAACGAAAATGTCCCAATTCCCATGACATGAAACTTTATTTTGATGAACGTAAGCTTTGGAAATGCAATTTCAGTCAGTGTGCTCATCGTGTGGGATTCCGAAAAGACAACTGGTTTGAAGGAAGCAGAATTCCATTTCGTACAGCTTTGAGATTCATATACTGCTGGTGCGAGGAGTTGGCGTCGATTAAATTTTGTGAAAAGCAACTTGATATATTGGATAAAACTGTTATAGATTGGAACAATTACATGCGTGAATTATGTGTCTTGGATATGGTGAATAAACCAAAAAAAAAAGGTAGGTGGACCAGATTGCATTGTGGAAATTGATGAAAGTTTGTTTACTAAACGTAAAAGTCGTTGTGGTCGGCATTTTTAAATCGTTTTGATTTTAAATGAAGTGTTTTATATATTTTATTGTTTTGAATAATAATATTTTGAAAGCGTTTTGATTGTTTTTTAAGTGTGGATTGGCGCCACTTAAAAACCGCCAAATCTGTAACGGCGGTTGGCGCGTTTTCACTAATTGTCGCCAAGGTACCGTTAGTACGTAAGTACCGACAAAGATAATGATTGCTATTACGATAAAATTTCGAAAAATTATTTGCTAATTCGCCAATTTTTTTTATATTTAAAAAATAAATCATGTTCTTTACGAAACCGAATTCGAACGATAAATTAATATTAACAAAAGAGGAAAAAGAAGTAGAAACCAGAGAATAACTTACCTCTCATTGCGGTATGTCCTTCGTCTGTGGTGGAAACGAACGTTTTATTCCATCTGCGAAATCATAAAAAAATTATCAATTCATAAAAAAATAAGCAGGCAGAGGCCCTTTCATCCATTCTGCAGGCTGATAATACCGTATACCATCTTTACCTTTACCATACCATCTTGACATGCCTTTAGCTTTTCAGAACTTATTTTACGTACAACTTAAATTTTTCTGTGGATTTGTGCTGTTGGTCAAGTATTCCATATTCATTTGCTATGGCTATGCAAGTACAGGAATGGATGAAAGGTGAATAGGAATTCCCCTTTCATCCATTCCTGTACTTGCATAGCCATAGCAAATGAATATGGAATACTTGACCAACAGCACAAATCCACAGAAAAATTTAAGTTGTACGTAAAATAAGTTCTAAAAAGCTAAAGGTTCAAATATTCCGTGCGAATTTTAATTACGATTGCCAGAAAATCCTTACTAAACGAACATCTTTAAAAGGAAATTAATTATTTAAGAATGAAATATAAGTTTATTAATAAATTAAAAAAGCGTTTTTCTTGTTTGTTTCTTATTTTCATGAGTGGCAACATCATAAAAATTGTTTATGTTCTGTTGATACAGAACATAAACAATTTTTAAGATAATAACAATAAGAATAAGCTCGGAATAATCAATAATTTATCGGAATACTTATTTAAAAGAATATATATTTCTGTTCTTATTTACTGCAATTAAGAATTCTGCAATAATAATCAAAATAACAATAAATAGTCATTATATTGTTCGGAAAATGAAGCTACGAATTACTCTAATTGCAGTATTGCAACCCTAAAGAAATTGGCGAAGTAATCGGGGCTTCAAGATTGGCGAAGTGGTAAAATTTGGTGTTAAAGCGATAATATTACGCGAAAAAGCAGTTTAGGCATAAAATTTCTCTTAGTAATAAAAATTAGCGATAAAGCAAGTCTTTTTGTCGTAAAAGCAAAATTTAGTTTAGTGAGAAAATTTCGCGTTAAAACGATAAATTTTAGTGAAAGCATTCCAGGAAAAAATTAATTTTAATATTACAGTGTTAATACTGGGTGTTTAAGAGATAAAATTTGGCATAAAAGCAATTTAAGGAATAAAATTTGACGTAATAGTCGATTGGCTATTAATGTTAGCGTAATAGCGACTTTTGGCGAAATAGCGTATTGCAAACTCACCGAACTTCGCCAGCAATTTTGTTTGTTTACTTGGCGATTTGGCATCCTGGCGATGCATTCGGCACAAATGGTATTCTAGATTTTTTCAAATGGTATTCTAGATTAAAATTCTTCAATACCAGACATTGTTAATCTGAAGATTACAATCGGCACACAAGGAAAGAAGAAATCTCTGTCGCATGAACAGAAAAATTACAGTGGAAGTAAAATGAATCGTTATTAAAATTAGCCGTTTCTAATTCTTACAGAACATTCCAGTATTTGAATTAAACCATGTAATTAAGCTTGGCCAATCAGGCATTAGGGGCATGATGGTCAAGTAACTGCCACTATGAGCCACAGATTTTAGGTTCGAGTCCCGGCGGTGCCATAAATGTTTGTAGGGGTTCGAAATCCATTTTAAACTGTAGGTCTTTACACTAAATAATGATACTCATAATACTCAATTGTTATTTAGTACTCATAGTACGGATAATATTCAACTACTATCAGATTTGTGTGACAGGTTGTTCTTCTAGTACAAAACAATAATTGAATGTCATAAAAATATCCAAGATACTGCTTATCTGCTGTCATATCTGAGTGATAGATTATTATTACTTGCATGATAGAGATATTATGCACTTGTTAAATAATATACATTCTTTTCCCCTGGGAACAGTAATGCTAAATCCGTTTTCGTGGGAAAAAAAGCTACAGCGCAACTGACCAATGGTGGACTAAGGTCATCTACCTAACGGCAGCTTTCGGAACATGAGATGTTTCCTTTTTACGGGGTAGTGTTTTCAGCCATACGCCCAGCAGTTATATTACACCGGAACCTACGGTTGAAAGTGGATTCTGAACCACTACTAGCATCCATGGCACCGCCGGGACTTGAACCCGTGATGCCGATGCCTTTGCCACCGAACGCTAGTCACTCGTCCATCAGACCCCAATATTAATTACAAAAATATATACAATGACTTTGCTTAAATAAAAAGTATTACAAAATTTTTCATATCGATGCTAATTATATGGCTTTCAATAATAAAATACAAGGTTTTATTACAACAAATACAATTACTGGTTACTGTAACAATTAATCCTTTTTGAAACTAAAAACCTTCATAAATCATTTACATAAGTAATTATTAAAATAAACTATTCACAAAATAATATTTCAATTATATTTAAACAAACATCTAATTTCATTACAACATATACAAATATATGTAATGTTTACTTAAAAAACAAACTATTTTAGTAGATTTCAAATCTTAAAAAAATTAATTAAATTCTTTAGCTACAAAATCAACATATTTATTCAATTTTATACGAGGTTAGTATAATTCAATAAATCCAACGAATCTTTCAAACTTTCAATCTATTTCTTTATAATAACATCACAAAATTCTTATTGAATAAAATTTCAGTATTATAACATACAAATAATCCCAGATAAATAAAAAGGAAAAATCCTTTTAATTTGATATTGTGAAACTGAATTTTTATTATTAATTGAATTATGTGAACATAAAGAAAATCTAAATGACTGAAAATAGCTTTTCATTTATCATAATTAAGCTTAAAATCTTAAAAGCAGCGTCATTAAATTAACGTCATTTATTTGAAGTGATAGTTTCCGCCAGTTGGCACACTTGTAAAACATAAACTGCGATAAAAATTGAAAATAAAATCTTCAAGCATTTAAACTGTTTTTCTTACTTTCAGTATCTTACAACAACCAGTTGATTTGAAAGGATATTGACATTTTGTAAGTTCAAAACGAAAGGAAGATAATGAAATTTTATTACAATGAATATAATAACAGGTTGCAATAAAATTAACCCTTTTTGAAACTGAAAAACCCTGAAAAATCATTTACATAAATATTTATCAAAATAAAGTATTCATAAAATGATCTTTTAAATTATGTTTAAACAAAATATCTAATTCCATCACAAAATATACAAATATACAAATATATGTAATGTTTACATGAAAACAAGCTATTTTACTGGATTTCCTATTAAAAAAAAATTATTTAAATTCTACAACAGCAAATTTTCAATTCTTCAAATGCTTTTTGCCAATTTTATACAAGGATAATAAGTATAATACAATAAATTCAGCAAATCTTTCATGCTATTTCTTTATAATAACGGTACAAAATTCTTATCAATTTCTTTCTACAAAACTCTTATACATTACAAAATTTCAATATACAAATAATCACAGATAAATAAAATAACAAATTCTTTTAATTTGTTATTGTGAAACTGAATTTTTAGTAATAATTGAATTATCTTATAAAAAATGCTAAATGACTGTATTATTGAAAATAACTTTTCATTTATTATAATTAAGCTTAAAATCTTAAAAGCAACGTCATTAAAAAGTCGTTTATTTTAAGTGAGTTTCCGCCAGTTGGCACGCTTGTAAAACATATGTTGTGATAAAAATTGCAAAGAAATTTTCAAGCATTTAAATTTTGTTTCTAACTATCAGTATCTTGCAACAACCAGTTGGTTTGAAGAGATATTGACGTTTTGCAAGTTCAGAACGAAAGGAAGATAATGAAATTTTATTACAATGAATATAATAACAGGTTGCAATAAAATTAACCCCTTTTGAAACTGAAAAACCATTTACATGAATATTTATTAAAATAAAGTATTCACAAAATGATATTTTAATTATGTTTAAACAAATATCTAATTTCATTACAAAATATACAAATATATGTAATGTTTACATAAAAAAAAACTATTTTAGTGGATCTCAAACTTTTAAAAGATTATTTAAATTCTTCAACTACAAATTCAATATACTTTAATTTTATACTAGGACAGTATAATTCAATAAATTCATCAAATCTTTCAATCTATTTCTTTATAATAACACTACAAAATTCTTATTCAATAAAATTTCAGTATTACAATATACAAATAATCACAGATAAATAAAAAGATAACTCCTTTTAATCTGATATTGTGAAACTGAATTTTTAGTATTAATTGATTTATGTTAACATAAAAAATGCTACATGACTGTTTTATTGAAAATGGCTTTTCATTTATCATAATTAAGCAATCTTAAAAGCAATTCATTTTAAGTGACAGTTTCCGCTAGTAGGCGCACTTGTAAAACATATAGTGTGATAAAAATTGGAAATAAAATTTTCAAGCGTTTAAACTGTATTTCTAACTATCAGTCTCTTGCTACATTCAGTTGATTTGAAAAGATATTGATATTTTGCAAGTTCAGAGAGAAAGGAATATAATGAAATCAGACTTCTTAAATTTTATACTAGGTTAGTATAATTTAATAAATTCAACAAATCTTTCAATCTATTTCTTTATAATAAAGGTACAAAATTCAGATTAATTTCTTCCTACATAATTCTTATACAATATGAAATTTCACATATAATTCATTTCATTAATTTCACAAATATCTTACTATATACAAATAATCGCAGATAAATAAAAGGCAAATCCTTTTAATTTGATATTGCGAAACTGAATTTTTATTATTAACTGAATTTGGGTAAGATAAAAAAAGCTACATGAATGTTACTGAATTACTGAAAATAGCTTTCTTTTTATTATAATAAACCGACTATTTAAATGTAATGTTTATTTTAAGTGATAATTACTCCCAGTTGGTACACTTGTAAAACGATTACTATGATAAAAATTGCAAAGAAATTATTAATTATGTGTAATTGAATTAAGTTAACATAAAAATGCTACATGACTGAATTACAAACAAAATCTTTATGTATAATGTCGTTTATTTTAAGTGATAGTTCATTTATTTTAAGTGATAAGCCCCAGTTGGTACACCGACTAACCATTTACTAAGATAAAAATTGCAAAGAAATTATTAATTATTATTAATTGAATTATGTTAACATAAAAAATACTACATGACTGAATTATTGAAAATAGCTGTTCTTTTATGATAATAAACCGATTATTTAAATGTAATGTCATTTATTTTAAGTGATAGTTTCCGCTAATTGGCACACTTAAAACATATAGTGTGATAAAAATTAATAGTTTAAAAAAACTAAAAAATACGCTTTTAGAGTTAATCTATCTAAAAAGTAAAAAATAATTGTTAACATAAGAATAAAATGACTGACGAGAAAATGAATGTCACTGTTCTAAAAGCATGGGGTGCTTGTATGACATTTTAAAATTAACTCTGCATTTCTGAGTGAAACTAGTGAAAAATTATAACCATTGATATTGAGCACCCCACGCTTTTAGAACAGTGACATTCATTTTCTCGTCAGTCATTTTATTCTTATGTTAACAATTATTTTTTACTTTTTAGATAGATTAACTCTCAAAGCGTATTTTTTAGTTTTTTTAAACTATTAATTTATTTTTTACTTTTTAGTCTGATTAACTCTAAAAGCGTGGTTTTTTTTTAGTTTTTTTTAAACTATAATTTATTTTTTATTTTTTAGTTTCAATACAAATCATTTATCATTTGCTACAAAATACATTTATTACAATACATTTATCATTTGCTGCAAAATACATTTATTACAATACATTTATCATTTGCTACAAAATACATTAATTACATTTATCATTTGCTACAAAATACATTTATTACAATACAATTTCTTTCTCTCTTCTAATTCTTCACTTGAGAGTTTTGATTTTCTGCTCATTGACATTTGTCTTCTTTCCTCCAATGTCCTTCTTTTCTGTATTTTGTTGTTTTTATTTTGTTTGTTTTCCATAATGTTCCCACGAGTAATGGACAATGTTCACGGAGTTCCTTGGCCTGTTTGCGGCCTTTTCTCCAGAGTTGTACACAAAAAGTTCATTGGAGAGAGAAACACATTGATAAGCATGAAAATTATATATGTATAAGGCATGAATTATATAGGCATGAAAATTATATATTTACAAGAATAAAATAAGAAAAAGTAAAATTAAGGAATAAAAAATTTAAAAGTTTATGAGAAATACAAAAAGATAAATACAATGCAAATAAAAATTAATGAAAAAATACTAAAAAAGCTAAGTACAATACAATTAATATAAGCAAAAAAAAGAATAATATAAAAAAGTTGGAATATACTACAAAGTAGAGTAATTGCTGCTAGAAAGGATGACTAAAGTCTAGGTCTGGTGCAAATTATGCAGAGACGGTACCTTGGCCGATTATCCGCTAAGTTTATATACTTTTTGCCCACCGAAATTTTCGGCCAATAGGAAGAGCGCAATTCGACATGATCGCACTCCTATGCCTTTGAGATCCGCCTCTTTTTAGCCACGGAAATTTTCGGCCAATAGGAAGAGCGCAATTCGATCGCGGATATTACTGAATTTCTACCCGGGGTGAAAGAAAGCTGGGCAACGGGCGTACCGGTTATGATGTTCCTTGGTGGTTTTAAGAATCACAAAACCTCCACATCTTAAATTAATTGAAACATTAGCATAAATTGTAGTTTCTTAAATTAATGAATAGAAGTAATTAAAAATAAATAAATGAATTTAAAATTTAGGAAAAACATCTGCTTGAGAACAATTAAAGCATGAGATCAAAAAAGCTAAAGCTATCGGTACAATTAAGAGTTCGTTGACGATGCCCAAAAATAAAAAGGTTAAAGTTAAAAAAAATGAGAATTTTAAGATAAAAATAAAATAAAACAAAAGGAATTAAGATTAAACAAAATAATTATACAAAATAAGTAGGGTTTGATCAGTTGACTGACTCGCCAGTAGATGGCGCCATCAGTCCCAACATCGAGCCCAAAAAGTGAGTTACATACAAACATACAAACATACATACATACATACAAACATACAGGTGAAGCTAATAAAAGCGTATTAAAAATTGGAAATAAAACTTTCAAGCATTTAAACTGTATTTCTATCTATCAGTATCTTGACACAACCAATTGATTTGAAAAGATATTGACATTTTGCAAGTTCAGAACGAAAGGAAGATAATGAAATCGGAAACTCCAGTTGATGACAGCAACCTCAATTGCGAAACTCAGTCCTTGGAATTTTATTTTAGTGGACTGCGCAAGTCATTACGTAACTTAAAACTAGTTGGAGAGTATTTACATGTTCCTTCTAATCAGCTCTCAGACAAAACAATTGTTCAAATGTAGAAGGAAAATAATCTTTATCGGCGTGGAGTTTTTAGGTGAGAAATAATTTATTTTACATATGACTTTATCGAAATTTGAAGTGTTTTATTCCTCAATTTGAATACATTGTGTTCTACTTTCGAACTTTTTTTAATCCTGGTTAAGTTTTCATTTCTTTTACTCTTGAAGTATTCAGTTTTCAATAAGGTAAGTAATTAAGTACTGATAAGTAAAATGAAATTGGTTACTTAAAGCTTGCATTTTAGTACAGTTCTGTAAATAGTGTAAACGTTTTATTATAGATTATAATTTTAGGTAAGTTCTTTCTTTCGTAACATTTAATCTTCTTTTCTTTTACTCTTGAAATATTTAGTTTTCATTAAAGTAAGTAATTAATATTTATAAGTAAAATGAAATGGATTACTTAAGCCTTGCACTTTAGTACAATTCAAAAATAGTTTAAACGGTTTATAATGAATTATAATTTTAGGTAAGTTCTTTCTTTCGTAACATTTAATCTTCTTTAAAGAAAAAAAGTGTGGCGAAATCTACCAACTGGTAGATTTCGAGACGAGAAATGTGTTTCTTTTTACTGGGTAGGGTTGTCAGCTCTACGTCCGACAGTCATATAAGGGCGGGACCTACGTCTTAAAGTGAATTCCAAATCACTACAAACATCCATTCCACCGACGGAACTCGAACCCTGTGGTACGCCAGAGCGCTAGCCACTCGGCCATTCAGGCCCCTTAATCTTCATTTAAGAACTATAATTAAATAATATAAAATTCAGAAGATATTTCAAGACGCCTCAAAATAGCAGTTTTTTAAATTGCGTATGTAAGGTAGGAACGCTCAGAATTTTGTAGAACTGTAGAAAAATGCAGCTATATTAGTCAGAATGAATCTATGATGTGTTGCGGTGGTGAAACACATCACAAAGAGTGCAAGAGATCATTACATTGAAATAGAATTGAATTGTTTGATTACTATTTACACGAGCTGCATAATACAAGCGCAGCGTGACTCACCGTCAACACGTCTTTCCGAAACCAAAACTCAAAGTTATCCGTGTTGCCAAACGTTGTCGCAAAACTTCTGACAAGTCGTCAGAGAGGGCGCAGTAAGTTGAGAGTGTATATGAAATAAAGTGTGTAAGTGAAAGAATGTACGAATTCACGTAGAAGTAAGGCATTTTTGTACACTTAAAATTCAATAAAAGCATGCAAATGTCAAATGATTTTAAAAAATTAATATTTAGGTAGGTATCGTTTAGCTAAAATTATAATTTCTAAATGCAATTATATGGATTTGGCAATAGTTTATTTAAGCGCAATGCTCGACTTCATATTTTATTCATATAAATGTTTTTCGGTTTAAAGTGGGTTTCCAGCGAATTCTAAAATCTCCCGTCATAGAACGCCAAACAAGCGGAAGATTGGGTGGACAGGAAATTATATTCTCATCAGTAAAAAAAAAAATATAATGCTGACTTGTTTTTCTAATTTATTGCAAATAAATTCTTGTATATACTTTACATACTTTTAAGTATACTTTGCATGCAAATATAGAGGGAAGTTTTATCAACATTTTCATTAGTAAAGATAAATTAAATTCTTGTGGTACAATAATTGACATTTAGGGCCTGAATGGCCGAGTGGGTAGCACTCTGGCGCTCGGTAGAACAGGTGTCAGGTTCGAGTCCTGGCGGTGTCATGGATGTTTGTAGCGGTTTGGAATCCACTTTAAATCATAGGTCCCGGTCTATAACAGGATCGTAGAGGGTTGCGGTGGTATTGTTACTCCGCGTTTGTAGCTTATCTTCAAGCTACACGCACCTCCTGGGCAGTGCTAAGTGAGTAACGTCGGTGCAACGCTTGCCTTAAGGCATCGAAGACAATTGTCTAAGTGTTTGCCAGCTGCATTAGAACAAGAAAAAATTGACATTTACATTAAAAATTGATCCGTAACAAACTCATTTAAAGAGTGGAAGTCATTATTGTTTCAATTTTCACAAAATATTTTTTTATTAATCAGTTTAATAATTAATAAATGGAGCACACCAGCCCAGACAGAAATTCATCTCCTGTGGGAACTAAGCGTCCTGATGGGCCAATTGGGTAGCACTGTAGGTTTGGTATCCCAGGCTATGGCATGGATGTTTGTAAGTGGTTCGAAATCCACGTTAAACTGTAGGTCCTGGTCTAATTAGCCTAAAGTTAGCACAAATTGATCATAGAGCGACATACCAAATCAAATTTTGGGAACTAAATATTCAGTTACAAAAATTGGTATATGCCCAGAAATTAGACAGTAGTTTAATAAATAATTGGGTGATGTAAAGAAAAATTAGCAAATTTATGTAGCATTAGCATTTATATGTATTATAAAATTTCCTGCTTTTGCAGAATTAAAACGAACAACTAACCTTTCTGATTGCTTTTTTCTATCTCCTTTTATTTACATAAAAAATACCAAATAGCGATAATGAGCCGAAAAATGTTTCTGAGGAACTAGATTTTTTGGTTTCGATTTGTCGCTCTACGGTCATCCTGTGTACACGAGGGTAAAACAGTCCGGGGCTTAAGTTTAAAGTGCATTCCGAACCACTACAAACATCCATGGCACTGCAGGGGCTCGAACCCGAAACCTGTGGCACAGAGCGCTAGTCACTCGGCCATCAGGACCCGTAGTTTCTCAATACGTAACTTAAATAAAACTCCTTTTTGTTACAATTTTAATTGGTTTCTAAGTTATTTCACAATGAGTGTAATTTACTTGTATACAAAAGTAAAATAAACAAGTAATATAAAAAAAATTTTAAAGTCAATTCCTACTTAGGTCAACAAAGAAAAATTTTATTCTCCCATATAAAACTAAAACTAATTAATTAAGTTTAATTAATGAATTAATAATTGAAAAAACTGTATTAACATCCAGTGTCATCCATTACAAGTTCAAAATAAATGTATTTGAACTTGAGTGGATGAATAAAAAGTATTTTATGAACGATGGAAAATTTGAACAAGATATATATAGGGAGAGTGTGAACTAATAGTAGGAATTGGAAAAAAAACAATAAATGATACAGATATATTTAGTTTATTCTCACCATAGTATATTTTTTATTAAGTATACTGGCTTATTTAATTTATTACCTCTACAGAAAAAAAAAAAAGAGACATTGCTTATTGTAATGGCAAGGAAATTCGGAGTTTTGATTTTGTATATAATTGCAATGTCATCTGCATAGTAAATGGCTGTCAGGATTTTGGATTGATTGCTATTTCAGAAATAAAAAGAGAAAAAATTTAACTTCTCTGCTATGTCGACTGAAATATTTCTAATAGGGAAGTGAGTTTTATAAATTTGCATCGGAAAATGTCTTGTCTTTAAAGTAAGAAGGAATTCGTTCAACCATCACTTAACAATATATTCCAAAGTTCCGTTGATGAAATAAGTGATAAAATATGTTCAAATATGACAAATTTAAATTCGCAAATAATTTAAGTTTTTTTTTTTTTTTTTTTTTTTTTTTTTTTTTTTTTGTCGCCAATTCGTAATTAGAAATTTAAATTTTTATATATAAATAGAAGCGAATTTTTAAAAGTAGAATAACTTTAAAATGAATAAATCCTCATAAGTTATATATTTGAATAAATAAATATCTATAAAATAAATCTTATCCGGATAAATAAATCCACATAATAATAGAATAGATTCAATAAATAAAAACTGGATCATTCTTATGGGATATTTAAAGGCATTTACAAACAAATATAAACAAAATATTATATATCAGATGTTTTTGTAAATAAAGTTCCATAAAAACAACCAATTAAGCAATTAACTAACTCCCCGGCACTACAGTCTATGTTGGACCACGGCCGTCTTCCATTTGGCAGATTCCTAAGCAGCAGATGTTTATGGGGTAGAGCACTAGACACCCCATGCCCTAGCGCTCTGGCTCTCGGTACCGCAGGTATCGGGCTCGGATCCCGGCGGTGCCATGGATGTTTATAGTGTTCGGAATTCACTTTAAGCCTTAGGCACCAGTCTCATATGACCGTAGAGCGTTACAGACATCTTCACACCCATATCATTCCCAAACTGTAAAGGGGCAACTCAGATCTAGGCACAGTGATGTGGTGTGGTGTGGTATGGTGTGGTGTAGTAGTAGCCCTATGCCCAACAATTCCATTAAACCGGAATCTACGGTTTAAAGTGGTTTCCGAATCACTACAAACATCTATGAAGCCGCATGGACTCGAAACCGAAACCTGTGGCGCCAAGACACTAGTCACTCGGCCATCAGATCCTTCAATTAAGCAATTAAATTTTAAAAATCGTAACGAATCAAATTAAACCGTTTCACACAAAACAGATTATCAGGAATAAACCTTTGATTTCTAAATTCTTAAACGATTTGGTTTGGTTTATCGCTCTAAGCTAATTAGACCGAGACCTGCTGTTTAACGTGGATTTCGTACCACTCCCAAACATCCAGGCCACCACCAGGATTTAAACCTGAAGCCTGTAGTACCGAAGACCAAAGCTCTAGTAAATTGGACATCAGACCGTAAACGATTCAGTTTAGACCATCCTATATCTTTTCCATTTAATTTAATGCTTTTTTCTCCCAATAAATCAATTCAAATATCTTGAATTAATAATTTCACAACGAAGGAATTAAATTGTGTTCACTGCATTTTCGTTAATAATTGAGATTTTATTAAGAGGTATTGAAATAAATAATTACGCATTAAAACTTAGTACGCATTGTGAAATTAATCCATCAACTATTCAAATACAGTATGGTTTCAGTAGACAATGGATTCTTTTGACTAAAATATTCATGTTGCAATTGTTGTGTTGCTATTTTTGTAACATATGGCTTTATTGGAAATCCATCCATTACAATAAGGATCAAACACAAAGAAGGAACAAGCAGAACAAAGCAAACATGCAGCAAAGAAGCAACCGACACTAAGTCGGTCTCACACACAACAGATAGTCAAAGGGGGAGAGAGTAAATAAAGGGGGTGGACACTTTATTTCAGTCCACAATTTAACTCCTGATAAAAATAGAGTATCCTCGACGAGTATAGTGTAATAATAGAGTTTACTCCAATAGAGTATCCCTGTAAAACGAGTATTCTCGAAATAATTCATTGAGGAGTTAAGGCTCACAATAATTCCCATTAAGATTGTTAATAAAATATTCCCCAATTGGAAACAAAACATTTTTTTGAAAAATTACAATTTCTTAATTTACAGTTTAGTAGTTAAAAATTTTGAAATTTTTCTTTTATTTTTTAGAACTTTTTAACCAGTTTCTAAGGAATCTAAGGAACATGCCTAAAACAAAAATTATCAGAGGATTACCTTTCCCAGGTTCACCTTGGTTCACGATCAAAAACATTGAAGACACTTTAGATTTTGTTCCTTCTGATGGAGACATTGTCATCGCCTCTTATCCCAAGACTGGAACAACATGGCTTCAATATATAGTCCTACAAATAACCTCCAGGGGTGAATTGTTCCCTACTTTTAATGATTGCCTATACAAATACGCTCCATTCCTGGAAATGTCGGGTACATCTGTAATGGACAACATGGAAAAACCCAGAATATGCAAACACCACTGTCCTTATAACATGGTACAGAAAAACGACAAGTGTAAATACTTATACATCTACAGAAAACCTGAAGACACCGCTATTTCTTACTTTAATTTCATGATAAATCTAGGACACGAACCTGAACTCAATGAATTCTTTGAAGAATTCATGACAGGAGATATAGCATTTGGACACTATTTTGATCACGTGCTGTCTTATTTTGCTCACAAAGACGACGGCAATATGTTGCTGGTGTCTTACGAGAAACTCCAATTAAACAAAAAGGAAGAAATCTTGAGAATTGCAAAATTTCTCGGAGAAGAATATTTTGCGAGTCTTTCTGAAGACGATGAGTTGATGGAAAAGGTTTTAGAACGCACCACTTTCGATTATATGAAGAAACATCTGAATTTGGAGCACCCACATCCTAAAGACCACGAAGGACATACCAGGAAAGTCGATTTTTTCAGAAAAGGCGTCATTGGAGATGGTAAAAAATCACTGTCTTCTGTACAACTGGAGCGTCTTAAGAATCTCGCAATGGAAAAACTGAAAGGGACTGATCTAATCAAAGAATGGATTGAAGAGTGAAAGATGACTGAATTGGATAATCTCGGCATAAATTTTAATATTTCCAAAGAAACAGCAACCTCCGAAATATTCTGGATGACATTATTAATGTTATTCTAGATTATGACTTAAAATTATCTTAATTATTTAACACTTTACAAATAAAAGTTGTTGTTACTTTTCTAATTATTAGAACTGTAATGGTTTTACATTCACTTAATAGTATATCTATTTCTATTACAACAGGGTACTGAATCTTGAATTATCACATCTAGTAAAAATTGGATATTAAATTATGAGGCAACGGAACAGCATTATAAAAATAATATGGTTGCTGATGTCTTGTAACAAGCTTAATTATTTTAATGTTTGAAATTATTGAGGATGTAAATTTATAGATTTAAAAAAAAACATTTCTAATGATGCTTTCATACGAATCGTTTTTGAATTTTCTCAATGAAATATTTGTACATTTGCAATTAACATTGCAAATTAACCTTCGTTGAAAGTAATGTGAATCGTTTCAAATGCTTGTAGATATTTGCAAGATAATTCGAGTACAAGCGTTTATTGACAGCTTGGAATCCAGTGGACTTTTCAGCATGACAACGATCCAAAATACACACTGTGAAATAATTGATCCTTTATAAAGTGGCTACACAATTCCATATCCCTCAAATGTCGCCAGATTTGAACACCGTCGAACATGTATGTGATGAACTTGCCAGAAGAGTTAGAATACTCAGTGTTTATGGTAAAGATTAGAAATGAATTGTTGCAAGAGTAGTTTATATTTAAGTCAGATATTACACGAAATCGTATAGCTTCAACGCCAAATAGATTAAAAGCCGTTATAGATTCACAATGCCAAATTATATGATAGTCCATTGCTTAAGTTACGCTAATTTTTCATTTTCTTGAAGTGTATACTTTGTGTTATGTGATTTTTTATTAAATGAATTTGTTTTCGCCTACCAGTTTGATGTATTTCTATTTTTTCACAAATATAATATATTTTAATTTGTATTTTAATATAAAAAATATTGCAGATTTAAAATTTTTTTGAGGGCATATGCTCTTTTGTGATTGACTGTATGCTTTAGGTAAAGCAAATATTTCGTACAAAAAGAACAGATTTAAATTCTAAAAGTTATAAAATAAAAATTTTATTATTTTTTTAAAATTTAGCAAAATGCGTTCAGTAAACAATAGCTCCTTAGAAATATCCCATATATCTGTTAGACAATTTGATGTTAATCATTAGAATTAATTATAGTTAAATATTTTAACATGATTCAATAAGTACTATATATCTTAATGAGATGAAATATCTTTCAAAAAAAATTTTTTTTTTTTTTACTTTCAATAGAAATTGTTCAGAACTATAAATTAATTCATAAAAAAAAAGAAATATTTAACGCATCTTTAAAAGAATTCAATTATGATACATATTCTTAAATATTTAGTCCTTGTAATAAAATAATGAAACAAAAAATTATTAAAAGCCTTGAGATATATTTTCCACTTATGAAATTAGTTAAAAGTTCTGTTAAAATATAGAAAGTTAGAGTTTATTATAATTTTATTAAAATTTAGATTTAAAATTCTAATAAAATATTTATTCTGATATAAATTCTAATAAAATATAATATATTTAGAATTTAATTAAATTCAGATAAAATTTAGAATTTATTTGAATTATTTTCAAATGAAAAATACTTAATAAAATTATACTTAATTTAAGATGATATCATATTCGTAAATGAACATTAATTTTAATAATGTTCACATTTTGTTTATGTGAAGATGGTATCAAAATAATGAAAACTTATATTTTACATGATGATAGTATCCAAATAATAGAAATTTACTTTATGAGAAGAAGATATCAAAATAATGGAAACTCAGATTTTTGTAATGATGACATCCAAATAAAGGAAATTTATTTTATGTCATGATGGTACTCAAATAATGGAAACTTGTTTTATGTGAAAATTGTGTAAAAAAATGGAAACTTATTTTACATTATGACAGTATCAATATAATGAAAACATTCTTTACGTGATGATGATATTCAAATAATGATAAACTTGTTCAGTTTTTTTTCAAAAATTATGCCATGAAATCTTAGATGATAATTAAACATTTTTATGTCGATATTTGAAACAACATTCATTATATTTGACATTACAAAAAATGTAACTTTCGTGGATAACTGTGCATAATAATGTGTATTCTAAAAAACTTAATTTGAAGTTTGGTAAAACGTGATTTAAAAAATTCATTCTTTTAGACTTCAAAAAAAAAAAAATGTTAAAAAAAAAAAAACCGGAATTTTATTTTTAAATATCTTTTACACCTAAATTTATTGCTTTACTTATCTCTATTATTGTATTTTCTACTTATTGCTTTTTCGCCAAATGTTATGTCAAACTGCAGCACTAATATGCTAAAACAATTATACCTAAATTGCCTTTACGCCAACTTATATGGCTTTCACACCAAAATGTATCACTATTTTGCCAAAATTTTAATTTTAAACTGCTTTTACGCCAAATTAGTATATGGAGTTTTATTATTTTTATTCAAAATTATTCGTTAATTTGCCATTTTTTTTTCTGTTATGAGAAGAAATATTTCATGTTGTTTATGATGCAGAATTCGATAAAAGAATATTAATAAAAAATAAGAAAGATAATAATACACTTAAAAAAGAATAACTTACACATTTACACTTAATGAGAAAATAACTTACATTTTATTCTGATATATCCTTCGTTGGAGGCGGAAATTATCTTTTTATTGCCTTACTAAAAACTGTCCTTTCATAGGCATATTAAATAAATGAAAAAACAAGAACATAATCACAAAACCACAGTTCCAGTGGCATTTTTCTTCCATGGATTAACGTCCTAAAATTAAAAAATTACATTTTCCAGCGCGAATACAAATAACTGTTGCCACAAAACTTCAACTATGGCAACAGCATTAAAAACAAACATCACAAAACCACAGAAAAATTTAATAATTTGATCGGCCTTTTTTTTCCATGGATTAACGTTCTAAAATCAAAAAGTTACATTTTTCCGCGCCAATTCAAATGACGGTTATCACAAAACTTTAACTGTGTCAACAGCATTAAAAAGAAAGTAATTATTTGAGGATCAAATATAAGTTATTAATAAATTTTAAAAATCGTTTTTGTTGTTTGTTTCTTATTTTCAGGAGTGGCAACAATATAAAAATTGTTTATATTCTATATCAATGGCGGACATACGTTATAAGAACAATCTCGGAATAATCAATAATTTATCAGAATAATTATTTAAAAGAATATATATTTCTGTTCTTATTTACAATAAATAAGAATTCTGCAAATAACAATAAAGGTAAGAATAAAATAGTTATCATATTTTTTGGAAAAAGAAGAAGTCATGAATTCCTGTTATTAAAGTATTGTAACCCTAAAGAAATTGGTGGAACTTTGACGAAATATTCCGGGTTGCAAGATTGGCGACTTTCTGAAGGGAACAGTATTCTAGATTTCAACCAAAGATACATTAATATAGATATCTTTAATACATACATCTTTCCTTAGGTGTCTTTAAAAATATCTAAATTTGCTTTTTGCATTCTCTTTAAATAATTTTACCTAAGATTTGATAAAAATTTATGAAAAACATGAATTTAAGACTCAAGAGATTAAAAAGGTAGCCAAATAATGGCAATGAATGTTGTCAAGATGCATATTAAGTATTAGAAGAATAGTTTAGCAAAAATGTTGATCAAAGCCTTGACAGTTTAATTTTTAGAACATCAACAAAATCTATTGTCATGTCTTTAATTACCAACCATAGCTGAAGAAATTTCTGAGCTGAGTTAAAAACCTACAGCTAAAATTGGAATTTAAATTTATACATAGAATTATTATTATTATTAGCATTAAATTTGAAACGCGGCTTCTTGGGGTAAAGTAGGCACCATATTGACAGTTCGAAGGCCTGTAAACGAGACAAATTTTAAGTTTTTAGTATTGATGAAGAGGATAAAGTAATAAATAAGTAGACCACAAAAATTGAATTGAATTCAAAGAGGAAAACCAGAAAGTTTTAATTTCTGCAATGTTTATTTTGAAGATTTTCGCTCCAAATTCACCGAGATCATCTTCGGCAATATTGCAAAGGACCACCATGTCGAAATGGTGCAATAATCCCACTGTAAAGTCATAAATTGTTTTGGATTCCTGAATCAATGCTGAATAGGGTTTGAAAATCAGTTTTAGGTTTGCAAGAGAAATTAGTAATGGTTCATTGGGAAAACTATGTACATTTATTTTATGTAAAGATGGTATCAAAAGAATGGAAACTTTTTTTTGTAATGTTGGTATCCTTATAATAGAAATTTATATGTAATTATGGTATCCCAATAATGTATATTTATTTTCTGTGAAGATGTTATCAAAAAAATGGAATCTCATTTTTCATAATGATAGTAAAAATTTAACGAAAACTTGTTTTATGTGATGATGATATCAAAATAATGAAAATAGCTTAAAATACATAACTTAACTTTTTTAATTAATTTTAAGGCTTATGTCACGAATTCTTTATCGAAAGATAGAAATAAGCCAACAAAATTACAAAGCAAGAATTTATCTATTCTCATAAAATAATTCTTGTAATACAATGCAACAATTCTTGCAATGAAATTTATACAACGCATAAAACAATTCTCGTTTCGTTTCGTTGAACTAAAATATAATTTATTACCATGTCATCCTGGGTATTCCCACATATCACAATTGCATGGGATTTGCAATCCTAACTTTAATCTCAATATTTTGTGGTTGCTCTTATTTAATCTACTTCTGTTTTATATTTCAAGGAAATGACGTGAGATTTTTGGTTTTTGTGTTTGCCTAGACATTTCAATCTTGACACAACACTTAAACCTGGTACTATCATCAGATGGCCACTCTGGACAGAGATGGCATTTAATGATTGTACTGTTACCTTTTGACAATAGGCTGTTGTTTTATTGTCTATTTTTATAGTAATACAATATCACCGAAACGCATCTGGTAGGAACAAATAAGATATAAACAACTAAAAAGTGTTTGAACAGTTACATCATAAACCAAACTTCAAAATTTGAAAAACAAAAGGTACTTACGTATTAACGCCACCGCAGCAGAGGTTGCGCCAATAAAGAGCTGCCAATGCGCCAAAATAGAGACTGTTTTGAATCTATGTTAAACTCTATATTGGCCCATTTTCCACTGAAATCCGATTGACTACTTTGTTTTTAAATAAAGTGTTTTGAATTTTGAAAGTGTTTTGATTTAAAAAAAAGTGTTTTATATATTTTATGATTTGTCACAAAAATTTTAAGTGTAGATAGGCGGCACTTAAAAACCGCCAAATCTATATCTGCGGTGGCGTTAATACGTAAGTACCAAGCAAAATTCAAGTTATTTTTATCTTGTGACACACACATAACAGTGATGGGGAAATACTTAAAAATTATTTAATCAGATTTTAAAAGGAATTTTTTCAATTCATTGGGATTTTATAAAAATGCATGTTTCAGATGCTCTATTATAAAGATGTTTTCATGGATTCTGCAAAAAAAATTACTTGCATAAAATTGTTGTTTAATTTCTTTTATTCAATTATGTTTGATTTCCATTTAATGAAATTATAATCTGATATGCATAATGCTCATTGTTACTTATCACAATGAATATTATTAGTAAGTGTTATTTATAACAATGAGTATTATTTAGTGTTATTTAAAACAATGAGTATTATTAGTTTGTGTTACTCATAATAATGAGTATTATTAGTTAGTGTTACTTATAATAATGAGTATTATTAGTTAATGTTACTTATAACAATGAGCATTATTAGTTTGTGTTACTCATAATAATGAGTATTATTAGTTAGTTTTACTTATAATAATGAGTATTATTAGTTAATGTTACTTATTACAATGAGTATTATTAGTTTGTGTTTCTTATAACAATGAGGTATTATTAGTTAGCGTTACTTTTAACAATTAGTACTACTACACAGCTATTTATATTCACTACGCATAATATTCATACTTGCTTAATGCAAAATTTCATGTTAATGGCTTTTTCATATTGTTTGTTTCACAATTTAAAAAATTCTTTTTGTTTCATAAAAATACAAAAATTAAATGAAAATAATAAATAGGATGCATTATTTATAGATGCATATATTTGAGAAAGGTATATTTTAATGGTATAAACTATCTCATAAATCTTTAGAATAATCATGTTAAAACATTAACCTTTTTCTTTTCATCAATTTAGTTTTGAGGTAAAAAAAAAAATAGACAGATCCTTAAAACGAACTTACAAACTCCTTTCAACTGATAAAACGAGGAATATATTTCTTTCATCACCCATCCCAATGGACTTGCCCCGTGCTGTTTTTGCAGCACATTTCCGACATGATTTTCTTAATAAACACTTGCACCGCATGGGTGTAGCTACTCATGATGTCTGTCCTTTGCTCGTCGGGCGAATGCATGGACTTTTTACATTTGACAACATGCACTGCACTTGATTTTATGACTTTTAATTCTGACAACTTTATCAAGGCTAAATTTTATTGGGCTGCTAGCAATGCTGGATTTAGATGAAAAGAGGCCTCAGGCTATTTCACTTATGAGGCTCTTTCACCTCCCATTTTTAAGTTTGTAAATTACGTGAGAGATAATAAAATAAAAATAAAAAATAAACATTACTGTGATATATATCAATACGTTAAATGAAACATGTTGCGATGGGTACTAATCTTTATAAAAAAAATGTGGCACGGACAATAAATAAAAAAAAAGTCGAGAACACTTATTTGAATGTGTATTCTCAGCACCCTATATAGTAATTGTAACAATAACTCATCAAACATACCACACAACATTTACAAAGAAACAAAATTCAAAACATAAAAATTTTTGACTGCGAAAATAAAATATGCAAATACAAATTATCATATTTTCTATCAAATTAAATGAGATATATTCAATAAAATGAGGATTGAAGCAAACTCAATCTAGATAAATTTATTTCACAATAATTCGCATTTAAAGTTTAAGTATGAATTTTAAGTTTTAAACTAAACCAAAAATGGAACTTTATTCAAACAAAATCCAGATCACAAAAAAGAAAATATCAAATTGTATATTATAGTTTTGCTAACAATTTGAATGTAGGCCCCTCTTGATCTTGAGGCCCTAGGCTGAAGCCTAGTTAGCCTATAGGGAAATCCGGCCCTGACCACATATAAACCAACAGGTTCGAATGCTTTCAGAGACTGCTGGACGTAAAGACATGGGAGCATGCGAATGCTCAATAACTCAAGAAATTTAGGAAGCAATGGGTCAAAATACTACAAGTTCTGTACTTTATTCGTTGGTTTTCGGCAAACCTGTGTTACTGAGCGGCAGAGCGCTAGCCACTCGGCCATTCAGGCGCTGTATTCATTAAAAGTAAAATTAATCATTTTGTTTTGGTATTAATTTCGCATTTTGGTTTAATTGTGTTTTTTTAATATTTAAAATTTTTGGCCGTCCTGCGTGTATACGCAGATTAGCGGCACCATTTCTATGTCGGAACTTGTTTAAGAATGTCGGTTCTGACAGAGAGAGTGCGTTTTTTCTTCTTTTTTTTTTTTTTTTTTTTTTTTTTTTTTTTTTTTCGGAGAGTGCGTTTTTCCTTCATTCGTTTAATTTTTTTTTTTTTTTTTTTAACACGCAATGTTCAAAAATGGGCCTGAATGGCCGAGTGGCTAGCGCTCTGGCGCTCGGTACCACAGGCTTCGGGTTCGAGTCCCGGGGTGCCATGGATGTGTGTAGTGGTTCGGAATCCACTTTAAACCGTAGGTCCCAGTCTAATAGGATCGTAGAGCGTTGCGGGGGCATTGTTACTCCGCGTCCGTGGCTTATCTTCAAGTTACACGCGCCCCCTGGGTAATGCAAAGTGTGTAACGTCTGTGCAGCGTCTGCCTTAAGGCATCTAAGACGTCCATGTCTGTTTTCCAGCTGCATTGGGAAAAAAAAAGTTCAAAACCCATACATAAAACAATAAAGAAATTAAAAAATTCTGTAACGTTCAAACATGTAGCCATAAGAACGAAAATATTAGAGAGTTTTTGCATACCGTATTTTGGTCGTCCGTTAGCTTTTTCTGCCTGGCGCACATGCTCATAGGAAACATAATTTCCTATGAGCATGCGCGCTAGGGAGAAAAAGCTAACGGACGTCCAAAATACGGTATGCAAAAACTCTCTATTGTCCAGCAGATCAAACGGGGGGGAATATTTTCTTCTTATCCAATCGCTGCAAAGTAAAACCGCAACATCGATAGTTATAACTCTGGTAACTCCATTGGAAGTTAGCACATTGCTTCCATTCATTTGCTGTCTTATAAAAACAAAAAAAGGTTTTTTAATACATGAAAGGAACAATTTTTATGTGCTAATTATTTTAAATATTTAATAATTTTTTTTTTCTGGTTTACGTTCTTTTTTTTATCATCTGCGAAGCGCAAATTACTATACAATCAGATTTTATTTTTTGGCAACAAGAAAACAAACCAGCAATGTAAGCAATTTCGAAAATAGAACAACTCTTTTTCATAAAAGAAATAACTCATTTCATTTGAAATTAAAAAAAAAAAAATTTCTTAAACTTAAGAAATATAAACTAAGAATTATAATTTTGCTATGTTTAGTAATAATGGAGGAATTATCTATAACGGAAAAAAGTACCTACCGTTTTTTGCGAAATCAACCGGTTTTACTGGTTAATATATGCCAGCTGCCATAATGAAGTTTAAAAAAAAAGGTATAACAAGTAATATAAAAAAATAAAAAATTTAAAGTCAATTCCTACTTTTTTTTTCACTCTATTGCAGAAAGTCCTTTAAAAATAATTTTCATTCATTTTTTGTAAGTTTATCTGGCGCCATCTATGGGTAGACACATGCAACTTAAATCTACCAAAATCTAAAATTAATTAATTAAATGTAGTTAATAAATTAATATTTGAAGAAGCTGTATTAACATCCAGTGTCATCCACTACAAGTTAAAAAAATGCATTTAAACTTGAGTGGATGAATAAAGAGTGTTTTATGAATGATTGAGAATTTGAACAAGATATATATAGGGAGATATGATATGATACAAGATATATATATATATATAGGGAGATATGATATGATACAAGATATATATATATATAGGGAGAGTGCGAGCTAATAGAAGGAATCAAAAAAATTATCAGCTTATTACGGCATCTCTCGCCAACGCTGTTTCAAGAAGCGCCAAAGAGGTCATAGAATAAAATATGACGTGAGAAAACAATAGAGAGTTTTTGCATACCGTATTTCGGACGTCCGTTAGCTTTTTCTCCCTAGCGCGCATGCTCATAGGAAACATTATTACAGATGCGCATGCGTAATTTCCTATGAGCATGCGCACTAGGGAGAAAAAGCTAACGGACGTCCAAAATACGGTATGCAAAAACTCTCTATTATCAAGTGTTTTTTTCTCTACTTGTTTTTTCACTTTTTTTTAGATCTCGTTAACCGGCGACGAAGAGGAAATCGTCTGAAGGGGGATAAGTTTCGGTTCGGGAAATGAAACGGAAATGAGCATCCGTGCAGATTAAATAAAAGTTTTTTTTATTATTATTTATTTTAAACGGGAATATTCCCTTTTACTTTCACTGTTCCACGGTACTTCTTTTGGATAGAACATTTCAGTGTTTTCTGTGAACTGCAAAGATTATTTGTAAAAATGTCTTTGCGAGACGGTGATGGAAGAAATTGTTTTACCGTAATTTGGAAAATCGAGAACATGAGCTACTGCTGGCAGAGGACGTATGAAGATATTTTAAGTCCCACGTTTGTTGTGGATACGATGGAGGCGACGAAATGGAACTTGTGGTTAAATCCTAGAAATGGTGAAGACGGAAATTCAATTGGATGCTATCTTTATAGAGATATAAATTGCATCGGCGTGGACACTATAGATGTTGACTACGAACTGTCATTTCTAGCAGCAGATGGCTCTGTCCTTAACACAAAGAATGGAAATAAAATAGCAATGATCACAGCTTATAGAAGTGGATTTCCCAAGTTTGAGTTTCGAAAGGACGTTTTCATTTCGAGGAGATCTAGTTTTTTGCCTGAAGACACGCTGACGATTCGATGCAGAATGCGGAGAAGTGACTGCGAAGCAATTGGGAGTGGAGAGTGTTTCGTTCGTACCCGCATCCAAAAAGAAACGAGATCCTTTCAGTGGAACATTGAAGGATTCAGCACTATAAAAGACAACCAGGCTGTCACTTATACGATAAATTCGTCGATGACAAATCAACCACTGATGAACGTGGATCTTTTTTTAACGACAAACCAAAGCCTCGACGAAGTAATCAGTTTTCTATTCACTACTCAGTATGGAGAGAAAAAAATGTCAACTATCCAAATATCTGTTTTAGGCAAGGAAGGCGAAAAAATGGAATGCTTGAAGGAAGACATTTGGTTTCATGGTCTTTCAACCAACTACATGCAGTTGAGATCGCACATCACGAAGGACAGCCTCATCGCAGCAAAAAGCGAGTATTTGCCTGGCGATGTCCTTTCTCTGCTGTGTGTGTGCACGTTCTCCACCGGAGTTATGCAGGAAGAAATTGAGTATATCCACTATGGCGAAGCAGGTTTACGAATCCAACAACCCTTTGCGAAGCATGCCGATGATGCAGGTTTACGAATCGAACAACCCGTTGCCGATGCTGGAGAAAGTTCCGATCTTTCGACCCGTGTTTTGAAGGAAAACATGAAGTCTTTGTGCGACGATGGTCTCCTGAGCGACGTGCAACTGAGAACGGACACCGGCACTTTTCCCGCGCACAGGAGCATCCTGGGCGCTCGCTCCCCCGTGTTCGCAGCCATGTTTTCGAGCGACATGAAAGAGAGCGCTTGCAGCAGCGTCCACATCCGAGACCTGGACGACGAGACTGTGCGACGGATGCTCCGGTACCTGTACACCGCCGACGTCGACGAGCTGGACTGGGAGGGCGCCCGTCGGCTGTACGAAGCCGGTGACAAATACCAAGTCCTCTCTTTGAAGGACAGGTGTTCGCGCCACCTGAGAGCCGACCTGCGACCCGCCAACTCCTGCGAGGCGCTCGGGCTCGCCGACCTGCATCACGACGCGAATCTCAAGCGCTTCGTGCAAGACTTCATCCTGGAACATCCCAGCGAAGTGTTGAAATCGAACGAGTGGGCATGCCTAATGGAAGCGAATCCGAAATTAGCGGCAGAGACTATGTATCTTAAATTTTGAGAGTAGGTATTCCCATTTTCCTTTTTTTACCCCGGAAAGTATGTTATTACTTATCCCCTTGATTTAGAATCCTAAACCAAGTCCAGTAAATCATGCTGCACCAATAGATCGTAAACGGACCTCCCCTCATTCAACAGTTGTCTCACAGAGGCACCAATACAATCGATGAGATGAGAGGGACACGCGATGGCCGAACAATGACAAAGGGTAAATGTCTTCTCGTCTCCATTGAAGGTCAAACTCTTAGTGTGGCCAGTCCTTAGTCTAGCTACAGCCGTTTGAGCAGATCTAGGACAGGAGCACTGCAAGGACATACCAGGATATTTAGCGGCGTACCATGCATAAATTGGTGGTGACTTTCAAGCTGTATAATGCAGACGGACGCTTTCTCTGCGAAATATATTTTTAAAAAACTCTCGTATTGCGTAACAAAATACTGTATTGAAATTCCTTGCATATGATTGTGTGATAGAGCCTGAATGGCCGAGTGGCTAGCGCTCTGGCGCTCGGTACCACAGGTTTCGGGTTCGAATCCCGGCGGTGCCATGGTTGTTTGTAGTGGTTCGGAATCCACTTTAAAAAGTAGGTCCCGGTCTAATAAGATTGTAGAGCGTTGCAGGGGCATTGTTACTCCGTGGCTTATCTTCAAGTTACACGCGCCCCCTGGGTAATGCAAAGTGAGTACGTCTGTGCAGCACTTGCCTTAAGGCATCCAACACCAAGGTGTCTGTGTTTGCCAGCTGCATTAGAAAAAAAAAATGATTGTGTGATAATTGAGTCCAATTGGAATATTATTAACTGAACTGAACAAGTTCTGATAAAAGTGATTAGAAAAATGTTCATTTATATTTTAATACATTTTTTATGGTGCTGTATAGCAGGTGAGGTTTTAAGTGAAATAAAATAATTAATGCCAAGATAACTTTTTTTCCCAAGTAGTTTTTATTTTGTTTATATATTTCCTTTGAATAATTAGAGAAAATTTATTAAGATATATTTCTTTTATAAAATATAGTTTTTATGCATATATATTTGTTTAGTAAATGAAAATTATATTTTCGTTAAATAATTCGGAAAATTAATTATTATAATTTCATTAATGAAAATTTAGTACAAATAAACTATATTTATGAAACTAAAATTCATTTAATAATATTTTTAAAACAATATATAAATATAGAATAGAAGATGTATGAATAAGATATGCAATTTAAATTTAATTGTATTCAAATAAGTGAATGTGTGAAGTTGTTCGGGAAAATTTGAAAATGATACCATCTGTTGTCCCAAATTAGAGAAATCCACTTTTTTTTAAGTTGGTGTGTAATTGAATAGGATTGTTACTGATTATTTTTTAACCATACAGAAACCTTATATTGTGTGACGGAATATCGGATAAGGTGGGGGTAATAAGTAGGATTCATGCTCAGATATTTAGAAAATCAATATCAATTTAATTTGACTCAATGAAGATTTCACTGATTCGTTCTAATATGGAAAACATATAGTCAGAGCCGGATTTAGGCTCTAGGCTATTCCACTTATGAGGCCCTTTCACCTCCCATTTTTAAGTTTGTAAATTACTTATTATGTTTGTTTATTAGTCATATGTGTAGTATTTCTTCTTATTTTTGATTCAATGTTTTAGAGTTTGCTGTTTTTAGAATAGTGTCATTCTAATTTTGCTAACAATTTGAATGTAGGTCCCTCTTGATCTTGAGGCCCTAAGCTGAAGCCTAGTTAGCCTATAGGAAAATTCGGCCCTGGCTGCTAGAGTTCTTATGGCGGATGTCGCTACAGTTTGATGCAGGGGGAAAAAACATGTAACCATTATTAACCAAACTGTAATCATTATTTTTTTACACTATTGTCGGCTTCAAAAAAAAAAATGATATTTTCAGCAAAAAAATTGGACTTGAAAACAATGTAACAAGTATGTGATAACAGCAAAAATAAAAAATAATAATAAAAAAGGAAATTATATTATGAAGTAGCATTAAACAGAATATTTTTGTACTGTATAGTAATATTCAGAGTAATTCTATCTCATATATTTTAAAAAATTTTGATGAGAAAAATATAAAAAAATTTTTCACATTACTGTTGCTTAAAAAAAAAGAAATGAAATCATCATTGTAAAATTGTTATTAATTGTCACAAATATATATATGCAATGAATTTGATTAAATAAAAAGAATTACAAAATTTATATCGATGCAATTTTTAATACTAAAATACAAGTTTTATTACAATAACTATAACAAAGGGTTATTATAACAATTAACCCTTTTTGAAATTAAAAAACCCTCAAAAATCATTTAGATTAGAAAGTATTAAAATAAATTATTCACAAAATAATACTTTCATGATATTTTAACAAATATCTAATTTCATTACAAAATATACAAATATATATATATATATATATATATATATAATGTTTACATAAAACAAAGTATTTTAGAGTATTTCTAATTTTAAGGAAATTATTTAAATTCTTCTTTATTACAAAATCAGTATAATTATTAAATTTTATACTAGGATAATATAATTTATTAAAACTTTCAAAATTTTAATATATTTCTTTATAATAACGCTACAAAATTCTTATCAAATAAGTTTTATAAAATTTCATTATTACAATATATAAATAATTGCAGATAAATAAAGAGACAAATACTTATAATTTGATATTGTGAAATTGAATTGTTTTCAATGAACACCAGTAAATAATGCTTAATTGTAAAAAAAGGATACAGTATTACATTAAATAATTGTAAATATGAATAACACATGCAATAAAAAGTTCATGCTTAGTAAAAATTAATTTAATTTTAAATAGCAATTGCTGAATAATCTATAATAAACACACAATTAAATGATTTTTCATGCATAATAATTATTGCATACATAATAAAAACAATATTATGCTTTATTATGTTTATTTATTCTTACATTTTATTTCCTCCCCATACTTACATTATGATTCAATTAAACCTATTAATAAATAGATAAAACCGCAGTTGACTTACAATAAAAATTCTCTAATAATTTAACACATAACTGATAACATTTCTTTACAAAAATTCCTATTCATTTAAAATTTATTAATTAATCTATTTTATTTACTTTTATTAATTAATTTTATAATTAAAATTTCTTTAACAAAATTTCTATTATTACAATTTATTCATTTTCTATTCAAAAATTCATTCATTCTATTCATTTCAATTCATTACCAGTATTTCTATTCGATAAAAAAGAAAACTATATAAAAAGTTTTCACACAGAGAACAGTAAAATTTATTCACTGACTTTAAAAATTTGTTCATTAACTATGTTCAACTTGTTTTTAAAAAGTTAATTTTTCACTAACTTTACATTTAAAAAATACGAGAGAATTATTTTTAAAAGTATTATAAGATTTCGAACAAGAATTCTGATTGAAAATCTTATTAAAATTCATTTTTTTTTTTACCAAATTTATAATATTATTCTACTTTTTAAGTAGTAGTTCATAATTATTTTTATAATATCATTATAAACATTAACTCCTCTTCAATATGTAAATTTAATTATACTAATCTTATTAACGGAACATTTTCATAGTTCTATTTGATATATTTTCACTTTCAGATAATAAAAATTCAAATTTTCAATTATTTTCCATTACTGAAAAAAAGTATTATCTTGTTCAACATATAACTACATTTTATTCTATTTTTTTTTTTTTTTTTTTTTTTTTTTTTTTTTTTTTTTTGAAGCTACAAATTATTTGCCTTGATCTCCAAAAAATACATATAAAAATATAAATTTTGCCTTGACCAAAAATTGTATATTTTGGCCCTGTTATGTCTTTAGTAATTCTATATTTCTTTACAAGAAATAGTTAACGGTTATTATTATATAGTTGAAATAGTAGTTATATATAATTTATATATTTCTTTACAAGAAATCCATATTATATGTTTCACTTTTTCTAGTTTTAATCTTTTGAAGAAATATATTTTATTTGTTACACATTTTTTTTTCTAGATGTATACATTTTTTGTGTATCTGCCTTCACTATCCATAAAAATATTTATTTATTAAAACCATACTATTCAGTTCAATCTCGGTCTCTATAATAATTTCCTTCTACCGAATTAATATAATAATCTGTGCTAAGATCTAAAACATTATTTTGTATAGACATCTTTAAATTTCGAACTAGCATAGATTTTTTAACTTTATGTTAGTTTTTTCAATTCTTCCCATTTTATTGAATATGTAGAAAGAAAAGAATTCTATATCCTGTTTCAAAAATGTTTTGTACCTACAATTTTATGTTTTGGTGCACCATGTTTTGGTTACCATGTAGAATTAAAAGAATTCTATATCCTTATTCAAAAATACTTTGTACCTACAATTTTATGTTTTGGTGCAGTACAGAGTTCTTCATCTTTTGCAGAAATAGCTCATTTTCCAAGTTACTAAGTAATTATCCAAGCACATTATTCAAGTCACCGTGTAGAATTAAAAGAATTCTATATCCTTATTCAAAAATACTTTGTACCTACAATTTTATGTTTTGGTGCAGTACAGAGTTCTTCATCTTTTGCAGAAATAGCTCATTATCCAAGTCACTAAGTAATTATCCAAGCACATTATTCAAGTCACCGTGTAGAATTAAAAGAATTCTATATCCTTATTCAAAACTATTTTGTACCTACAATTTTATGTTTTGGTGCAGCACAGAGTTCTTCACCTTTTGCAGAAAGAGCTCATTATCCAAGTCACTAAGTAATTATCCAAGCACATTATCCACGTCACCATGTAGACGGAAAAGGATTCTATATCCTTATTCAAAAATACTTTGTACCTACAATTTTACGTTTTGTTGTAGCACAGAGTTCTTCATCTTTTGCAAAAAAAGCACATTATCCAAGTCACTGTTGGTCTCCTCAAATGTTTTCCATTCTTCTGAAGAAGTAAATTCTGCACCTTGTTCCAAAACAAAGTCCTGAGCAGCCATTTTTAGACTTTGGTCCAGGTACATACCTGCAAGAGACATGATATCACAGACATTAGATGCACTGAGGTTAGCTTTTAACACATCAGAACATCTCTCTCTGAGGTCCATTAGCTCATATTCATCTGCTGCTCGATACAGGTCAAAGGCAAACTCCCAATGTAGGTCTTCCACGGTGTCTGTGTAGATATACAGCAGAAGGTGATGCAGAGTTTTCTCATCTAGGTTTGGAAGATCAACAGCATCGCTCTTCTTCTCTTTCATACTGCCTGTAAACATGGCTTTGAATACAGGAGATCGAACACTAAGGATGTTTTTATGGACATTGAAAGATTCGGTTCCAGCTTTTAGGGTGACATCGCTGAACGACCCGTCTTTGTACAGATTCAACAAAGCCTGCTTTAAAGGACATGGGCCCGAACAATAAGCGAACTCTTCTTCGTCGACTTCATTTTGTTTTTCGGCATTCAAAAAATCTTCTGTGTTCAAAGATGGTAAAAATGTGCAATATTCAATTCTACTCAGGCTAACACCAATGAAGATTTCTAGGGCACATCTTAAGAGAAGAGTTTCGTTTGGTAAGCAAAGATATTCATCTGCCATCAGCTTGCTTTTGGTTGTAAGCATTGGAAATTGTATATTTGTTTGATCCAAATGCAATCGACTTTTAATTTTAGTCAAATCAATTATTCTTCCTTCGGCATCTAGTACCGATATTTCACCAAATATGCTGTAACCTCTTCCACCTTCAACGTCAATTTCCACACGTACTTCCTCTTCGCCATCGTTTTGATTCAATCGAAGAATATAGTCCATGACAGGTTTCTTGTCTGGAATTGGATGTACACGTTTACATGTTTTATCTCCTGCAAGTCCCTTGAAATCTGTGACAGGCCACATAAACGATGTCCTCTCTATCCTAAGTTTAGAACGAGCAAAGCACAGATCTTCTGAATTAATACTGAATTCTTTTCTCCACATGCGACATCTTATAGTGAGGGTATTTTTTGGCAGGATCTCAGCTCTTCTCTCATAAAGGACGGAATTTTCAATAAGTTTCTGAATTTTTGAATGGTGGTTAATGGTAAAAGATACTTCTTTTTCTTCGCTGATTGGAGTGCCATCATCAGCAAGGATTGCCAATTCGAAGTCGATCTCCATGCTCTTTAGTCCACTGCTGTCGCTCTGTCTTGCAATGTAGCACAGAACGCAGTGAGGGTTGACATACAGGACCAAGCACCATTTTGTCTTCTCGATAGAGTCAACAACGAAAGATGGGCTCTGTAGAGTTAAATGAATCGGCTCAGAGTAGTTTTCAACTGCCCAGATATATGTAAATGGTACTTTTCTGTCGTCACCTTGGTTATCCATGACTGGTACGTTTATCGGATGTTTCTGCCTTTTAATTCTCCGCATTTAAATCATGGTTTAGACAGTTGTGTACTCAGTGTTTATTTATGTCCGTTTTAAGAGTAGGTGGAACTTATATGTCGGCTTGGTTTATCAACCATAGATAAAAATTTATCTCTGATGTATTCATATCGGAAGCGGTAGCATTACAGATAAAACCTACAGAGTTAGTAATCTGGAAGATACTTGTATTTTCTATTGACTGATAAAAATAACTTCCGTTTTCCATTCAAGTGAAAAAATAGCATAAAAAATAAATTGCGAAAGTATATATTTTCATTTCAACATTTTTTTTCCTGATACAAAACACTTTATGTCGCCATTCGCTGCTGAAGACTTGGAGATTGATAGGCCTTGGAGATACTGAGGAATTGTGATAGATTGATATTTACTCAGTGTAACATATACAACAAAGGACCTTTTACATAACACGCTAAATCAGGGGTAGCTAACCCGCGGCCCTCCTTGAAAATTTTTCTTGTCCGTGAGATTTATCATACTTTAAATATATATTTTATAATGGTAAAAGTAGTAAAAACCAATGTATTAAAAAATATATTATTTGTGCATCCCTATATTCAAAAATTAACTGTCGAAATGATGAGAAAAAATTAACTTTGCTTTTAAAATAATATTCTTGCGAATATAGGGCAGATATTGCCTGTTTTATTTATATTGTTTACAGTTATCAATTCGCAGAATAATTAAATTATATTCTGCGAACTCATGATCCAGGCGCATCTTGGAACATCTAATATAACAGGTTCTATAAGAGACCTTAGTGACCATCCCTAGATACGCACAGTTGATTGTTGATAGCAGAGCAAACCAGACTCTTAGTTGAAGTTGCAAGAGCTTTTGATTCAACTTATAACTGTGAATTGTATTTTTCAAAAATGAAATTGACCCAACACAAAACACGTTCAAACATAACGGACGCTAACCTACAGCGCCAATTACGATAAGCAAATACTCAAATTTAAATCTATTTGCAAAAGTTAAGTGAAAGAACGGAGAAACACATATCGCACTAGTAAAATAAATATTTTTTAATGATTTCATTTTTTATTTCGTTATATTTGCGTATTTTTTATATTTTATTTTTAGTGTTATATATTTCTTTACAATGTTGTGTTTAGTATCATTACTATTATATTACATGTAAGAATAATAGTAAACACAACAGTAATAACTCATCATGTTTCAATTTTTCACTCCAAAAGCATGTCGTTGGTGGGTCTAAATTTAATATGGGGATATATAATTTTATATTCGGCCCGCTGAGTTATGATGCATTTCCAAAGTGGCCAGCAAGATCATTTGGGTTGGTTGGTGCCAAGTATTATTTGACTTGATAGGGATTTTGGACAAGTTTAGGGATAACTTTCCTGTGTTTTCACGAGTAAAACCACACAAGGCAGTTCAGTTATCAATGTACAACATTCTGCCCTAATTTCCAATAATTTAACATTTTTCAAAACAGTTAATAATGTGCACACCATCATTAAATATAATTTTTTTTTCCGTTGTACTCTATCTCGCGCAAATTATCACTTGGCCTCGAATGCTATCGCTACTCAAATCTTATAAAATTATAAATGCACAATAATTATTGAGGTTTATAATTTTTATGTTTGACTAATTTTCTCTTTTACAACAGGGTAATTTTTATGGCATCAACTCAGTAACATTGTCTGTAGTAAAACCCTGTAATAATCTCTCTCAGTCTGTGTCTCTTTGTAATATAACATACATGGAGAGTTTCACGAATTGCCTGCAATTGATTTTATTGGCATTTATACTACGCGAAGGTCATGACATCATCTAGGATATTAACTGACCAAATAATAGCGTTCAATTTCAATACTTTTCAAGAAAATTGAGTTTTAAATTGTTATGGCCTTCAGGAATTTCGATGCAATCCTTCACATTAATTCACGGAGTTGATTTAAAAAAAATCAACTCCGTGAATCAATCTGAAGGATTGCATCGAAATTCCTGAAGAAGACAGGGAAGACAAATATTAACGGAAGACAAATATAATCTTCAGTCAAGAGCAGCATCTAACTTAATACAAATATTTATCCTTAGCATACACATAAGACCAGAACGCTCCTTCGACAAGCTCAAATTAATTGCTAGACTTACGCCTATTACTTCCCGTTTCTTTCTTTTTCTATGTTTTCTGCAATTACTAATATCCCTTTCAATCGGTTCAACATGTACGCTATAGGATAGCGCACCCTAAGTTGGGAATTATTGTTCTAGAAAGACCTCTGGGAACGTAACATTAACTACACTGTCTTAATGTCAACTAGCACCATTGTAGATATTATTTCTCTTTTTGCTATAATATCTCCTTGTCCCATGTGATACTTTTACCATTTGTTATACATTCAATCTACTTAGTTACATACGATCGTGTGTAGTAACATACGGTCTGTTGGCCAATTGGCTAGCGCTGTAGCCTTTGGTACCACAGACTTCAGGTTGGAATCCTGGCGGTGACATGGATATTTTTTAGTAGTTCGGAATCCACATTAAACTCTAGGTCCCGATCTAATTAGCCCAAAGTGTGCACAAAATGATCGTAGAGCGCCAAACTAAACAACAAATTCAATAACCTATTTATTGAATATAAATTATGTTTTTTTTTCTTGCAATCTTAAAAACATGGTGGCCCTTTTTTCATATTCAATTGTTGAACCGGACACAAAACTTCAAAAAAAAAAAAAAAAATATTTATCTAATATATTTATCTTTTAGAAAATGAATAGAAATTAAAAAATGAATTTAAAGAAATATATATTTAACTAATAAAAAAAGTAATAAAGTAAACTTTTTAATGATAACACACAAGTAATGAAAAATATTAATTAAAGGAAAATATATTTTAGTACACAATACATATTAATAAAATTGTATAAAAGTTTCATCATTTTAAAGAACTTTGTATTTAAAAGAAAACAGTACAAATTATATTTATACAAGCAATGAGAATCTATTCATACATCATAAAGTTAAAATATAACCTAATTATTACAATTAAAACAATTATATTTCTTTAAAAAATGAATTTTTTTTTTTTCATTTGAGCAGCAGTACAGTTTAATTCTTTCAGATAAAAAATGAAGTTAAAATTTTTATCAGTGAAAAAAAAAAACTTTTTTTTTAAAATTATTTTCATTCTTTAGATAAATTGATTCGTTCAAATGCTGAAAGGTTAAAGTCAAATAAATAAGGAAATCATTTTCCCTTAAGTGCAGATAAGGTATTATCATCCTCAAAAACCACCTTTTACCGAAATGATAATACTACAATACAATCTATATTGCTGGCATTATTGTTGTATACTTTGAAATATTCTTGATTCGGACAGATAACTTAACAATGAAAAAGCAACTTTAAAAATATAAGTAATGAAGTCAGTTGTGTTGAATCCAGTTGTTATCAATATTTCTGTTATGCTTGCAAAAACGACAAAATTTATATAACTTTGTTGTTTTTGTAAACCAGATTTTGAAAATTTTTTTTGAAAGAAATTATACTAATATTATTATTATTTCCAGAAATTTTTTGTTCTAATGCAGCTGGCAAACACTTAGACAGCTTTCTTGGATGCCTTTGAGCTGCACCGACGTTACTCACTTAGCACTACCCAGGAGGTGCGTGTAGCTTGAAGATAAGCTATGGATGCGGACTAACACTACCCCCGCAACTCTCTACGATCCTGTTAGACCGGGACCGACGGTTTAAAGTGGCTTCCGAACCACTACAAACATCCATGACACCGCCGGGACTCCAACCCGAAACCTGTGGTACTGAGCGCCAGCCACTCGACCATTCAGGCCCTGATTCAAATATAGTTTTCTTAATATTTAATTTAAATTTTTAATTCAAAATAACTTATATTTCCATAAGAAATTAAAAGTACCACTAAACTAAAATATATCAAATACCTAAAAATTATGTTTTTCTTCTATAAAAAAAAATATGTAAATGTAGTTTAAAACATCTTTCAAGAAAGAAAAAGGATATTAGATATGAAAAAAAAAAAAAGGTTTTAAACATAGAAAATAAAGATATTGAATACGAGAAAAAAGATATTAAACATGGAAAAAAAGATATCAGATATGTAAAAATAAATATTAAATGTGGAGAAAAAAAGATATTAGATGTGGAAAAATAGATATTAAATGTGGAGAAAAAAAAGATATTAAACATAAAAAAATTATATTAAACACAGGTGTATGTAATACAGTACTTAAATGCTGGTTTTAACATGTACAAAAAGTTTGGAATTTTTTTTTTTTTGGCCTTATGGCTTTTTTGTTGGCTTTATTGTTTAGACTTTTTTGGCCTTTTGGCCAGTTGGCTTTATGTTTGATTTAAGTATGCTGTGAATAGCCAAATGATGGAAAATACGGGGATAGTTTTAGTTTGACAAATCAAGATTTTTAATTTTTATCAGTGGTTGATCATTTTTTATGAAGTGGCGAAGTTGATTTTACGCTGCATTAATTCTTCTACATTTTATTCTGACAAATTATAGAAAAATAATTAACGCAGGGTAAACAGGTAGTAATATAAAAGACTATTTTAAAGAGGTTAGACAAGCAAATTAAAATGATCTGGTTAAAAAGTCTATAGATTGAAAATAATTATTTTATTTATTTACAATTATTTCCAATAGATGGCAGCATAATTTTCTTTTATTTGATTAAGATTGATGAAAAATTTTCAAAATACAATAATTATTTCACTATTATTAAATTATATTTTATGTCATCAAAAACTATCAGTTAATAATAATTTTTAGTAACAAAATATTTGTTTGTTAAAAAAGTGCTTAAATATTTTTGTATATTTATTGTTTCAATATTTATATAATTTTTTTTAGAAGTATAAAACAGCTTTGATGTACGATTTAATAAAGTTATTTAATAGAAAACCAGAATACTAATTCTTGATATTTATTAAATAGAGAGAAAAATTAATGTAATAAAAGGATAATTATTTCAGTATTCTTTTAATAAAAATATAACATAAATAATAAGTTTTAAGAACATAATAAGTATCCTTAATAAATAATTAATTATTAACATTAAAATTTGCTATATTCTGAAGTAAAACTTTTTTTTGAATGTGAATTATAAAATTATCTGTTAATTCAGATAGCACAGCTCTAAAAAAAATATTCAAGTGAATTATTTTAAAATTAAACATTAAAAATTGGTAAAAATCTTATACTTAATTTTTTTATATAATATAAAGATAAAAAATGCTGCTTATAGTTGATTTTTTTAAATTTGTAATTTTTTATTTTTTATTTTGAAATAAAAGAAACTTTAATGTTTATATATTTAAAACGTATCATCACATAGATAATTTCCAATACTTATCCATAGATGGCAGCACGTTTTCTTTATATCTTTCGAACATGAATAAATCAAAAGAATAATTTTAACTACAACGCTAAACTTAAAGTATAACATATAAATGTAACTTAAGCGTTATTTAGGTATTTAAAATGACATCAATATTGCTGTAATATTTTGATCAAAAATTAATGGATGACAATTTCAGATAATACGATACAGTAGCCGTAATATGGTACATTCAGATAGTTCACAATACACTTCAACAAAGATTTTTCGTGATTTTTAAAAAAATTTAGTACCAATAGAGCGACTCTGCTATCAGGTCCCACGGATGTTACTATATATTACTGTATAGTAATTGTACTTTGGGGCCTGATCGCCAAGTAAATCAAAAGAATAATTCCTGGCGCTCGGTGCTACAGGTTTCGGGTTTGAGTCCCGATGGTGCCATGTATGTTTGTAGTTGTTCGGAATACACATTTGTAAGCCGTAGTTCTCGGTTTAACATAACTGTAGAACACAGGGTTGATACCACTACCTCGTAAAAAAAAAGCATTTCCTGTCTCGGAATCTGCTAGTAGGCAGACGGCTTTCGCCCACCATGGGGCTGTTGCGCCAATGAAGAAATATTGTATTTTACTTATGTAAATAAAATATAATATTTATATACACACATACACGATATCCGTATTCGTAAATTTTATTTTTTTAATTTTATTATCGCTAAGAATACATTAAATTTTTAATTGAACATAAAAAAACATATAAATATGCAATATTTAAAATCCTATAAGGTTAATGTCTATATATAAAATGCAATATACTGTTAAATTAAAATATAGGGGAAGTACTGCTTTTCTGCATAGTCATAAAAGCATACTTTCTAAGAAAACATGCTTAAGATAAAAGTTATTGTTTAAGACAAACATTCTTATTCTAATTCATCACATTAAGAGAAGGAACAAGTTAAAATTTCCGTTGATACAAAAGAATAAATGGAGAATTCCTCCTTTAATAAATGGAATTAACCTATATCCTTGCATGCGACCTAAAAATGAACTCACTTCAAAGGACAGTGACGTTCTTTAATAGCAAGTGGTCTTATCAAGTGACCTCTGATCTCAGTAAAAATAGACTCAATTACTTAAATCTTCTTTTTCCGACGTTTCTGGTCATTAAGATAAGAATGTTCAACATTGTGTCGATTTATTATTTGGTAAACCTGTTTGAGTTTTATAGCAGAATTCAGCTGATTAGTTTAGCATTTTGTTTAATGTGAGTGATAGAATCTCTAGTAATTGAAATTCCGTGCGCTTGTTCCTGCATAAGTAACCTTGGATGTGGGGTATGAGTTTTCGGTTTAGTTTGGTTTATCGTTCTACGGTAATTTTTTTGAATACTTTAGGCTGATTAACAAACAGATTTTCAAATTCATATATTGGGTCTACTTAGATCTACATCTTAGTTGTTTAATACAATTTTAAAACGAACGCAGTTTCCGTGCTTCCTCCCACACACTGGCAAGAGCTCCTGCTTTGGCATTGAGGAAAAATGGTCAGTTATCCTTGAGACTTTCCCCCGAGTGGAAGTACAGCACAATCTGTGCTTCCGCTGAGAAACATTTAGTTTACAGTCTATACTATATGCTCTAAATATATTTAGAGCATATTAGTTGGCCAATAGCCACTCTTCCGAAGAAGAAGTATATTTCGACTCAACTCAACCTCGCCCAGTTACAATCTGGTTGCATCCAGTTACAACATGTTTTTGCCTATAAATATATATAAAGTTGCGTACATGGAGATACTGCATCCTAAAAAGCATGTTATTGACAAATCATCTGGTTATCTAAGTCTACAATAAATTAGAAAATATTAAATAAATATTTTTTCTAGTATATAAATTTTTCTTTTTCTTATTGAATTAAGCTGACTCCTTTTCGCTGTTTCATCGAAATCTTTCAAGCTGATTATTTACTAGAGATGCAATCATATGTCACCCTACACTATATTTTTTTTAAGTAAGATGACTTATGATTGCATCTCTGTGATGTACAAATGAGTGGTAGCAACCGTTAAAAATTCCCTCGGAAAGTGATTATCTCTTGTATGGATTATTTGTGTTATTTGTAGTATACTAATATCAGTGCAAGCAATATCAGTGCAATATAATCGGTGCAAGCAATATCAGTGCAATATAATCAGGGCAAGCTAATATCAGTGCAATTAGCATAACTATAAGTGCATTAACTATACAGATTAATTAATAATTAAGTTAAAAATGGATTTAAGTCTAGTTCTTATACGAGTTGGTAGTTTGTAATTTCCACACATTTTTAAAAATTTTTTTGTTTGATTTTTTTTATTTGATATTTGAATTTAATGTCACTTAACAAATAATATATTTGAGTATAAGGATCAAGTAGATAGTGTAAGTTTCTCCATTTCTTTTAACATATAGATTAGCATTAGCCTAACACGCATTAGATGAAATCTATAGTAATTATTAATTTTTTCCCGTTTATCGATTTAAATACTAGTAATGTTGGTTCATGCATTGATTAAGGTCGATTTATGTATTATTGTTATAATTTTTAGATAATAGGTCATCATTTGGAGACTTGATGGTTGAGTGACCAACGCTCTGTCGCTTGGTGCCACAATGTTCCAGTCCCGGTGGTTCCACGGATAATTGTAGTGGTTTGAAATCCACTTTAAACCTAGTTCCCGGTCTAACAGGACTGTGCCTTGGGTGTAGAGCTGACAAACCTACCCCGTAAGAAGAAAATATCACCTGTTTCAAAATCTGCCACCACGCAGCTGTTGCGCCAATGAAGAAGAAGGCATCAGTAGAAATATAAAACGTATTCTATGTTTATTTTGTTTCGTGCCTCAAATATAAAATATTTTCCGTTTTATATATTAGATTATCGTTCCTTAAAATGATTAGATGCAGATATTCAATTTAAGCATGAAAATCACCACCAGCACATATTTGAAATTTAAAGTCATTGTGAATAATCTTGTTGTGTTGTAATTTTCGTATTACATGTTGTAACATGCTGTCGTATTATGTACTGTAACACGTGTCATGTGTTGTAATTTTCATTTACAGAAATTTTAATGACTTATACTGATTCATTAATTAAAGGTTTATATTAAAAATTCATAGAAATCATGATTGATGTAAAATTAATTGAAAACCCGTTACTATGGCAACAATGAGGTCGTGATTAATGGAGTGAATTCGTAAGGATGCACTAAATGAGTCAATTTCGGATATTTGAAACAGTTTTAAAAAAAATACCCTCTCACGGGTGCAGTTTATAATTTGTGGTGACTTAATGCTAAGTCATTCAATAGCCGCCAATCATATTACAAGGTCATTGCGGTTTTGTGGTTCAACTCCGTCTCTGTCATGTCCTGCTCTCGTAAACTGAAATAGAAAATGCTCGTATACACTAAAGCTTGAATTGTTCATGGTCTATCTCACTAATTTTGATAGAATAAAATTTACTGAGTCATAGTAAATATTTTTTTAGTTCGACTTAAAATTATTTATTTAATATTTATCAAGTACGTTTTACAAGTAGTCAAATTTTAATCGTATGAACCTGTGAAACTAGATCCGTAGAATTAATTTTAAATTTTCCCATAATTTGTTTTAAATTAAAGCAGCGCTTTTCTAAATTAATTATTTTAGTTTAAATGCAGGATGATTATATAAATGTGATAAGATTTAAAAAAGATTGATTAAGGATTTAAAAGATTTAAAAAAATACTTGTTAACTGAAAATATACAGGGTGATTATAATTAAAGTCCCATTTTCAAAATGCTGTAACAAAAAAAGAACCACTCGTCACATTGAGTTCAAATTTGAACTGAAGATACTTGAAGAAGGGGAAAATGGTAAGGCATCAAATAAAATTCAAGGCTTTTAATAAACTATTGATGTTTTTTTTTTTTTTTTTTTTATACATTAATACTTTCGGAATCACGAAACAAATATTACTTATAAGAATAAAAATTTTATTAGTCTCTTAAAATAGAAGCACTCTAAATATAAATTGTACAAAAACAAAAGTATTCTTATATAAATTTAAATGTATATGAACAAAATGATGTATAGGAGGATAATAATGATAAATGCTGTAAAAAAAAAGAAACACTCGTCACATTGAGTTCAAATTTGAACTGAAGATACTTGAAGAACGGGAAAACGGTACGGCATCATAAAAAGTTCCAAAGTGTATTAATAGATGGCTCTGTGAGCGGCCTAAAGAAAGTGAATTCGGCTGTCAGTGATATTTTGAATCGAAATGACAACGTATTTGAATGAGTTGCACAGTAAATCAACTGTAGTGTTCAATGTGCTTGATTGTTTGGGTTTTTTGACGGAAAACATGACTTCCAGGTCATTCAACAGTTGTGACACTGTTAGTGGAAAGTCCATTCACCACGGCAAGGTCATAACAAGTTGGATGGGAAAAATTGGCGGAACTTTTTTTGAAGCCATACCGTTTCCCCCTTCTTCAAGTATCTTTAGTTCAAATTTGAACTGATTGTGACGAGTGTTTCTTTTTTTACAGCATTTTGAAAGCGGGTGATGATCACCCTGTATTTAAATTAAAATAATTAATTTAGAAAAATGCTACTTTAATTTAAAATAAATTATGTGAAAATGTAAAATTTATTTAACGAATCTAGTTTTACAGGTTCATATGATTAAAATTTATTTGTTCTTATGCACGTTGAACACTATAGTTGGTATAATGTGCAACTCATGCCAAATACGTTTTCATTTCGATTCAAAATATCACTGGCAGCAGAATTCACTTTCCTTATGCCGCTTACAGCGCCATCTATTAATACACTTTGGAACCTTTTTTTGATGTCGTACTGTTTCTCTCTTCTTGAAGTATCTTCAGTTCAAATTCGAATTCGTTGTGACGAGTGTTCAATTTTTTACAGCATTTTGAAAGTGGGACATTAATTATAATCATCCTGTATATGAAAAAAAATTTTTGTTTAAGAACCCAAAGTGTACCCATACTAAACCTTTTGATAAACGTTAAAATAAAATTCCTTTTAATTTTTCTAAAATACTATATTTGTGGATATAAGGGGTCTGAATGGCCGAGTTGCTAGCGCTCTGGCGCTCGTTACCACAGGTTTCGGGTTCGAGTCCCGGCAGGACCATGGATGTTTGTAATGGTCCAGAATCCACTTATAGAATCGTAGAGCATTACGGGGTTGTTATTACTCCGCGTGCGTAGCGTATCTTCAAGCTACACGCACCTCTTGGGTAGTGCTAAGTGAGTAACGTCGGTTCAGAGCTCACCTTAAGGCATCCAAGATAACTGTCTAAGTGTTTGCCAGCTGCATTAGAACAAAAAAAAAAAAAGATTTGTAGATACTTAATTTTTTTCCTCCAATATTTTACAAACACGGGCAACACACGCTTGGCAACATAAACAACTGAATTACAGAAATCCAATTAAGCTATTTCTTTCGAAATGCGAAAAATTGACTAATCGACTTCAGTCTCCTTCCGTCAACACTGAAACTCAAAATAATTTATTTTTTTTTGGAGTAAGTTTCGTGGAAAAAAATGCACAGAAATTTTGTTAAATGACCTTGCTGACAGCCGTGTCAGCGTGGGGTTGAGAATTTGTTGGCGTTTCTGTTTGTTTTGAAAGTCGGTGACAACCAGCGAATGAGCAGAAATCACGCTGAGTTCGAAGGTTTTACAGATTTTTGCTGAATACTTGAAATTATATTCGTCTTTTGAATATTTGGGTACGTTTCCATTACACAGTGCCATTTTTCACCGAATGTCCTCTTGAGACCATGTTTTCTTAACTAATTTTTACCTAATTTGAGAAAAACAGTAAACTATAAAACATATTAAGTCATTTTTCTAAAGAGAGGAAGAATATTAAATATTTGGGTATGTTCAGTATAAAAGACTTTGACAGTTTGTTGTCCAATATGTTGTCAGCAAACAAAATACATAGATTTTTATTCTCGACAACATAAATGCAAACAGTCTGTTTTAAGAATTCACAGCTTTATTTACACATGCACAAGCACCACCACATACAATTAGAGACATACAATATTTAACACATTTAAACTCTAGAGTCGTGGAAGAATTCCATTTCTAACCCGAAAACACGATACTCGCCTACGCGCAGGGTGTGAGAAATATACTTCCTCTACGGATGAGTGCCTCCAGGCCAACTACTTCTCAGGATTGAGCTGAATATATTTAATCTCGGGATGAGAGACTATAAACTAAACTTTTCTCAGTGATTCGGAATCCAAGTTAAACTGTTGGACCCGGTGTAATTAACATAAAGTGTGCACAAAATGACCGTAGAGTGAAAACCACCCAATAAATCAGAACCGAAATAAATGAGACTCGATATGTTTCTTACCCATCTTTGGAAGTTATAAAATGATAATGTCCCCTAAAGATTTTTTTGTTCCAACGCAGCTGCCAACCACTCAGTCAATTGTCTTTGATGCCGTAAGGCAAGCGCTGCAGAAACGTTACTCACTTAGCACTACCCAAGAGGTGCGTGCAGCTCGAAGATAAGCCACGGACGCGGAGTAACAATACCCCCGCAACGCTCTACGATCCTGTTAGACCGGCACCTACGGTTTAATATGGATTCCGAACCACTACAAACATCCATGGCACCGCCGGGACTGGAACCCGAAACCTGTGGTACCGAGCGCCAGAGCGCTAGCCACTCGACCAATCAGGCCCCATGTGCCCTAAAGATAAATGTATATTTATTTCCTTTCAATTTCTGATGTAAAAAAACTATGCTTTGTTTACTACTGCATTTAAAATGTTCAGTATTCAAATACAAATATTGAAAACTGCGTCTTTCTAGTCAGGATTTGAGATTCCAGGAGCTCCAGGAATAATTGACTTCCAAGAGAGAGATGAAGAGTAATCCCTCCACCAGGTCAAGGTTGGCAACAGACGGTTGCCTTGTGGTATCTCAAGAGGAGATTTGAGGACCCAATTTTAGACCGCCCACAAGCCTCAGCCGTGTCATCGGTGTTTGGAAAACACTGCAACTTGTTTCACAGCATTGAGGAAACTTTGCTTTGCTTGGTGCACTTTACGAGGGTTTGTGTCCCATTTAGACCTCTGAGAGTTGCGCAGAAATCTTAGAAAAAACGTGCAACCCCAGACAGAGTTTGCTAATTTTAAAACAGAAGAATGTGTTGAAAAAAGTGCTGATTTTCTTATGAATTGGATTCATTTAAAAAGTACGGAATGGTAAAAAATAATACATCACCATTTAGTAGTTTTGTTTTTAATCAAAATAAAAAAAGGTTAATTAATTTTATTTTTATGACACTAGGGAAAAAAATGCGATAGTAAATTTCGCTAGCTTCATCTAAAACAGGGGTGGCCAACCCACAGCTAGCCTTGAACATTTTTCCAGTCCGTGAGATGTATCACACTTTTACAAAATATATTTCTTTTATAATGGACAAAGTAGTGAAAAACAATGTATTAAAAAAACACGTTATGTGTGCATCCATATATTCAAAAATGAACTATCGAAATAATGAGAAAAAATGAACTTTGATTTTAAAATAATATTCTTGCTAATATAGGACAGACATTGCTTGCTTTATTTATGAGTTTACAGATATGAGTTCGCAGAATAATTAAATTATATTCTCTTCATCTTGGAACATCTAATATAACAAGTTCTATGTTTCACTTTAAGTGACCTCAGTGACCATCCTTAGATACACATAGTTGATTACTGACAAGAGAGCAAACCAGACTCTCAGTTGAAGTTGTTAGCGCTTTTGGTTTAACTTACACCTGCGAATCATTTTTTTCGAAAATAAAATTGACCCAACACAAAACACGCTCAAACATGAGGGACACTAACCTGCCATACCCATTACGATGTGCAAATACCCAAATTGAGATCGATTTGCAAAAGCTAAGTGAAAGAATGGAGAAACAAATATTGCACTAGTAAAATAAATAAACTCATGCTTGTGAAAATTGCACCACCATGAAGAACTTACGCGAGTGAGCTGAAATTTTCAGGAAATGCAAATTAGTGCATGATATGCAAATGATAAGAATTTCAAATCCGTAGCGCATGCTGTAGCGAGGTGTGTATGGTTACCGGTTGTTATCTGCTAGTGGTAAACGTTAGCTCAATCGTTACTTATGCCTCTTCGATGAAAGAGAGTGAGATTTGAACAACTTACAGAGTTTGAACGGGGGAAAATCATCGGCCTTCGTGAAGCTGGATTGTCTTATCGTGCAGTAGCCGCTCGTCTGCAGCGTAACAGCAGCACAATAATGCGTCTTTGGAAGCAGTGAACGGACAAGTGTCGGAAATCCGGGAGTGGACCCCGAAATGTGACGTCAGCTCGCGATGATAGACACCTGGCCCGCATGGCGCTGACGGACCGTACAGCTTCCTCTAGACAATTGGCAGCACAGTGGTCAATAGCTACAGGTGTTTCATTGTGTGCTTCATCAATTCGTAGACGTCTGCTGCAGCGGGGACTGCGCGCAAAGACTCCTTTATACAGGATCCCTCTCACGCTAAACCATCGCCGCCTGCGGCTACAATGGGCCGCTCAGCATAGAGACTGGCGTGCTGATTAGCAGCATGTCGTGTTTTTTGACGAATCCCGCTTTAATTTGTGGTACCATGATGACCGCATTCGTGTCAGACGCTATGCCGGTGAACGCCACCTTCCGGAGTGCATTATCGAACGCCACAGTAGACGAACACCCGGAGTTATGGTCTGGGGTGCCATAGCATATCATGGACGATCACAATTGCTAAGAATTGTGGGCAGTCTGAACAGCAACCGGTACATCAGTGAAGTTCTACAGCCCCAAGCTGTTCCCTTCCTTCAAAGCTTGCCAGGCGCTGTATTTCAACAGGACAATGCCCGCCCTCATATCGCTAGGACTGTTCAATCGTTCTTTGCAACGCGGCAGGTACAGCGTCTTCCTTGGCCTGCGTATTCCCCGGATATGTCGTCGATTGAACATGTGTGGGATTTCGTTGGTCGGCGTCTCGCTCGTGATCCTCGTCCTGTTGCTTCTGCAGACGAACTTTGGGTGCGCATACAAACAATATGGAATGCTCTTCCTCAGGCAGACATTCAAAATTTGTTTGACTCCATGCCACGTCGTGTAGCAGCACTTATTGCGGCGCGTGGTGGCTACACAAAGTACTGATTCCGATCTCTTGTTATTGTTTGTTTGCTTTGAACATTTAATCATTTATTTGTACCACTACCTCTCAACTGTGTATTAAATTTCATTCAATTACGACGATTTCTTCATGATGTTACAATTTTTACAAGCATGAGTTTATTTTTAAAACTAGAAGAACTTACTTTAATTTTTAAAATAACGTTCTTGCGAATATATGACAGATAATCCTGTTTTATTGAAGAGTTTAAAGTTATTAGTTCGCAGAATAATTCAATTATATTCTGCGAAACTCATGATGCGCGCGCATCGATAAAGTTCGATTTTGAGCAGATGTGAACATATGTAGGATGAAGAGAATTTTGAAAATCACATAATTTCTTTTAGCATAAAATTCCGTAGAATACTTCAAGTATATATATAGAATATCTTCAAGTATATTCTCCAAGTAGAAATTTGAACTCATTGTGACGAGCAGTGTCTTTTTTTACAGTATTTTGAAAGTGGGATTTTAATTATAATCAGCCTGTATTTAAATTAAAATAATTAATTTAGAAAAATGCTACTTTAATTTAAAAATAAATTATGTGAAAATGTAAAATTACTCAAACTAATCTAGTTTCACAGTTCTAGGTTCATACAATTAAAATTTATTCGTTCTTTCCCACGGCATGATTAATCATTCCGCTGAAAAAAAGGACGAGTCATTCTTAACTACAAAGTCCAAAGAGTAACTCGGTAAACTTGAAAAGAATTGGTAGAACTGGTGTTATTGTGTCAGTTTTCATCACAGGGTAAAAAAAAAGAAATCTGATGAACTAAAATTACGTCTATCTCTACAGATTTACAACTTTTGTTCATTCATTCGCTATCACTTCTGCCTTAGTTCAAGGTCGTGATTCATAATTTTTTTTTGCCAGTTCAATGAATGCTGATATCATTGCTGCTTCTCGTTTTAAATGATTCACGCTGTTAGTGAAGTAATGAATGTTTCAAAGAAATAATTCAATTTATTTAGTTTTTCAGGAAAGTGGTTTTTAAATGGGGGCCTGATGGATGAGTGACTAGCGTTGTGGCGCTTTGTGCCACAGGTTTCGGGTTCGAGTCTCGGCGATGCCATGGGAATTTGTTTGTAGAGATTCGGAATCTAATTTAAACCGTAGGTCCCAGTCTAATATTATAGAGCGTTGGGCGTAGTGCTGACAACCCTACCACGTTAAAAGAAAACATCTAATGTTTCGGAATCTGCCAGTTGTCAGACGGTCTTGGCCCACTATGGAGCTGTTGCGCCAGTGATGAAGATGATGATGGGTTTTTTTTTTAATGAGTAAAAATATGGGTAACTATTGTGAGCGACTAATGATTTAATTTCGTTATTAATAATTAAATTACGTTAGTTTCAATAAAAAGTAATATTTGCATTGTTATATACACTCAAGAGCCAAAATATTATGACCACCTGTCAATGACGAGTTGGCCCACCTTTGGCGCGCAACACAGCTTCAACCCGCCTTGGCATGGATTAATACCAGTTAAATACCACTTCCACCTGATCACGTGCCTTCCACGTCATCCAGGCGAGTTCATTGCAAAGTGTAAGTTTCATTAATAATTAAATAAATTACAGCCAAATTTATGGTTCCTCAGTAACGTGCGCCACTGGCGTGCAAGTGGGGTTATGTTTGAATCCACTGGCGACTTTGCAGTCACTGCTTTCAGAACCGAAAAGACTCGATGGCAATAAGGAGAGCCTATGTAAAATATCTATCATCGATTGTCTAGTACAGGGGTGGCCAACCCAAACGATCTTGCGAGCCACTTTGGAAACGCATCGTAACTCCGCGGGCAGCATATAAAATTATATGTATTCCCATATTATATTTAGACCCACTCTAGACATTTGTTTGGAGTGAAAAATTGATACATAATGAGTTGTTATTATTGTGTTTGCTATTATTCTTGCATGTAAACATAGAAAACATAATAATAATGATACTAAACGCACATTCTAAAGAAATATATAACACTAAAAAGGAAATATAAAAAATATGTAAATATTAACGAAATAAAAAAAGTGAAATCATTCAAAAATATTTATTTTTCTATGCGATATCGGTTTCTCCACTCTTTCACTTAGCTTTTGCTAATCGATCTCAGTTTGGGTATTTGCACATTATAAGTGGTGTCTACAGTCTCTGTCATCATTATAGAGGAAGACGCTGATACATCAAAGTGGTGTCTATAATCATAAACACCTTATAAATTTAGAGGACTCATAAGCTGAGAGTGCAGTGAAGAGTACATTGCTAGAAAAAAATCTGATGAATAAATATAAAAATAGGAAACAAACAGCGTTTTTCAGAAAATCGCAAAATACACAGGTTGAAATGAAGTTTGCCAAAACAAATTGTCATGTACAAGTCGTTTCAATACGAACAGAGTCCAAAACAAACGGAAACATTTAAATCAGGTCTACTGTACCTGACTCAAAAGTTGTTTACCTATTTTGCAAGGAAATGAAGACGAATTTCGGAAATGATTATTTATCTTCCCAAACACACCTGAATAAAGGGTTAGAAGATATAAATAGAATACATTGAGCGTAACTAAAAACAAAAGGATATGCATTTGGGATTCGAAATCAGGTTTCTTATATAATATAAGAAGTGAATTAAAATTTGTAATGAAGGCTATAAAAATGTTTTTATATATCACATAAGAAATCATTTGAATTTTGCTGTTCATATATTTCTGAGCTCCATATTTTAGATTCGGGATCTCTGTATATATATTCTCTGTACTTTAAATGAAAATTCGAGTATACTATTGTGTCCAAAAAGTAAAACCAATTTTCAATTTAAAATTCCCGGGGCTTATGGAATTTCAATTTTTTTTTTTTTTTTACTTTGCTGGCACTGTCCTTGACACCTGTGTGAAATTTCACGTCAAAATATTCATTACTGTTGGCTTGGTTTTGTGAGACGCTAAAACTGATTCCGACGATTTTTGAAATGTCTGAATGAATTGAGCAAAGAACTCGCATTCAATTTTGTTTGCGGAGGCGTATAGAATGTTGCCGGAGGCATTCGGTGAGAGAAAAGAAATGTTTAGAAGTGGTATATGTAGTTCAAAGAAGGCAGAGAACGCGTTGAAGACGAAGAGCCCTCTGGTCGACCATGAACCTCAACCAACGAAGCTCACGTCAAATAAATTAAAAATTTGGTGCTTGAAAACCGTCGAATTACAATTAGAGACCTTGCTGATGATGTTGGAATTTCAAAAGGATCGATCAATTCCATTTTGGGCTTCAAGCGCGTCAAATCTCGATTGGTACCGAAAACACTGAATGCGCCAAGTTACACTGCATTGATTTTTCGTGACTTTTTCGCCAAATATGAAACCCATATCGGTGCACAACCTCCGTATTCACACCGTACGACTTCTGGCTATTCTTTAAACTCAAAAGACCACTCCGGGGACACCGTTTTGAGTCGACTGAAGAGATTCAACGTGAATCGGCGCGCGCTTTGAAGGCCATCCCTGCTGATGACTTCTTAGCATGCATTGAGGATTGGAGAAGAAATTGGCATAAGTGCATTGTGTCCGGAGGGGATGACTTTGAAGGCGATGAAATAAATTGGGAAGAATAAACAATGAATTTTTGAAAAAAAAAAATAATTGTTCTTACTTTTTGGGCACTGTACTAATGCAAGAAATGAATTAAAATTTGTAATGAATGCTATTACAATTTTTTTATATTCCATATAAAAATCATTTGATTTTTTCTATATTTTAGAAAAGAGAGATTCGGATATAAACTTAAGAGGACATATTTTCTTCAAGTCTGTTCAGATTTTAACTTATGCTGAAGATGTAGTAATCATTGCAAGATCTTTTGCAGCTTTGGAGGAAGCTTTTGAATTGGATGCAAGGGCTTTAAATCTAAACATAAAGCAGGAGAAAACGAATTATATGCTTTCTTCAAGAAATATTTATCAGGATTATTTGCACACTCACGAACACCGCACACATACAATTAGATATATATATTATTTAACACATTTAAAGATCGATTATTATAGATGCGTGGGAGGACTCCATTTCTAAGCCCAAAGCAAGATACTGGGCTACGCACAGGGTGCGCTAAATATACTTTATATTCCTGGTTAGAGTCTATAAGTCAACTGACCCTTTTCCTGAATGTTATAGAGTCGTTCTTGCCAGCGAGTAGGAGGAAATATGGTTACAAAACTAACTATTTAAAAAAAAAATGTTTAATGAATGTAATACTAGAAATCAAATTTAATTTTTTCATTGGTTTCCTTTGTAATAAAATGTAATAAATCTAAATATTATAAATAACTTATTATCGAAAATTTCCATGATATTAAGCTTTCTCCATGTATATGGGGCCTTTGGTCATAACAAATCTTCGCTTGCGACAACAACCTTGACAATTTTTGTTATTAAGAAATTTTTGTTATTATTTTTATTATCTGTCTTTAAGAATGTTTAAAGACAGATAATTGTAAATTCTTGGAAAGAGTCCATTTTTAAGCCCAAAACTCGATATTTGGCTACGCGCAGGGTGTGCAAAATATACTTTCTCTCCGCGTTAATGTCTGTAGGCCAACTGACCATTTCTCCTAAACCCCACAAGGGGCGCTCTTGCCAGTGTTAGTTAAAAAATTGATATAATTTGATAAATAAAAAATGTAATATAATAATTTGATAAATTTTAAAATAATAATTTGATAAATCCAAAATAATAATTTGATAAATTTAAAAAAAAATTTTAATTGATAATCAAAAAATTAATTATCAATAAAAAATAATGAATTTGATATAATTTTAAAACTGTATAATCAAACAATTGATTATCAAGGGGCCTGATGGCCGAATAGCTAGCGCTCTGGCGTTCGGTACCACCGGTATCGGGTTCAAATCCCGGCTTTGACCATGGGTGTTGTAGTGGTTCGGAATCCACTTTAAACCGTAGGTCCCGGTCCTAATAGGATCATAGAGCGTTACGGGGGCATTACTACTCCGCGTCCGTGGCTTACCATCAAGTGACACGCGCCCCCTGGGTAATGCAAAGTGAGTAACATCGGTGCAGCGTTTGCTTTCAGGCATCCGAGACGTTCATCTCTGTTTGCCAGCTGCATTAGAAAAAAACAATTGATTATCAATAAAAATTGATAAATTTTAAGAATTTATTTTTTTAAATTTTTTTTTATCCATAACAAAAAATTCTCAATTCATACTTTACAACTATTTTTTTATCTATAAAATTTAAATGCTCCTAGAAAAAAAAAGGGATTCAATTTTCAATGAATAAAAAAAAAGAATCAATCCATTTACAAAAGAAGGAAAGGAATCAAAATTACGAATTAAATGACGTACAATAGCCTTTTGATTTCTCGGAAATCGTCTGTTGAAGAGTTGGGTTGCATGACACATAGACTGAGCATTTTCAATTGCTCCATGATTGAGTTCTTTTCTTCTTCTTTTTGTTCGTGATTGGGTTCTTGTGTAAATCCCGTCAGCATCTTGCGATCCGATTTCATCGGCACCAGATAATAGTACGAAGAAAAGCAGATAACAGGGTCTTCGACCACCCTTCATTAAAGACGCGTCTGTCTTCGATTCTTGCCTTCCGTACATCTTCTTGTTTAGTCTGAAGGACTTGCTGAAATGTTCCCGACTTCACAATTTGACGATTGAGAAACACAAAATGATACAGATATCATATGAAACAGCTCGTGCAACATCGAATTGATAGTAACAAAAATAACATTGGGTTAACATTAACAAAAAATTAATATAGTTTAAAAATTTAAATAATAATGATAATCGCCTGGCCAATGTACAGATTAACCATTAGTTTTTTTTAAATTTTTATTTTAACTAGATGCTTTGAGTAATTTAAAACCTATATATTACAACAACTATTTTATTCTAACAATTATTTACTGCAACAACTATTTAATTACGGCAACTATTTATTTACTACAACAACTATTTTATTCCAACAACTATTTATTTACTACAATAACTATTTTATCAACAACTATTTATTTACTACAATAAATATTTATTTACTACAACAACTATTTTATTGCAACAATTATTGTAAAACATTATTACAACAGCTGTCGCTTTTCAATTTAATATCTGATTGAAGGACTTTTAAAAACTTCAATTTCCTTTTTTGTGTAAAACTGATTCGTAACTACTTTTTCAAAAAAGAAAAATATATAAATAATAAATATTACGCATAAAAATAATATTGAGTTAAAACAAAAAAACACAATTTAAAAAAATCAATTAACAATGATAATCGACAGGGTTAACAAACAGATTACCCATCAAATTATTTTATTTAAGTTTTGTTTTAACTAGATTCTTTGAGTAATTTAAAAACCTATGTATTATTACAACAAACTGTCGTTTTCAATTTAATATCTGATTAATGGACCTGTTTAAAAATTTCAATTTCCTTTTTTTATGCAAAATTTATTCGTAGCTACTTTGTTAAAGAAGAAAAAAATAGAAATAATAAATTTTATGTACATAAAAACTCGTGAAAGAGATTAATATGCATCTATATATTATATATATATATATATATATATATATATATATATATATATATATATATATATATATATATATATATATATATATATATATATATATTATATATATATATATTATATATAATATATATATAGTATGTGTGTATATATATCTATATATATATATATATATGTAGACAGTAGCTTTCAAATCGCGTACAAAACTCATTTCGGCTGAAGCTCCACTTTATATAGGGTGGGGCTATGTTGTCTAGGGGTTAGTTTGCCATCAAAATGAAGAAACAGGGCGTTTCTTTTAAGGTCAACAGCCATTTAATTAAGCCCGATATCTACATTTATATACAATATTCTCGGTTGTACAATTGGCATCTTCCTTCTCATTCTCTCACCACGTCCCGCAGATATCCCGTCGGCCGCCAGTCTCGCTACTTCTCTCTCTCGTTGCCAGCCAGCCTTGCTTCTTGTGATACTTTGCGGTACACGAGGATTTCTCGTACACTTCAATAAAAAATTGTCAAAAATATCCTTTTTCTGATGATAAAAAATTTTAAGCTGTTTAAAATATGTATTAAATATATTCGTCTTAAAACTTTTTTTTTATCAACGTGCTTTTTTTATTTACTTTTTAATGAAAGAAATGGTGAAAATTCTCTTCTTCCGACAATTTCTTCCTTTCTGAAAAGATTCCATATCCTTCCAACCCGCCTAGATGTGGAACTGCGTTCTTATTGACCGAAGCCAATTCCCACCAAGTTCTCTCTGTATTATGGAACCAAGGGCAGCGTTCCGTTTAATAGTACTCATCAAGACGAACAGTTTTTTCTATGGAACCAAGGACAGCCTGTGGTACACGAGGATATCTTGTAAACTTCAATAAAAGAAAAATGCTAAATATATGCTTTTTAAAATGTTAAGCTGTTCAAAATAAGCATTAAATATTTTCGCCTTAAGACTTTTTTTCATCAATGTGCCTCATATCTATGAAAGAAATGGCGAAACTTCTCTTCCAATAATTTCTTCTCTTCTGAAAGGATTCTATATCCTCCCAACCGCCTAGATGTGGAATTGCGTTCTTATTGACCGAAGCCAATTTCCACGAAGTTATCTCTTGACACTGAAAAGATGGGAAAATTCTTTGAAAAAGAAAATTGTTCTCCATTTGCACGTTTCTGAAATTCCTTGAAAATACTGACTGGTTGAATTTTTGATGGTGGTAGTTGATCGTGATTGTAAATGGCCGTGGATGACACGTGGCAATAAACTTCTTTTTTTACCAAATGCTTCATTTGTGAGATACTATGCATTTTTTTGTTCCAATTTATCGACAGATAATGGAAGCGTAAGTGTATTTTAAGACATTAGAAAATTTCGAATTTTATTTATTGTGTGAATTTAATCTAGGTTAAATAAAATTTCTTCAATCTACATCTTTTTTAATAAATAAGAAAAACAACCGCTAAAATTTTATTATTGTTATCAAGTTCAAAATTAATTCCTAATGTTCTAAATGTATAAAAAGAAATCAGTTAATATAACTAATAGCCATAATCTGAAATGACTGTCAAACAATTAATTTTTCTTATTAACAGAATTATTACAGGGTTATTTTAAACAAATTTGTATAATTGATATAATTGAAATTCAATGTCATTTTATAAATAAAGGCATTTAACATTATTAAAGGCATTCAACATATTATTTAAAATTTATAAGGAAAAAAAAAGGAAATTTCTGTCCGAGATAAATATTTTTTGCGTTGTTAAAAGTATTTAGCAAGTTATTATCAAAAATAATCTTTATTCGGAGTTTACACAACAGAAAATGCGTTCCTTAGAATTAATTTGCTTCCGTTCAATTCGATTTTCTTTAAAATAATTATTTATTTCGGATTTACATGAACCTTGTAAACTATGGTTAAATATATAACATAAACTATGGTTAAATATTATGCATGAATATTGAATATATTTATGCATAAAGATGTATAAATAAATTCGATATTCATAATAATATTCCATATTTATTCAATATTCATAATAATAATATTCAATATTCATATTATATGCATAAAGATGTATGAAGTGAAATTTTAATCATTTAATTTCTAAATGTATTTAGGAAATTGAAAATAAATTAAATTGGAATATTTACAGATTAAACAAGGTATTCGTAAATTGTTCTAAAGGTTGAAATGAAAAATCTATATAGAGGAATTAAAAGCCATAAAAACGCATAGAAATATTATACATTCTTAGTACAAAACTATACAAATACTAGCAATTATAAGCATAAAAATATTGTACAGTATCTACTTTACAAAATAGAATGTAAATTATTTTGATATTAAAAAATGTTTTTTAAAAATATATGTATAAATAGAAAGGTCACGAATTAAAACCGACTTTTTGTTAAAAGAGCACATTATTATTACACAAAGAACAATGTTCATCTACTGGATTTTAGAAAATATTAATTTTAAATAAACAACTAATATAAAAAAAACATCTGGCGCCATCTATTGGTAGATACATGCAACTTAAATCTTAAAAAAAAACTAAAATGAATTAATTAAATTTAATGAATGAATTAATATTTGAAGAGACTATATTAACATCAAGTGTCATCCACTACAAGTTGAAAAAAAACGTATTTGAATTTGAGTGCATGAATAAAAAGTATTTTATGAACGATTGAAAATTGAATAAGATATATATAGGGAGAGTGCGAGCTAATAGAAGGAATTGAAAAATAATAACGCTATAACTTATTTACTCACAATCCAAATCATCATTTTAAAATACTTTATGTTATAAATAAGTGTGCAATAATATCTTATGCAGAAAAATGAAAAATTATAAGCATACTACAAATTAGAATGTCGAAGATCATATGAACAAAAAAATTAAGCTGATAAAATACACCAAAAAAGTGATAGCGCTTTCATCTCCACAAGCGTGACCGACTTTCTTTTGTTATGTATATTTAGATCACGGAATAACATTATTTTCGTCCTCTATCGAAACATAGATATTCTCATCACATACTGTGGTTGAATCAAGGTTTATACAAGCTTTATCTTCACAGTTATGCCACGTTTATCTAAAATTATCTTATTTAATATATTTATATCTCGTTTGAGAATTACAGTAATTCGTTGCGTAAAGCTCTAAAGGTGTAAAATGTATCTTTAATAGCTTGCTACAAAAGATGAAAAGAGATAAACTTTCATTAATATCTGTAAATGGAGATAAGTTTTACAATTGTGGTTTTTTTTTAAGATTCTTGCTTGAACATTTAGCATGATGGGTCCTTTTTAACATTCCTTTGATGTCACGGATTTCAAATAACTACAATTAATACACCACCATTATTACATTTATAACTATAATACATTAATAACTACAATTAACACAGAATTATTAATATACTTATAATTATAATACATCAATAATTCAATTATTAACACAGTATCATTAATACATTTATAACTATAATGCATTAATAACTGCAATTAATACACCACCATTAATACATTTATAACTAAGATACATTAATAAATACACTTAACACAACACCATTAATGCATTTATACCTATAATTCATTATTAATAATTAATACTGCATTATTAATATACTTATAATACATCAATAATTACAATTAACAAGCACCATTAATATATTTATAGTTATAATACATTTATAACTACACTTAACATAGCACCATTAATGCATTTATAACTATAATTCATTATTAATAATTAATACAGAATTATTAATATACTTATAATACATCAATAATTACAATTAACACAGCACCATTAATACATTAATAACTACAATTAACGCAGTATTTTCAATACATTTATAACTATAATGCATTAATAACTACAATTAACACAGCAGAGTTAATACATTTATAACTATAATACATTAATAACTACAATTCTCATATGTTATATGCAAACATGAGTCCTTTAATTGGAATTCAGAAAGGCAACAACCTCTTGTCTACATTTGAGCTCTTCGTAGCATGCTATGCCGAACAGCATACGTCCCAAAATTAGAACTTTTTTTTAAAAAGCAAAACGCATAATGGCAGTAGACGTGCAAGTGTTGCCGAATTGAGCTAAAAAAATTCTTCCATGGTGGTTGTGGTATGGTTTGCCGCTCTATGGTCATCTTGTCCACACTAGGGTTAAACAGACCGGGACCTACAGTTTAAAGTGTATTCCGAACCACTACTACTACTACCATATCACATCACAGTGCCTAGAGCTGAACTGCCCCTTTTGCAGTTTGGGAATGATGTGGGGGAGAAATCTGATTGGGCACTTTAAGGTAGTATGGAACAGAGACCTACGGCTTAAAGTGGATTACGAACCACTACAAGCATCCATGGCATCGCCGGGATTCAACCCGAAACCTGCGGTACCGAGCGCCAGAGCGCTAGCCATTCGGCCATCAGGGCGCCATAGTGGTTTTGATAACATAAGTTAATGTTTCACATCGACTGCCAAGATGTTTAATATAGTTTTAGATCTAATTTCCCATACTATATGCAAAATTTATCCATTTATTTAAAAGGCAATAACTTCTCTGCATATGAGTTGTTCGTGGTATAGTTTGTAAAGCACGCCACTTAAATGAAAAAAAGGACAAAACAAAAATGTTCTAATTCATCAAATATCCATGCGCGAAGAATTATTAAATAATAATTTTAAAAATCTTTCCGAAAACCTTTATGAAGAAATAATTCATATTTTTAAATGAATAACTTTAACTTGGTTAGTTTCCCAACTAATTAATTTCCCATGAACATTATATTCACAGCAATGGCGTAATGTTTTTAATTACATAGTTTTTCTCATTATTAAATATAATACGCAATTACCTTAATTATCTTCCTTTATTTGAAAAGTAATTATATCTAAGAAATGATCGCTAGAATATAAAAGATCATTTAGTAGATCTCAACGATTCATTAAAACGTGACCTTTAACAAACAGTTTTTTTTTTTTTAATTTTTATACAATAGTGGTTAAAATTTCCAGCAGAATTACAACTGTGTTACGTAATCATGATAAAAAAATTAACAATCATACTAGTTAGCAACTGCATTTAGTTTTTGAGCACAGAAATCAATTAATGAGCAATGTCATTAGAAAACCGACTGACCGAAGGGGAAAAACATCTTTCCCTATTAAAAATAATTGTGAGCCTCTTTATATACTGGAGGAATAGCTATTCAAGTAAAAAATGTGGCCTCGTATGTTTGTGGTTTAAATAGTAGGAAAAAAAATTTAAATTGTAAGGTATGTTTTACCCTTTTAATAACAACTGTTTGACTGAAAGCTATGTAATAATAAAAAATTGTTAATGGTCCTTAAAGGGTGGGCTCTAGAAGATTTCCGGGTGTGCTCTGTGGGTATTCTAAAGAAATATGTGCCCACATATAAAAATAAATACAGTTAGTCTTTTACTTGTCATTTTTCCCATTCAAAGGCAGTTTTCATGGCAAACAACTATCCTTTATAGTTGTTCTTTTGCTTCTTTCTTCGCATAAAAAGTCGCAATAATGGGCCAAAGAAGATTTTTTATTCCATTTGTAGAATTCCATTCTATTCCATTCCAAGAAGTTCTAAATATTCCGTTTTATGGGAATGTCTTTTATTAATTGCATACAACTCTCAATCGAAGTGTTTTCCTATGAACTATTTATCTGTCTGCATTATAAATATTCATGTGTATGTTTTTTCTTCTCCAATTTACATAAGCCATCGAAGGCTTTCGAACTTGTTATCATATATGTGGTAACAGTTATTTTAGATTTTGTGTTACTTTTTAATAGGTTATTTAAAGTATTTGAAGTATTACAGAAGAATCTCACGGAGAATTTATGCCAATCTCATGGACCACTTATTAAGAACCTATGATCTAGACCAGGGCTGGCCAACCCACGGCCCCCGGGCTGCATGCGGCCCGCCTTAAACATTTTCCCGCTCTGTGAGATTTATCACACTTTTATAAAATATATATATTTTTATCTATATATTTTATATTATATATATAAATATATATATATATATATTACTTTTATATATCTTATAATGGTCACAGTAATGAAGACCAATGTATTAAAAAAATACATTATCTATGTATCCTTATTTTTAAAAACTGATTGTTGAAATTATGAGTAAAAATTAACTTTGATGTTAAAATAATATTCTTGCGAATGTATGACGAATAGATGTTGCTCGTTTTATTTATGAGTTCGCAGAGTAATTAAATTATATTCTGCGAACTCATGATGCGCGCGCATCGATTTGAAAAAGATAAGGTAGCTACAGTCCTTGTAAAATAAATATTTTTTCATGACTTGATTATTTTCATTTCGTTTATATTTATATATTTTCTATATTACATTTTTAGTGTTATATATTTCTTTGCAGTATCCGTTTAGTATCATTATTATTATATTATGTTTACATGTAAGAGTAAGAGTAAACACACCAATAATAACTCATTATGTTTCAATGTTTCAATTCCAAAAAAAAGTCTGTTATATGTCTAAATCTAATAGGGGGATATATAATTTTATATGCTGCTCGCGGAGTTAGGATGCATTTCCAAAGTGACCCGCAACATCATTTTCGTTAGCCACCCCTACATTAAGCCATTTCTATAATGAATTGGATTTTAATTAGTATTACTTTCCTTTCTAATGTCATTATCTTCAGACAATAAGTGCAACGACTTTTAAACGCATGCATGTCTAACGTTCAACTAAGATATCGTTACGCTTATCTCGTGACGAAATAACAACACGGGATTTCGTTCTCAACTTCCTCGCGTAAAATCCCGTTCGATTCCCTCTAGTTCGCGTATCGCTTTGAGAAGAGCGGAAGTCCATCCGAAGAGAACCGGAATTAAACAGAAAAAGCAAAAAAAGAAGCGCCTTATTTCGGAAGCGATTCCGTCTTTTTGATACTTTGTGGTAAGAAAAAAAAAATCTCTGAATTATTAATTTCGGTGAATCATTGAGGTTTATTGAATGACGTATAGTAATTGGAAGCTGATGAGAAAATTGCTTTATGCCTTGTTTTGGTTAAATATTTAGATTTTATTTTTTGGAATATGAGTTATTGTGCCGCAATGCAAATTGTTGGTAAACTGTATTTCGAAATGTTTAAATTTTCGGTCTATGTAAGCGCTCTGGCCTTTGATACCACAGGCTTCAGGTTTGAATCCTGGCGATGGTATGGATATTTCTGAGTGGTTCGGGATCCTCATTAAAGTGTAGGTCCCGGTCTTATTAGCCTAAAGTGTGCACAAGATGATCATAGTGCGACAAACCAAACCCAACTGGTGCTGGGTGCCAAAGGTTTCAGGTTCGAGTCCCGGAAGAACCATGAGTATTTGTAGTATTTCGGCTTTTTTTTTCAGAATAATGTAAAAAACTTTTTCTATATGAATAATCTCACTGTTCTGTTTTTTTATATAAACATTCCAATGTTAATATTTGTACAGTAATTTCACAAATTTTTACGCATAAAATTATACTTATTAGAAACGATACAACGGAAGTACCAATTATGGTGTTCCTCTGTAATAAAATACCTGCATGGCACAAATACCTCCATATCTTAATTTTGGATAAGGAATAAACTCGTAATTTCGTAAAGTTTAAAGACATCAAAGTATTATTAATTTCGGAAATTAATAATACTTTGATGTCTTTGATTATTACCTGGGAATCATTGAGGTTTATTGAATGACGTAAATTGGAAATTGCTACGGTGCTTATGCCTTGTTTTGGTTAAATACTCCGATTTTATTTTTTGAAATATGAGTTATTCCGCCGCAATGCAAGTTGTTGTTAAACTGTATTTTGAAATATTTACATTTTCGGCACTTTTTTCAGGCTAATGTAAAGAACTTTTTCTGTATGAATAATCAACTGTTCTGGGTTTTTAATATATATGTATAAATATTCCAATGTAAATATTTATACAGGAGTTTCATACATTTTTACGGATAAAATTATATTATTAGAGAAGATGCAACGGAAGTACCAATTATGGAGTTTCTTTGTTCTAAAATACCTCCATGCCACAAATACCTCCATATCGTAATTTTGTATAAGGATTAAACTCATAATTTCATAAAATTAAAGATATTAAAGTACTATTAAGTTCGGTGAATCATTGAGGTTTACTGAATGACGCATAGTAATTGGAAGTTGATGAGAAAATTGCTTTATGCCTTGTTTTGGCTAAATATTTCGATTTTACTTTTTGAAATAAGAGTTATTGTGCCGCAATGCAAATTGTTGGTAAACTGTATTTTGAAATATTTAAATTTTCGGTCTATGTAAGGCCTTTCTGGCGATCTGGCCTTTGGTACCACACCCTTCAGATTTGAATCCTGGCGATGGTTTGAATGTTTGTGAGTAGTTTGGAATCCACGTTAAACTATAGGTCCCGGTCTAATTAGCCTAAAGTGTGACCGTAGTGCGACAAACCAAACCCAACTGGTGCTGGGTGCCAAAAGATGCGGGTTCGAGTGTCAGCGGTACCATGGATGTTTGTAGTGTTTCAGTTGTTGTTTTTTTCAGACTAATGTGAAGAACTTTTTCTGTATGAATAATCAACGGTTCTGTTTTTTTTTTAATATATAAACATCCTCCATCTATTTATTCAGGAATTTCACACATTTTTAAGAATAAAATTATACTTATTAGAGATGATGCAACGGAAGTACCAATTATGGAGTTCTTTTGTACTAAAATATCTCCATGCCACAAATACCTCCATATCGTAATGTTGAATAAGGATTACAATCGTAATTTCATAAAATTTAAAGATGTCAAAGAATAACGGATATAGTATGCTTGGATATACTACTGTGTACAAAAAATAAGACAAATTTTCAATTTAAAATTCCTGGGGCTTATGGAATTACAATTCTTAATTCTTTTTTTAGGTTGCTGTCACTGTCCTTGACATCTGTGTACTTGACAAATCTCATGTCAAAATATTCAGTAGTGCTTGAGTTACGCCTAGCTTCGTGAGACGCTAAAACTGATTCCGGCGATTTTTGAAATGTCTGAATGAATTGAGCAAAGAACTTGCATTGAATTTTGTTTGCGGAAACGTATAGAATGTTACAGAAGGCATTCGGTGAGCATTCCTATATCGGAAAGAAATGTTTAGAAGTGATATAAACAGTTCAAAGAAGGCAGAGAACGCGTTAAAGACGAAGAGTCCTCTGGTCGACCCTCAACCTTAACCGACGAAGCTCACGTCCATGAAATTAAGGATTTGATGCTTGCAAACCGTCGATTTACAATTAGAGACAAAAGGATCGGTCAATTCCCTTTTAAAAGATGTTTTGGGCCTCAAAGGCGAAAAGAGAACAGAATAAATAGAGTTTTTGAAAAAAAATAATAATTGGTCCTACTTTTTGGGCACAGTAGTACGTAAGGGCCTTTTTTACAGGCTAATATAAAGGACTTTCCCTATATGAATAACTGATTGTCTTATTTCTTTATATAAACATCTCAATGTATCGGCCTGATACCTATAAATATATATAGATTGCAAAATTTCATAAGCAAAAAATTACACAGATTTTAAAAGTAAAAAAAAATATTTTTTTTTTCATTCATTTTAAAATAAACTTTAAATAATTTTTTTAAACATCTTCCTAAAAGCACAAAAAATTTAAAATAATAATAATTATTATAACTGCATAGTAGAATATTCAATTCTCAAACACTGCTGTGAGTTGGTTACGAAGATGAATTACTTTTTAAAAGTTCTATTTTTATTTCCCAAAGCATCTATCTAACCACAATTCAAAACAAGTTCTAACTGTCTCTTTCATTATTTGTCTCTTTAAAATAAATTAACAACATATGATGGAAAAAAAAAACCGGATTATTTTACGGCAGACATGTCCAACATGGCGTCCAGTTCAGAGAACACAAAAGATACTTTTTTTTTCAGGTAGACAGTGATTGTCCTTTTCTTCCTGAGCTTGTCAAAGGATTGTACCTGGAAATGTAACTCTAGAACTCAACAAACAGCTTGTTTTCGGAGAACACAATGAAAACCACATTTTCCGACGCGATGTTTTTTTCCTAAGTTTAGTTTTTTGGACCGCGTCCAATTTTTTTTTGCCATATTCCTCAGCAGAACTCATTTTTTGTGACTCACTGACAGATGCACGCGCGAAAAGATAAAGTGGCCTTAAAATCTGTGGAACATCATGGTTTGTTAGGCTTCGGATAATTACGGCTAAAAATAAAATGAGTCTTCCAATTTTTGCTGCTCGTTTTTTGAGACTTGCTACCTAGGAATGAATGGAGTTATGAATTTAAACAGTTATGTTATGAGAAATAGGGCCGAGTGGCTAGCGCTCTGGCGCTCCGTACCACAGGTTTTGGGTTCGAGTCCCGGCGGTGGCATGTATGTTTGTAGTGGTTCGGAATCCACTTTAAACCGTAGGTCCCGGTCTAATAGGATTGTAGAGCTTTGCGAGGGCATTGTTACTCTGCGTCCGTGGCTTATCTTCAAGTGACACGCGCCCCCTGGGTAATGCAAAGTGAGTAACGTATGTGCAGCGCTTGCCTTAAGACATCCAAGACAGCTGTCTAAGTGTTTGCCAGCTGCATTAGGAAAAAAAATGTTATGAGAATTTAATTATTTAATAATTAAAATGCAGCGAAAATAAGCATAACTTTTTTCTCATCCAATCTCACTAAACGGGATCTCATGGCCTAGTGACTAGCTCTCTGGTGCTGGGTGCCACAGGTTTTCTATTCGAGTCCCAGTGGTGCCATGGATGTTTGTAGTGGCTTGGAATCCACTTTAAGCCATAGGTTTGGTTTGTCACTCTACGGTCATCTTGTGCACTCGTTAAGCTAAACAGACCGATACTTACAGCTTAAAGTGATTCCGAACCACCATAAACGTCCAGGGAACCGTCGGGATTCGAACCCGAAACCTGTGTTACCAAGAGCCAGAGCGCTAGCCACTCGGTCATCAGACCCTTAAACCATAAGTCCTGGTCTAATATGACCGTTGGGAATACGGCTAACAACCCTACCCCATAAAAGGAAAATATCTCCTGTCTCTAAATCGGCCAATAGGAAGAAAGTCTTGGTCCACCATGGGGCTGTTGCGCCACTGAAGAAGAAGAAGAATCTCACTAAATCAGGGGTGGCCAACCAGCGGCACGCCTTAAATATTTTTCCGGCCTTTGAGACGTATCACACTTTTACAAAATATATTTATTTTATGATGGCCAAAGTAGTGAAAACCAATGTATTAAAAAAATACTTCATGTGTGCATCCCTATATTCAAACATTAACTGTCGAAATGATGAGAAAAAATGAACTCTGATTTTAAAATAATATTCTCGTGAATATATGATACATATTGCCTGTTTTATATACGAGTTTGCAGTTTGAGTTCTCTGCTTATATACGGAAATTTTAAAAATAATATTTCTTAGCAGCTAATAATTATGATATAATTTATAATTTGTAAAATACCAGAATTATAATGAATTTTAATTATAATGAATTGATGATTTTTTTTATAAATAAAGACTGCTTAACTATATGACAAATTAAAAAAAAAAACATTTTTTATTGTTAAATTATATATGTATATATATTTAATTTAACAGTATGAAAAAAATTTTTTTTTTTTTTTTTTTTTTGCAATGAATCGTCAAAATACACATTATTAAAAATTGATTATAATTCTGGTATTTTATAAATTATAAATTATATCACAATTATTAGCTGCTTAAGCAATATATTTTTTTAAATTTCCATATATAACCAGAAAACTTTTCGAACTTTTCTAAAGCGAGATCGGCTTCTATAACGGTTCACTCATCTCGTATATATAACTGGAAAAATAATTATAAATCTTGTAGTGTTTAGTTAGAATTGTATCTTATATTTTGTTAGCAATTATTTATTAATTAGATCCATATCAGTTTAAAATTATATCTTATTATCCCATAATACAATTAGATTAAAAATAATTCTTTTAAATAAATATTTAGAAGCTTTTTTAAAAACATTTCAACTTTATAAAAAGCTTTCAAACTGAGAAAACACTTAAATTTCCATGCAAGATTCAAAACACTCATATGCAACAATAAAAACCAAAAGTATTCCGACCACCTGAAAAACAACTTTTATCAGAACTATTTAAAAGGAATAGTTAACTTCAACTTTAACCTGCCAGTTACTACACTACCACGAGTTCATCGATCTTGTACGTTAAGTTCAGTGACAGGCAGTTCGTTGCTTTTTAATCCCGAATAAAACCAACGTGCTCCTTCACAAAGCGGGAAATTCTGCATTCCAAGTACAGTACAAAAGCACCTGGAATCCATCCGTCTGTTAACACAGGTCGCAGGTGACAGGATATTGAGTGATACTCTGTTTTGTTTCTGTTTTTATGGGCTGATATTCAATTTGTGCTGCCTTTTGGTTTTTGCGGTTTTAAAAACATCGACGATGATGAGTAATGTGTTGCCATTAGATTGTCGAGAATGGCGAATATTCTAAAGAAGGTGACGCACCTTGAATTTACAGTTGCCTTTCCATTTTTTTAAATTGAAAACGCCTATAAAATGTATTCATATCATAGAGTTCTAATATAATAGAACTGAATTGGGATTTCCGGTTGCCAGATTGATGCATAATCCTCACGAGATCGTACATCTCACGTGACTTTGAAATTGCAATTTAACATACGCGATGATAGCTTAGCAACCTGTTGGTAAATTGGCAAATATTTACACTTGGCCCTTACCACTCTGTTATAGAATCGACTCATATCATAAAGTTGCAATATAATAGAGCGAGATTCCCGGTTGCCAGTTTGAGGCAAACATAATCCTCCCGCGATCATGCACTTCACGTGACTGTAGTTTAACATGTGCGATGATAGCTTGGCGATTATTGGCAACCTATTGTTGGTAAATTGGCAAATGTTTACTCTTGGCCCATGCCACTCTATCATAGAATTGACTCATAATAGAGCGGCATTTCCGTAGCGGCATGTAAAATAATAGAGCGGCATTTCCGGTTGCCAGTTTGGGACAAACATAATCCTCACGTGATCATACACCTCATGTGATTTTCAATTTACAGTTTAACGTGGGCGAGGATAGCTTGGCGACTATTGGCAACCTGTTGTTGGTAAATTGGCAAATGTTTACACTTGACCCTTACCACTCTATGCTGTTGGCGCGAAGGGAGAAAAAAAATATAAAATATTTACTTATATGAACTTTTTGGAATGTTTTATTATATTGCACACGAAATGGTAAGAATTTTTAAGAGAGTGAGAAAGATAAGAGAGTGAGAGAATAATGTTTCTTGTATCTGTTCATCTTTAGTAAACACATAGTTAAATAAATGTATGACTTTAGAACAGAGGTGGCCAACCCAAATGATCTTGCGGGCCACTTTGGAAATGCATCCTAACTCCGCGGGCGGCATATAAAATTATATATCCCCACATTAGATATAGATCGCCTATAGACATTTTTGGAGTGAAAAATTTAAAACATAATTAGTTACTATTTGATTATTCTTACATATAAACATAGGTAATATAATGCACATTGTAAAGAAATATATAGAACATCATTCATTAACATTTCCAAAAATTATATGCATAAAAATAAAATATATTATGTTTATTTCAACTTTTACCAATGACTCTGCTATATATTATTTTTGAATACTTAATAGTTTCTTAAAAAAAGCAAAACAACTTAACAACCGTTTGCTTTAAAAATGGCTCTCTATGCCAATAACGCCATCCGTCAAATCATCGTGATAATTTAAGACAATGATTGATAACAGAAGACAAAATGTCAAAACAGTTGGATATATATTTAAAGACGATGAAAACTGTTAAGTAATTTGGAAAAGAATTGATGCGAGTAATAGTTGGATTACAGGTTTGGTTCAACAATAAAATTATTGGTTTCGCTAAATGCTGTCAAGGTCTTTTTAGTATTCAAACTTGAATTGGTTCCAAATGTAATCGGTTCTTTATTTTTTTTCTATTCTGTTTCGTTCGTGCCGTTAAATAGCGATTTCAACTTTTCCATTGATATTTCTTTATGAAAACGCCCCTTAATTTACAAAGTTGATAATACTAAATAAGGCATATTTTTGTATTTTTATGGCGTTTATTTCTAAGAAATATAATTTAAATTTTAAATTTGTGGAATAAAAGTATGAAAGAAAGAAGGAAAAAAATCAAATTAGTTATATCAAAAACGCCACATAAATTTATTCTATTTTTGGTATTATTATTTAATATTTTATGCTTTTATTTGCTTATAAATAAGCAAATGTTATCATGTTGTCGTGGTTAGGAGTCCGTGACGTTATCCGAATATGAGGGCCAAGCAAATAAAACTCCATTGCAAATTTTGGCAGAAAATGGTACTTTGGGCCTCTTAACTCTTGAAATGATTCATGAATAACGTACTGGAAGATTTCTAGACTGGAGATGTTTTCTTTTTTTTCTGGGTAAGGTTGTCAGCCCTACAGCCAAAACTCATATGAGGAGACTGGACCTAAGTTTAAAGTGATTCCGATCCACTACAAATATCCATGTGGCAACGCCGGGAACTCGAACCCAAACATGTAGCAACCAGGGCCAGAACGCTAGTCCCTCAGCCATCAAGCCCCTATTATATTTTTAGTATTATTTATTTTTTTTATACTTTTATTTGTAAATCATTTATAATAATAATTATTATTATTTTGAATTTACCATCGAATCGTTAGAAAAAAAATGCGAATGATAATTTAAATAATTAATTCATTTTAGGAATTTAGAGAAGTTATATTAACATTGATTTCAAATCTCGAAGGAATAATCTTAAAAAAAAAAAGTTCGAAACCCCTTTCGGCTTGCGTTGCAGTCTTTTCTTCCAGGAACGAGGAGAGTCCATAGCGATTTTGACAGCGTAAGTTATTGGTTTCGTTAAATGCTGCCAAGGTCTTTTTAGTATTCAAACTTGAATTTGTTCCAATTGAAATCGGTTCTTTATTTTTTTTCTATTCAGTTTCGTTCGTGCCGTTAAATAGCGATTTCAGCTATTCATTCGATATATCTTTATGAAAACGCCCCTTATTTTACAGAGTTGATATTACTAAATCAAGCATATTTTTTGTATTTATATGAGTGTGGATAATGACGTTTATTTCTAAGAAATTTAATATAAAATTAAAATTTGAGGAATAAAAATATGAAAAACAGAAGGAAAAAAAACTAAAGTAATTATATTAAATAAGCCACATATATTTATTAAATATATTATTAATTAATTTTGTATGCTTTTATTTGCTTAGAAATAAGCAATTATTATCATGTGGGAACATGATGTTGTCCTGGTTTGGGATCCGTGACGCCAAGCAAATAAAAACTACTTTGCAAATTTTGGCGAAAAATGGTAGTTTGGGCCCCTTAACTCTTGAAATGATTCATGAATAAAGTTAATATTAAAGAATTTTCTAGAGAAATTGGCTTTTGAGTGAAATGTTTTGAATTTTCCATGTTTTGGGTTGGATGTTTGTGTTGTGGTTCGGGATGCACTTTAAACTGTAGGTACCTGTCTGTTTAGCCCTCGTGAGCACAAGATGACCGAAGAGCGGCAAACCAAACCAAACCACACCAGTTCTTCTTTGGTTATATATATATATATATATATATATATATATATTGACCACTTTCCATCTGAGCAGCCCACCTGGGCTGCACCGATGAAAGCTGTTACTTATTTAAAGCACTACCCAGGAAGAATGTGTAGCTTGAAGATAGGCTACGTACGCGGAGTAACCTTACCCCACAACGCTCTATAGTCCTATTAGACCGAGATCTATGGTTTGAAGTGGATTTCAAATCACTACAAACATACAAGGCACCGCCGGGGTTCGATTCCGAAACCTGTAGTACCAGACGCCAAATATATACATATATATATATTTGAGAACGGGGCCTGATGGCCGAGTGGCTAGCGCTCTGGCACTCGGTACCACAGGTATCGGGTTCGAATCCCGGCGGTGCCATGGGTGTTTGTTAGTGGTTCAAAATCCACTTTAAACCGTAGGTCCCGGTCCTAATAGGATCGTAGAGCGTTGCGGGGGCATTGTTACTCCGCGTCCGTGGCTTACCATCGAGTTACACGCGCTCCCTGGGTCATGCAAAGTGAGTAACGTTTGTACAGCGCTTGCCTTAAGGCATCCAAGACCAAGCTGTCTAAGTGTTTGCCAGCTGCATTAGAAAGAAAATATATATATTTGAGAACTAAGTGAGTTTTTTTTTTTTTTTTTTTTTTGTCATTAAATTAATTTTCTAGTAATGTACGGAGAAAATTCCAACGAGGCTAATCATTCATTTAAAAAAAAAATAATCCTGCCTCTTTTTCTTTTGAATCATCAGTTTCCGAAAAATCCACAGATACAAAGGTATCATGCCCCCTGACCTAAGGACTTCTGACATTCCGCTGAAGATTTTCTTTCAAGTTCTCATTCCTGCCCTTTTCCAGTCCGATCAACACACTTACACACTCAACCGATCCGAAACCCAAAACTGATTCCTAAGTAGCCACTTTGTCACCCTCATGTGCGACTTCCTCCGGCGTAGGTGGACTTGTTACTCACTTCACGCGCGCACACACACACCAAAGAAGAATCTTATTCACCATTCAGCTGTCGCGATGCATTATGGTTAACACACCCATTCTGCCCCACAGACTAGGTGTTGGGTGACGTTTGCTGTTGTTTGTTCTTCGCCATAAAATATGTCCAGAGACACGAGCTTTGATTTAACAGCTATCATCATCTGTAAATATTAAACGGTAGCTCTTATTATGTCTGATGCTGTGTACTATTTTTGGAAATGAGTAATGTGAAATTAAAAGGAGGAAAAATTCTCGCAATTTAATATGTTGAAATAATTTTGGTTTATGATTTGTTTTTCCCAAGTCTGGGATATATATTGATAATTATTTTTATAAGTATTTTTTTCTAGTTTTTACAGGATCTTTGATTGTCCGTTTTGTAAAAATAGGAATTACTTTCTTTTTTTGTTCAATTGCAGCTGGCAAATACTTAGACAATTGTCTTCGTTGCCTTAAGGCAAGCGCTGCACCGACGTTACTCACTTAGCACTACCCAGGATTATCTCTGGTTATGGTAGAATTTCTATTTATAAGTGGGTAGAGTTTTCAGAAGAACCTCCATCTTGCTGAATATGATACAGTTACGATTGGTCCAATACCATTGTCATTTTTTTATAGAAAGAATAAAGGGTACGATATTTTGTTTAAAATAATTTATAAAAAAAAAGTGGCATCGAAATTGAATTCGGGCATTTATATCCACTTGTATAGGGGCTTGATGGCTGAGGGATTAGCGTTCGGTACCACAGGTTTCGGGTTCGAGAACCGGAGGTACCTTGGATGCTCATTGTGGTTCAGAATCCGCTTTAAATTGTAGATCCTGGTCAAATAGTTTTGGTTTGGTTTGTCGCTGTGCGGTCCTCTTGTGCACACTTTAGGCTAAACAGAAAGGGACCTACGGTTTAAAGCGGATTCCGAACCACTGCAAACATTACACCTCCAGAATTAAGATCCAAGCTTTGCGGAGGCCGGGGAATAGATCAGACTTATGTCACTAAATCAGCCATTTCTCTGAACCATGGAAGCACAAGCTGTGATCCATCTCAGTTTAAGTCTGTTTTTTCCTAATGCAGATGCAACACCTAGAAAATTGTTTTTGATGCCTTAAGGCAAGCGCTGCACCGACGTTACTCACTTAGCACTACCCAGGAGTTGCGCGTAGCTTGAAGATAAGCTACGGACGCAGAGTAAACACTACCCTCACAATGCTCTACGATCCTGTTGTATCGGGAACTACGGTTTAAAGTGGTTTCCGAACAACTACAAACATCCATGGCCCTGCCGGGAGTCCAACCCGAAGTCTGTCGTTCCGAGTGCCAGGGCGCTAGCCCCCCAGCCATTCAGGTCTCTTTAACAACTGTATATTCTTCTGTAAATAATAAACGGTAGCTAAAATTATGTTTAATATTGTGTAGTATTTTGGAAATGAGTAATGCGTAATTATAGGGAGGAAAAAAATGATCAGAGTAGAAAATTTTTCGCGATTTAATATGTTGAAATAATTTTGGCTTATGATTAATTTTTCCCAAATCTGAGATATATATTGATAATTATTTTTATATATTTTGATAAGTAATTTTTTTCAGGATCCTTGATTGTCTGTTTTGTAAAAATAGGAATTTATTTATTTTTTTCTTTGTTCAAATGCAGCTGGCAAACACTTGTCTTCGATGCCTTAAGGCAAGCGCTGCACAGACGTTACTCATTTAGCACTACCCAGGAGGTGCGTGTAGCTTGAAGGTAAACTACAGACGCGGAGTCATATTACCTCCGCAACGCTCTACAACCATGATAGACCGGGACCTACGGTTTAAAGTGGATTCCGAAACACCATAAACACCTATGGCACCTCCGGGACTCGAATCCGAAACCGGCGGTAGCGAGCGCCAGAGCGCTAGCCACTAGGTCATTCAGGCCCGTTTAACAACTATATTCTTCTGTAAATATTAAACGGTGGCTATAATTATGTTTAATGCGGTGCAGTATTTTGGGAATCAGTAATGCGTAATTAAAGATAGAAAAATTCTCGCAATTTTATATGTTGAAATAATTTCGTTTTATGACTTTTTTTTCCTAAGTCTGTAAGGAATTTTGACGAGTATTTTTTCAATTTTTACAGGATCTTTGATTGCTTGTTTTGCTAAAATAGGAATTCATGGAAATATTTGTTTTTATTTTCACATTTTTAAAAGGAATGTTGACTGCTAGAAATTATGGTCAAACACCCATTCTGCCCGACAGAGTGGGTGTTCGGTGACGTTTTCTGTTGTTTTGTTCTGTGCCATAAATTTGTCCAGAGACATGAGTCTTGATTTAACAACTATAATCATCTGTAAATATATTAAACGGTAGCTATTATTACTTTTAACGCTGTGCAATATTTTGGAAATGAGTAGTGTAATTATAGGGAGGGAAAAAAAATGATCAGAGTAGAAAATTTCTCGCAATTTAATATGTTGAAATGATTTTGGTTTATGATTTGTTTTTTCCCAAGTTTGGGATATATATTGATAATTATTTTTATATATTTAGATTAGTATTTTTTTCTATTTTTTACAGGATCTTTGATTGTCTATTTTATAAAAATAGGAATTTATTTATTTGTTCAAATGCAGCTGGCAAACACAACAATTGCCTTTCATGCCTTAAGGCAAGTACTGCATCGACGTTACTCATTTAGCATTACCCAGGAGGTGCGTGTAGCTTGAAGATAAGCTACGTACGGAGTAAAAATAGCCCCACAACTCTCTACGATCTTATTAGACCGGAACCTACGGTTTAAAATGGATTCCAAACCACTTCAAACAACTATGGCACCACCGCGTCTCGAACCCGAAACCTGCGGTACCGAACTCCAGAGCTCTAGCCACTCCGCCATAAAGGCCCCAGAAAAGAGTTTATAGAAATATTTATTTTTATCTTTCATTTTTTTTACAAGAATTTTAACTGCTAGAAATTTGTAGAAATATTTATTAATCAAATAAGTAAACTTCTTCAGACATGATTTTTTTCTCATTTTTTTTTTATTTACTTTTAACTTTATTTTTAAAAATTTAATTCATTTTCAGCCGACTTGCTTCTTTTTTAATTGAATATATAAAAAAATTCAAAAGAAAAAAAATATAAATAAATAAATTAATAAAATAAAAATTAAAAAATTTACGGAATTGCACCTGGTGGGGTTTTTTTTGGGGGGGGTATCGGTGGAACTCATGTTCTACTTATTTTTAACCACTTACACCCTACTAAAGAGTGGTAAAGGGGAGGTATTGTCTTAAAAATCTCCGGGAGAAATTTTAGGGGTAGTTTTTCTGCAGACTTTATATAGGCATATTTTTTTTTATTTTTCACATTTTCCCAAAAAAAGTAGAAATAATTATTATCAAATAAAGCAGGTAATAATAATAATTTCTTGTTTTTTATTTAATTTATAACTTTATTTTTTAAAAATTAAATTAATTTTCAAACAACATTTTTTTTCTTACAGGAATAAAATCTTAAAAGAAAATTAAAAAAAAAAAATTAATTAATAAAAATTGTAATAGTTCAAATTTGATAAAAAGAAAATGAAAAAAATATAAAAAAAGTGAAAGACATATAAAATATTATGTATAAAAATGCTCGTGATAGAAATTTAAATAAACCAATATGAATAGATCGTGAAAGAAATTTTTTTTTAAAAAAATATCCTATAAGAAATATCGAAAGTGGTCAAGGACACAAAAATTGATCAAGGAAAAGAAACAGCTTCGCTTTCGAAAATAATGCCCATAATTTTATGGGTAAAAAAAATGTTCTTCATTTTAAAACATATGTCCAATATGAACTTAGATACTTTATAATTATGAATTTTAAGTTTCATTAAGATATATAAAACTAAATGCTTTTTCAACAGGGAAATACTTAGTCAATAGAACAAAGCCAAAATGCTAGTTTTATATTCCATTGATATAACAACATAGAAAATGTTGAGTCAGAAATAATATTATTTAAAAAATGTCATCTCAGCCATTTAGAAACCGCCAATGCCAAGAACAACATTTTAAAGAATAGTTCTGGAAGCTCGTGAACGTTTGTGATGATTTGTTTTCTTTTAACGGTATTTCCCGCAATCTCAGGTTTTAACAATAGTGGCAGGGCATAACTTTCTAAAATGACTGTTTTCAAGGACTTTGCGCTATAAGTGACTAAGAATTGGATCTATAAATTTTATTTCTGTATATGGTGCAACAACTTGGCACATTTTTATTGTTCAGAGTGAGTTAATTGTGGGTAAGAAAATGACCAAAATTTAATTTTCATTTTAAATTTATTGGAATAAGCCTGCTGGTTGAACGCATTACTCAAAAAGATGACATTTAATTAATAAGTTCTCATAGGCATTTTTCATTTAAAAAAAGGTCTGAATGGCCGATTGTCTAGCGTTGAGTCCCACAGGTTGCGGATTTGAGTCCCGGTGGTGCCATGGATATTTGTAGCTGTTCGGAATCCACTTTAAACTGTAGGTTCCAGTCTCATATGCTTCTCACCCACATCATTCCCAAACTGTAAAGGAGGTGTTCTTTTTTTCTCCCATAAAAAACACAAATGTGGGGCAGCTATCCCTAAAAGTTCTCTTTTTCATTTGCCGGAGAGCTGTTTGTGTTTTACAAAAGTGGAACTGAAGGACAATGAAGTATCATCAAAATTTATATGAATATATATATATTCATATAAAGGGGTGATCTATTATAACGCTTTATATTTTAGAATAAAAGAGTGACTATTCAGAAATTCTATAATCATTGCTTAATCAAAAACGTCCTCTGAGAAAATATTCTATAGTGAGCTGCATCAGTTCAAAATTAAATAAGCAATGCTGAACTTAAATTCCTCTATGCATTTGCCATCAAATTAAAGATTTTCAGAAATATATTATTTTAATAATTTACAAAATAATTGTTTATTTTATTTATTTAATTGGCATTCCAATTATTTGCATCAAACAATCAAGCAATTCATTCAAGTTCATTTAACTTCCGAATTGCAAAGAGGAAATCATTTAAGAAGTAAAAGATAAATGTGATTTGATGTCCAAAATGCAAGAGAAAGTAAACATTGAATTCTCCTCTTCAATTCACAACGGAAATCAGTAAACCAATCATCACCAAGCTCCAATTACATCTAGTTTCATTTTAAGGAAGGGTAAAACCCCATTTATAAGAGCAATGCTCTCTACTACATCTGTCATGGCTGATCTCCAATTAAGTACAAAAAAATTAATTAATATTATTTTATTTTTCAAGAGAAGGAAAAAATATCTAATGTAAAACGTTATACAATTCTCAACCAGAATTATTAAATACACTCCCGTTGTTAATGGTTTTAATTTTAAGCATTTAGGAGGGGGAGGGATTAATTTAATTTTGAAGAAAATTGCAGAATTTGGCGTTATCTAAATCATATCTGATATTAGTAAATACTTATTTATCAACAACATTTCTATGAAAATAATAAAGTACTTGTCACATGTTCACCAAACCGCAAAGAGATTCTACGGTATTTGTTTTTTCGGGGGCAAAAATTAACGTCTAAGGTTAATATGTCTCTACGGATTATACGATGTCAATTGCCGAATCGAAAATTACGCAAATGGTTTATATGTCTCTGCGGATTATACGATATATCTCTTTTCGAGCCGAAAATAACGCCTGTGATTTATACAGTTATAAATATGCGGTTTATATAATCTATGTTATTTCGGACTGTATATTGTGTGTATGGTTTATAAGATGCTGTGGCTTAAACACGAGACGTTATTTTTCGGGAAGAATATTGCAGTTCTGCTGATTATATATCTATTTTATCGGGCCAAACATTGCGTCTCTTGTTTATGAGGAGCTGGGAATTTTATACAAGATCTGTTTTTTCCGGGCGAAAATACCCCATGTGGTTTATAAGGCTTTGTAGATTAAACGATAACTGTTTTTTCGAACCAAAAAATACGCCTCTGGTTCATATGGCGATGTCGGATTATAGGTGGGAAATTAAAGAAATTAATTTTTCTTTCACTTAAATGTGACATTTATTTAATGTACAGAATACGCCGTGAACCAACAACATTTTCCAAAACATGGCGAGGATAACAAAAGATTTAAATAATATAATTTCGTAGAAACCAATGGGAAAGACCAAAACAAAAGGGAAAATTAAGGAATCCATTCGAGTTAAACCAAATTCTTAGATTCCAAAGGCTTTAATTAAATCACAAGAAGTTAACGTTACTTAATTTCAAGAAAAAAATGTTTTGCATCCTACAAGCTACCACATTTGCAAAATAATTAAATTATAATCTGCGAACTCATGATGCGCACGCATCATGGAACATCTAATAGAACAGGTTCTATGTTTCACTTTAAGTGACCTCAGTGACACATTTATTTCGCTTATATTTATATATTTCATTTTTTGCATTATATATTTCTTTACAATGTGCGTTTAGTATCATTATTATGTTTATTATGTATGTTTACATGTAAGAACAATAGTAAACACAAAAATAGTAACTCATTATGTTTCAACTTTTCACTGAAAAAAATGTCTGTAGTGGGTCTAAATCTAATATGGGGATATATCATTTTATATGCGATCCGAGTAGTCATGCGTTTCCAAAGTGGCCCGCCAGATCATTTGGGTTGGCCACCCTAGATCTAAGGTAACTAATTAGACCAAGACCTACAGTTTAATGTGGATTCTGTACCACTCACAAACATCCATGCCAACGCCAGGATTCGATCCTGAAGCCTGTGAAAACAAAGGCCAGAAAACTTGCCACATGTTAACCCAATCAGCTAAAAGTTTATATCGTATTTGCCTTTTCCGGGCAAAAAATACGCCTCTGGTTCATACGGCGATGTCGGATTATAGTTGGGAAATTAAAGAAATTAATTTTTCTTTCACTTAAATGTCGCATTTATTTAATCTGCGGAATACGCCGTGAGCCAACAACATTTTCCAAAACATGGCAAGGATAACAAAAATTTTAAATAATATAATTTTGCATAAAACATTGGAAAAGACTAAAAATTAATGAATTCATTCGAATTAAGCGAAATTCTTCGATCCCAAAAGGTTTTAATTAAATCACAAGAAAAAAATGTTTTGCATCCTACAAGAATAATTAAGTTATAATCTGCGAACTCATGATGCTCGCGCATCTTGGAACATCTTATATATATAACAGGTTCTATGTTTCATTTTAAGTGACCTCAGTGACGCATTTATTTCGTTTATATTTATATATTTCATTTTCAGTGTTATATATTTCTTTACAGTGTGCGTTTAGTATCCTTATTATTATATCATCTACGTTTACATGGAAGAATAATAATATCGCATTATGTTTCAGTTTTTCGCTCCAAAAATATTTCTATAAATCTAATATGGAGATGTATAATTTTATATGCGGCGCGCAAATCATGATGCATTTCCAAAGTGGCCGGCAAGATCATTTGAGTTGGCCACCCCTGGACCAAAAGGAAAGGAAACATTAATGAATTCATTCGAAATATACCAAATTCTTAGATTCCAAAGGCTTTAATTAAATCACAAGAAGACGAAGTAACGACAAGTAACGTTAAGAAGTTAACGTTACTCAATTTTAAGAAAAAAATGTTTTGCATCCTACAATCTAGCACAACTGCATCCTGTAATCATAAACTTTCACCCTTCATTAAACCGGGTCAACAATTAAATCACCCAAACTGTCACCATAAAGCGAGCTCGCACCCGCTCCTTATTAAAGTCCAGATGCTTGAAAAGTCGGCTGCGCTGGTAATTAGACATCCGTAGGGGTCTGGGGGGCACGGAATGTCGTCTGCACTCAAGGGCATCCGCTTCGAACGCTCTGCTGTTGACCCTGCCTGCAACATCAATCCAGAATGTCCAGTGAGATGAGAGAAGAACAACACGACGCCGACTTTGCCAGCACGTGTGTAAACAGCAGCAAAGGCGGCGACTCAAAAAACGGTCTTCTTGCTGTTTTCCCTGTATGTGGATTTATACGCTTTGATGTGGAAATTGTAGGCGGGAAGTGATAAAATGAGAAGATAAAAGAGGGAAGAGTAATTATGATCAGGATGCTGCGATTATGGTGTGAAAGGAATTACTTTTTTTGTGGCATGAGAGATGAAGAAGTTTATTAAGGTTCTTGAACTTGAATGCTTTCCTTTCCTTCAGTCTACGTTATTAATATTTTATAGAACTAATTTTCAAAAATTATGTCTACAAAAACAAAACAATAAATAAATAAATATTTACTAACGGCACTTTTTCAATTTCACCTTTTCTTGTTCTCTATTGTGTAATTTGTCAAATATTACCAAATATACCCACGTCATACTATTGGAATCTTTTTTGTCGTTATCTAAGTTACTTTATATGGCTATAAAATCTATAGTAAAAGCAAGCTATGTCTCGATTACAGATAAAAAAAAATCTTTATAGACGATCTTTTTCTGACCTCTACTGCACAAGTTAACACAACATTTTGGATATTGAAGTTAATAATCTTTATTAGACTAATCAAATTAAGGGAAACCTTTTTGACGTTAGCTAACTATATCCCTGAGTAAGATTTACCAAATGTAAGCTATGCCCCTTTACATATAAAAAAATCTTTTTAGACGAAACTTTTTTCACCCTTTTCCTTTCCCCCTTTCCGCATTTTAAATATAGAAATTAATAATTTTTACTTAGTCATGCCAAACCAGGGGAATCTATTTGACGCTACACAAGCTACATAATATATCTATGTATGGTATAGTAAATATAATCTTTACCTCTAAACATATAATAAAATCTTTATAGATAACAATTGCCAATTCAAATGAAGTGAAGTGATTATCTTTATTTAGTGAAGTCAAATGAAGTAAAGTGATTACCTTTATTTAATCATGTAAAATGAAGTGAAGTGATTACCTTTATATAATAAAGTTAAACTTTCTTGACGAATATCTTAAAAGTTGGTTTATTGTGGCATGTACTTCAATAGTTTAAATCAGCGCAAAATATTCATACCTCAAGATTCTAATGAATTTTTCTAAATGACTTATGATGTTTCCAATGTTTAAACATCAAAACTGAGATGCATTCAATCACACACTATTTAAATACTATCATGGCATAACTTATCCTAATGCCGTTCTAAAGTTGTCTGCCAATGAAAATAATTCCTGGATTTACATATTATTCACCATCATAGCTTTAGAGTTAGTATTATTCAGTGAAAAGTTTGATAAAATAGAGCCAACAGAGCTAGTCATTGAAGCTAATAAGGAAAAAAATTTCCTAACAAAATTATAAAAAATAACCAATAATCACAGTAGATAAGGTTGTTTTTTTTTTTTTTTTTTTTTTGCAAAAGTCAACAAACCGCATTTAATGAATGGTAACTAGTAATTTATTTGCAGCAAATGCTGTAATAAACAATCATGGATTGCACAAAATTTCCTCATCTTAAAACTGCAATGACATACTGATTTATTTTGAGTAGTGTTTTTAATTTGATTTCCGATTTCAAGGTTATTTATTTGTTTTCCGAAAAGTAAATTAAAATATTTCCAATTTTGATTTATGGGAAATATTTTGATTAGGGGAACATTATTTTATTCTTGAATCAAGCTAACAGTTTATATACTTTAAATACACCCGATCAATAGTTGTAATTATAAAAAAATGGCTTCAAAATGTAGGTTATCCTGAAATATTAATAAATAATATTTTTTTTTTAACTTTCAATTAGTTGTGCATAAAAAATTGTTATTCAAATATGAAATTATTTCCTTACTTATTTTCAAAATTAATTAAATTTCAGAAGTCTAAATATATATATCATATTATTTGCAATAACAGGAATTTTTTTTCATTAAATGAATACTGATTACTCAGATTATATTGAAAAATTATTTTATAACATTTCTCTATAACGAAATAAAATATTAATTTGATAATCTTCTAGTTATATAAACAGTTCTTTTAAGTTAAATTAAGCATAAAAATTAATTCCAAGTGTTGATTATTTTATTTTGAAATATTTAGCACATTAACTGTTTAATAACTTCAAAAATGTTCTATGAATTTATTAATTTGTTGCAAAAAAATGAAATAAAATATAAAGTATTTTGAAGGATAAAAAAAGTATTTTTAAAGTATTTTTTTAAAAGTATTTTGACTTAATAACTTATAAGTCTTATTCAGACATATAAATAATCGTTTTATATGACATTTGTAAAAAAAAAAAAAAAAAAAAAAAAAAAACCACCACACATTAATAAAATTGTGCTACAAAATTATAAATTAAATGATTAAATAAAATGAATTATAATAAGATAAATTATAAATAAGACAAAATAAGATAAATTATAAATTAAATAAAATTTCTTTCTATCCTATAAAAATCGTCTGGTCTTGATGTTAAAGAAATAAATGTAATAAAATTTATTTCTAATCGAGAGATAAAAAATTAATTAATTAATTTCATTTTTTAATCGAGAGATATAAAAATCGTCTGGTCTTGTTGTTAAAGAAATAAATTTTATTAAAATTTTAATCAAAAAAATTCCTTAAAAAATAGTTTGTATAGACGATATAAATATTAATAATGGAACTAAAAATTGTCAAAGGCATAAACTAATTTTCCTCAATTACACTCGCATATGATTATTAAAACAAATTTTCACTTTCAATAATGGAGCGCTTCTCATTTTCGCTTTCATTGTTACAATTTCGTAATTCATATCAAGAAGATTTTCGTCACTGAATAACTCAAAAGGAAAACTTTAGTATCGTTTTCTTAACGGAAGCTATTAGAAAAATGAAGTCATCGAAGATCGTGACCTCAAGCACATTCAGAACTTCCGCACTTAAAAAAAAGAAAGAAAGAAAAATAAAAAAGAATTCATTCAACACTTCCGAAACCAATGATCGTCATTTATTTATGACTCAACCATTCTGGGGAATACTCTGACGAAGAATATTTCGTTAAGAGTTTTTTAACGTAAAAGCCATGACTTCAGCGTTAATAATCGAGAGATATAGATGACGTATGAGATGTTAAGTTTAAGCTGAAGAGAGATCGGAAGCTCTTGAATGATGCGTCGCCAAGTGGAATATGGCGCCAAGGAAGCATGCCTAATTTGATAACTGAAGTAATTTAATTAGTACTGAAAATAAATTGTTAAAATGAACAAAATATTTTATGAGTTTCTTATTTAATTAAACAAATATTTATATTATTATTAAATTTACATTTTATTATTACATTATAGTTTTATTACAGCAAAAATATATAATTAAAAATTATATTATTTATTAATAGAAATTATAATTATTTAATACTTATATCTAATATATAAAATTCTCGTGTCACAGTGTTTGTTGCCAAACTCCTCCGAAACGGCTCGACCGATTCTTATGAAAATTTTTGTGCATATTTGGTAGGTCTGCGAATCGGTCGTAATCTATTTTTTAAACCCCTAAGTGATAAGGGGGGTCCACCCCTAAATATTTTTTAAAATTTCTCTGGCAGACCAATGTAGTGGCAACAGTGTTGTGTTTTTTTTTTTCGAACAATATAATGACTATTTTTAGATAGCGCCGTGTCCTGATGCCTGTACTACATAACCGTAAAAATCTCATAATCTGAATATTATTGTTTTATGTACTACTTTAAATGTTGTGAAAATTATAATGTATGAAATTTATATTATTTCTATGCGAAATAAATCAAATGTATGCAAGTATTACCTGATTTGATTATCAATTTTTTTTTTTATTTTCTAAGTTTGAATTTGAATTGGAATAAAATATATGGAATGAAAAGTTGTGAATCAAAACATTGAACTTTTCTATGCTTAAAGTTTGTCAACATGTGTTTTATTTGATTAAGAATTCTAAAAAGAAATGTGATCTGCAAGATAATATAATACATTGATAATATTAATCTGATGAATTTTAAGCATTTTTTGAAAAGTGTCAAAATGAAGTAAATGGTACTTTTAAATTGGAAGTTATTTAAAGAAAGCAAAACAAATAAATAAGTTTTTATATTAATAAAGGAGAATTTAAAGCTCAATAACATTTTTATGTCTGTATATTTGTTTTTATTTACATTTAGAAGTTGGTTTTAATTATTTCTTATTTGAATTTTTATGCATTTTGTGTTCCTTCAAAACATCATAATACCCATATATTTTTTATTTAAATGCTTTGAAACTTCATGTAAAAGTTTTCTTTAAATGTATGAAAGGAATAGAACATGGAAATTAACCTAAATTCATAGATTATTTTTATTTCAGTTTTTAAACTAAGAATTTTTGTAAATAATTTTAAAGAAATATGATGAATTTTAAGCATTTTTTGAAAAGTGTCAAAATGAAGTAAACTCTGCAATTATTTGATATAATGATAACATTAAAATTTTATAAAAGGTATTATAATAGTTGTAATTTGAAAATCAAGGACATTTTTTTTAATAACTTTTGTTATTTGAAAAACAAAGAATTTGAGTTATAAATTTGAGTGATTTGAATATTGTCGAAGAAAAATTGATAAATGGTACTTTTAAATTGGAAGTTATTTAAAGAAAGCAAAACAAATAAATAAGTTTTTATATTAATAAAGGAGAATTTAAAGCTCAATAACATTTTTATGTATGTACATTTGTTTTTATTTACATTTAGAAGTTGGTTTTAATTATTTCTTATTTGAATTTTTATGCATTTTGTGTTCCTTCAAAACATCATAATACCCATATATTTTTATTTAAATGCTTTGAAACTTCATGTAAAAGTTTTCTTTAAATGTATGAAAGGAATAGAACATGGAAATTAACCTAAATTCATAAATTATTTTTATTTCAGTTTTTAAACTAAGAATTTTTGTAAATATGTAAAAAAAAGTTTGTGTCGACATACTTTAAGCATACAAAATGTATAAATAATTAAGATATAAATTTGAAAACAGTATATTACCTACATAAGGATATTCCCAGCATAAAAATATTTGCAAAGGAAAAAACTATTCATGTTTTATTTATTTTTGAATTATCAAGTTTTGCTACAATATCACATTTTTGCAATGTTTATCCATATTTTAAAGAATAAATTGTATAAAAAATAGTTAAAGTTGATATTTTTATGTGAAATTGAAAGGTTTTGAATGTATTTAATCAAAACACTTGAAAAAGGACTAAATATTTTAAATCCATGTCATTTATTATTAAAAAGACTTTGCAAGTAGGAGGAAGTTGTAAAAAAAAATTTTGTCGAGCAAATTTTAACTTTTTCAAAACAAAGCTCAGAAAATATTTAGAGTTTTAAGGAAAAATAAAACTATATTTTTTAATAAATAAGACTATGAACTTGATAATTCAATGGCATTTTAATATATTTACAACATTTTTAAAAGTAATATCTCCAATTAAAAGTTGTTTTTAGCTTTTTCTCAGAATGAATTTTTATGCTTTTTGTTTTCATGTGAAGCACCATAACACAAGTAATTTTGATCCAAATGTTACAAAACTTTGTATTGTTTTTCATAAATGTTTACAGGTAATAAAACTCTGAAATGATTATAGCTACATAAATATTTTTTATTTTAATTGTTAAGCTTGGGATTACATGCAAATTTTGAAAGAATTTTGTGTCGACAGCATTTAAACTAGCACAAAATAATAAAGATATAAATTTACCAGAGATCCATTCCCTGTAATATGTTAGTACAAACAAATACAAACTTAGAAATTTAAAAAATATTGATTTGATTTTGAGTTATCATGTTTTGTAACAGTATCAAGTTTTGGCCATTTTTACCCTTATTTTAGCTTATAAAAATAAAAAAATAATAATAATAATGAAATTTTTTTATGTGAAATAATTAGTTTTTAGATACATTCAATCCAAAAATGTGTACAAAGATAAAAAATTTCAAAAAAATTCATTCGAACGTGGTCGTGTACCTTAAACAATCGTTTACATTTTATTGTGATTTTTTTTTTTAAGTCATTTATTATTATATCTCGATTTTATTTTAATTCTATTGTATTTTTTCAATTATCATTTTCAGTAAAATGCCACCAAAAAAATCGAACCTCAACAATACCCGTAGGCGTGAGGTACGACGTAGACGTGCTGAGAGGGCCCTCATGTCAACAAATCAAACCACGACAGCAAACGATAACAATACCAATTATAGTATCTAATAATTTAACGAAATACAAGAAAGCCACAGCAACGCGTGGCCGGGTCTTCTAGTAATTGTATAAAATTTATGTATATTAAAATTTAGAATCGAAAACATATAATTAAAAGAAAATAAATGAGCGATATGCAAAACTCAAGAAATATGTAACATTAAACCAGTATCGCATGATTTTGCAAATAAGCTGCTATCATTTTAAAAATATTTATTAAAAATTAATATTATTTATAAGTAATAAACATATCAATAAACTTTAACTGCAAATCCATGTAAACTGGAAAGTGAATTAAAAAAAAAAAAATAGAGATGCCATTTTTTTTATCCATTTCTAATTGAGCAAAGCGTATCCAAAAACTGGTGACAAAAATAGCACAAACAAATATCTAATTTATTTCAATATTGTAAAAATAAAAAGTGATTACTAACAAAAAAAATTTTAGAATGAGAAAAGTTAATTTTAGGCCTGCAATACTAGAACTGCAATAGAATACTACTGTACTTACACTAATACTGAAATACAATAATATGCTATAATACTGCAATACTTAAAATGCACGAAAGAGAAATTAAGGGAAAAAAAAGGCATTAAAGTTATTTCCATATTACCAAACTATTTCAATTTTGAAAGAAATTTTAGAGAATTATCCATCTCGTTAATTCAAATGCTTCCATATTTTTATTAATAGAAAAATTAAAGTATAAGAAATACGTATAAATGATAATAATAATAATATATAAATAGCACAAATAATAATGATATACATAATAAGAAAAAAAAAACTATTTAAAATAATAATCGTTATCTCAAGAAAAGAATTCTGTCTAAAGTAATAATTGTTATCTCAAGAAAATAATTCTTTCTAAAATAATAATCGTTATCTCAAGAAAATAATTTTGTCTAAAATAATCACGATGCTAATTTTTCAATGTAAATTCAAAATAATTTAGATTTTTATGTATTTTAATAATAAAATAATGAGTAATTGATTGGTATGTTTTATGATACTATATTCTAGTATAATTTCTAAAGTATTTATGATTTGCGATTAATATATTCTTTTATTTATTCGCTAATTTTTTCATTTATACGTTCTTAATTTTGAAATTTTTTTTTTCGTTTTTAATTTTTAATTCGTTTCTTAATTTATTCGTTCATTTATCATTTATTTATTCGTTCATTTATTAATTACTTTATTCGTTCATTCATTCCTTCATTTATTAGCTTATTTATGTATTAATTTATTCGTTCATTTATTCATTCACTTAGTCGTTAAATTATTCCTTTATTCATTCATTTAATCATTCATTTTTTCGTTAACGTAGCAATTATTGCTCCGTTGAATCAAGAATTTCTATATATTTATTTCCAAATAATTATCATTAATAATACTGGTTTTAAAAAATACTTCTTAATATACTTTATTTATTAATATTTAAACCAAAAAAAAATTTTTTTTAATGAATTTTATTAATTCAATTTTTCATATAAAAGATATATTCGAATGAAAAATCTTAGTTGATAAATTCTTCCGCAATTAAAATAAATATAATACCTATATATGCTCTATAATAATACATGTAATTGAAATAAATATAATACCCATAATATACTATATAAATATAATACTTATATAATACCTGTGTAACTAAACAAAAACAAATATGATACCTGTGTAACTCAATAACAACAAAAAACAATGCAAACTTCTTCAAAATATCATGATCTGCCAAAAAAATCTGCTTCCAAATTAAAAGCAATGAAAAGAAAAAAAAAAATAAAAAAAATAAAAATAAAAAATAAGGAAATTAAAATTTAAAAAAAAATCCTTTGGTTCTAGTGCGAAATATTTAATTTCGCTCAAAGTATTTTATTTGTTCAGTTTTTAGTTTGGAAAACTAAAAAAAAAAAAAAAAAAAAAAAAAAAAAAAAAAAAAGAAGTCTAATTTATTACTTAATTTACCAAAGCATTTCAAATGTCAGATTCAGAAGAAATTTCGACACAGTGAAAGCATTCATGACACCTTCGGAGTGAAAAAAAAAGAAGAATTAATCCAAAAAATCCCGTTCATCATTCTACACAATAACCTCTTAGAAGAAGGAACAATTGAATTGAAACTAAAATAACTGCGTGTCTAATTTATATTAAGTACTCAGTGTAAAAAAAAAGCTTCACACCAAGCTCTGAGACCACCATGAAGCTCTTTTAGGAAACTTTAGATACATTTTAATTATGCGATAACTGACTTAAAAATAATAATAAATAAATAGATACTAATTTTCTAAAAAATTAGAACGGAAAATCAAAATCGAAATAAATTAAATGAAGGATAGTAATGAAATAGAAATGTTTATAACTGATATTTAAATATACAAAATATGAAATATTTAAATACCTTCATTCGAAATTCAATCTTTTAATCTTATTTTGCTTTTGTTTCTTTCTTATCCCACTTGGTAGACAGCAACATCTAGACCAGGGGTGGCCAACCAGCATTTTTCTGGCCGTGAGATGCATCACACTTTTACAAACTGTATTAATTTTATAACGGTCAAAATAGTGAAAAACAATATATTAAACTAATACATTATGTGTACTTCCCTATATTCAAACATGAACCGTCGAAATGATGAGAAAAAATTAACTTTCATTTTAAAATAATATTCTTGCAAATATATGACAGACATTTCCTGTTTTATGTGTGAGTTTGCAGTTATGAGTTCGCAGAATAATTAAATTATAAACACCAATTACGATTGTACAAATACCCAAATTGAGATCGGTTTGCAAAATCTAAGTGAGAGAGTGGAGAAACAAATATGGCACCAGTAAAATAAATATTTTTGAATGATTTCATTTTTTTAATTTCATTTATATTTATATACTTTTTTTATATTTCATTTTTGGTGTTATATATTTCTTTACAATGTGTTTTTTGTATCGTGATTATTATATTATCTGTATTTACATGTAAGATTAATTGTAAACACAAAAATGATAACTCATTATGTTTCAATTTTCCACTCCCAAAAAATGTACATAGTGTGCCTAAAATATGGGGGTAAAAAATATGGGTATATATAATTTAATATGCGGCCCATAGTGTTATGATGCATTTCCAAAGCGGCCCGCACGATCATTTGGGTTGGAAATTCCTGAATTAAATAGATCTTAATTTCCAAAAAAAATTAGAATGGGAAATCAAAATTAATTAAATGAGTGAAATAGAAATGTTAAAATATTTAAAAATAAGAAATATGAAATAGTCAAATAGCGAAATCTCTGTTCAAAGTATACAAATATTTTTAAATTATGATGAACAAAAATTTTTAAAAAAATTATCGTTTTCTTATCACTTATAAAAAGAATTCCGTTGAAACAAATAAACGTCTAATATGATTTCAAGAAAAAAACTATTAATAATAACAATAATAATAATAAGTCAAGAATAGATATTTTTGATGCACAAAATGCGCGCTGAATAAGTATTTTAATTTCAGGAATACAAAAATATTATTGCACTTATTTTAAAATTAATGTAGCACGCGAACTTACAATTTTTTAAAAATTATAATTGACGAAATTAAAAAAAAAAAAATTATAGTTATCTCATGACTTAAAAAAAGAATTTTGTTGAAAATAATAATCGTTTGATATGATTTCAAGAACAAAAAAACTATTAATAATAATAATAATAAGGCAAAATTGCATGTTTTTAATGTACAAAATACAGGCTGAATAAGTATTTTAATTTAAGGAATACAAAATTTTTATTGCACTTATTAATGCAGCACACTTTAAAAGAAAAAAAAAACTAAATTAGTTTCTATAAAAATAGAAAAAAAATTTGCGATGAAAAAAAATTTTTAAACTATCTTTATCTCAACAAAGAAAACGTTTCTATTAAAAAATATTAATTATATACCGATGTATTATAAATAAAATATATTTTAAATACGTTAATTCCAATTATTAATTGAGGAAATGTACTGATTAATAAAAAATTTTATCAACAGCAATTTTTTGTTATTTGTATCATATTTTTATACATTTTATTATAATTTTATTTTAATATGAAACCATTATAAATATTTTTATATTCATATATTTTAATTATTTGATTACCTCAAAAAAGTTTGATTTTAGTGATTTTAAACCAGTAATGGTTGAATACAATTCAAAGAATTTCAGATCCAAATTGGCTATTTTTTATATCTTATTAACTCTAGTAATACATTAATTAAAATTGTTCTTTTCATTGCAATAAATATCAATTAATTCTAAAATAATTATGATAATTCATTAAGAACAAGTTATCTTATTGCAACAAAATTTTGTATGCAAATAGCTAATAAATTTTTAGAACAATTTTACATTATTTAATTTTTTAATTATTAGCTCTTGAAAGAAATTTAAATATTATGTACGAGAAAGCATGAAAGAAATTAAAAAGATTTCAGTGAAAATAGTCCAAAAATTGAAAGTGGTCAATATGTCAATGATTGCGATCCAATAAACAAATTATTTAAGAGGGCAATGCATATAAAGTCAGAGCTGCATAGCATTTCCCCTTTTTTTTTAGCAATATCTCCATTTCAGATTAATAAAATAAATAATAATTTTAAGAAATCTATAAAACGAAAACATAATTAAAAACTGTAATCAGATGGACTGTTATACAGGTTACCCATAAAATTTAGAATTTATTGTAAGAACAAAACGCTTAAAAGCAATCTTAAAAAACCAAAAAAACAAAAAAAATACTGTAGAATTCTAAACCATTTTCTTTTCTTGAAAAAATTTCATTTTCATTTTTAAATAAAATTGTCTTGGCTTTTCCAGACGATTTTTTAGAACAATTTTACTCTATTTTATTATATAGTTATTAGCTTGTGAAAAGAAATTTAAAAAAATTACATATTTCAGTGAAAAAGTTCCAAATTTGAAAGCGGTCAAGGAAACAAAAATTCCCGTTCTCTAAAACAATCCATATTTTTGTGGATAACAAAACCGAACATGGCAATAATTTTTACTAATTTTTTTTGTAACCCTTCCGTGGCCAACTAGATCGCCATATCTATTCTAATTGAATATGTTTTCGATCTTAGGAGCAAATACCTCCTAAAATCACATGATCGTCAGATATCATGAGAAGGGGTGGCCATGAATATCACACTTTTTTGCAAATTACACACCGTGAGATTTTTCACACTTTTACACAATATATTTATTTTGAAGTGAAAACCAATGTATTAAGAAAATACATTATGTGTGCATCCATATATTTAAAACTTAACTGCCGAAATTATGAGAGATTTAAAATAATACTTTGCGCAAACAAATATCGCACTAGTCAAATAAATATTTTTTAATGATTTAATTTTTTTATTTCATTTATATTTATATATTTTTTATATTTCATTATTAGGGTTCTATATTTCTTTACAATGTGCTTTCAGTATCATTATTTTTATATTATCTATGTTTACATGTGAGAATAATAGTAAACAATATAGTATATAGTGGGTCTAAATCTTATATAGGGATATATAATTTTATATGGGGCGCGCGATGTTATGATGGATTTCCAAAGTGGTCCGCAAGATCATTTGGGTTGGCCACCCCTGAACTAGACATTTGGTGAGATTTTTGCAAGAACTCCCTCTGGGGGACATTCTTGAACTCCAAGAATAAATTCTAAGCTATATAACATATTACATAGAGGTGCCAATTACTTATTGATTAGTTCAATGTATGTTTCTGTATTTCCTGAATTATAGATTCAGTTTCTTTAAAATAATAATTGTTTCTTTTTCTATACATAAACTGCCCATTTATCGATTTTTTTTCCTTGGATTTTTTTCGTATAAAAATAAATAAGGTCAAATTTCTTCTAATTCTAGCAATGAAAAAAATCTAACCACTTACAATATTCAAGCATTTTAGTAACTGTAAGCATAAAAAAAAAATCTAAGGATATTTTTTTTAACTATCGGCATATAATCATTTTTAACGCATCCATATTAATATGATTCACAAGGAAATGAGCATTTAGTTTTTTCTGCTTTTTGATGATCCCAGCTAATTATGAATCATAAAAATGTAATGTATAAATTCGAGTTACAGTTAAGTCGTTTGTTATTTCAGAAACCAAACCGGATTTATTAGCGTTTTTCTGTTTAAGAATGAGTCAACGAATTATGGATTTCTATTTAATTAGAACAATTGAATATGTTTATAAAGCATTACAAATGATTTTCATTGTTGAATGAATTATTTTATTACTCTAAGAACTATAATTATAATTCTATGAATTGCAATACGTGTATGTTATGAGTTAAATGTAATGATTCATTTGATTTATCATTGCAAAATTTAGCTGTATGTAGAATACAGGTTAAAATTATTTGTTCGTCATATAACAGGGTTGTTTTAAAAATATCTAAATAAAATTATTTGTCATGCTATTTTATAAAATATATGCCAAAATTATGCCAATTAACTATGATTAACTTAAGTTTTTTCGTTTATTAATTTATTATAATTTAATAAACAATTGACACATATAACTAAATTTGCTAGTTCTATTTTTAATTACTCATTTTTTTACATAAAATTTAACAATGTATCCTGGTTGGAATGCCGGCTATTAATACTTAATATTGAGATAAAATATACTTAATTCAGATTTTTTTTCTATATTTTTCTTCATATGAATGTTGATAATGAGGAAGTTTTATTATCTAATATTTCTTAACATTAAACTCGTTTCTTTGAGGTTACGAACTTTCATAGAATTTTATAAATACTGTGTTTTAATTTAGCAGTTAAACATTTATAATTTTTCAATTAAATAGAAAAGAATTAATAAATAACAGGATTTCAAGATATGAATTCTCATGATACTTTGAATTTGAATGTCTTATAAAACAATAATAAAAAATGTTGCATCTTACATATATATAATATTTATTTCTTATTTTAATAATATATGTAATAAATTATTTAACATTTTTCTATAAATATTATTAATGTATTTCTTTCTTCAAATAAATATTTAAAATAATATTAATTCAAATAATATTTTTAAAAATACAATATTTATACGCAAAATATTTATTTCTCCAAATGCTTTTTTAAATATAAATATTAATACAAGGTTACAAAATATAAAATTAGCTACTTTCAGTTAACAAACATAGACTTTTTTTCATTAATTTCGACTATTTAAAAAAATGTACTCTTAAAAATAGAATTAATATAAATAAATGTAAAAAACAAGATTTTTATTCATTAAAAAAAATATCATAATAAAATACATATCTTTGAAAATGAACCTATATCTCTTATACGAATAATCGTTTTTACGAAAATCTTTTCCTTATTTATTTTTAATAGTTTTTATTCATAAAATACAATAGCATATTAAAAATACTAATAAATTTTTTTAGAAAATAAAAAATATATATATTTTTAAATTCCATATTCAAGTTTATTTATTTATTTATTTATTTTTTGGCTTTGTATGAAATGTAAACTAAACTAAAATGATTATATTGAAATTATTACATCTTTTGATGAATGATTTTAATGAATGTTTCATTCAGTTTTACTTTAACATGAAGTAGTTGCATGCATTTAACACTTAAAATTAATGTTTAAATTTTAGTAACATGAGTAATGTTATACAAAAAGTAGATTTTACAAAAGTACAAATAGTAAAAAGTAGATAGTATATATTTATAGATAGTAATATTATATATAAAGCTAAATATGTTAAATTAGCTTTTAAATTAACATTGTTACATGAAATGTATCGTAAAATAAATTTTTTTATGAAAAAATGTCAATTTTGTAAGGGGTAAATAATATTCTACTGCTTTTAAATTAATTGTCATAAATATTCTGAAAACATTAATGACAAGTTTACTTACATTTCTAATTCATAACAAGCATACATAGTTTTTTTATCCCACAAAAATAAATATTTATGTTGAATTAGTAATTTATATTTATGTTATTAGTTGAATTAGTGAATGAAAATCGTGAATTAATCCTCGTGAAAAAAAACCATAAGTAATATTAATAGATATTTTTCATCATCGTCATGAATAGCACGACAGCCCAGAGTGGGCGAAGGCTTTCCTTTGAAGAGATTTCCATGCATTCCTCTGGGTGACAGTGGTCCTCCAATTCTTAACCCTTAGTAACAGTAAAATCCTTCTCAACTGCGTCTATCCGTCGCAACCTGGGTCGTCCTCTTCCTCTTTGTCCCTGTGTCTTTGCCAAAACGAGCCATTTTACAGGGTGTAAATCATTCATTCTAAATATATGAGCAGACCAGTTTAATATATTGATCTTAATAAATTTTATAATATCTGGGCCTTTATAGCATTTATATATTTCTGCGCTGTACCGTCTTCTCCAGCATTCACTTTCCCTAACACCTCCAAGAATAGCTTTTAAAATCTTCCGCTCAAATAGACCCAAATGGGCCTCATCAGATCTTAAAAAAGTACAAGTTTCAAAGCCATAGACCAAAATAGGTCTAATAAGGGTTTTATATAACAACTGGGCTTTAAACAGATTTCTAAAGCCAAAAAAAGCCTTATTGGCAATATATATATTTTTTTAAATGCAAATAATTCCGAATAAATAATTTATTGAAAAGAAGAAGAAACTACAAAAAATATAAATAAATCATGATTTTTATTGAATTATTTAAAATATTTCCATTCCTTTACTAGTATATTAAATTATGAGATTAATTGCACAAATCTAGAAATACTTTTGATATTAATAAAAAAAATTCTAAAAATTAAACACAGTTATAACAAGTACTATAAAAAATAAATTTTAAGTCAATTCCTACTTAGGTCAAAGAAGAAAAATTTTATTTTAGTTACTTTTTATTAAGTAATTACAATTAATATAAATATGTATATACATTTGACAGAATCACACAATTAAGCTTAATATACACCGACGCTCTACCAACTTTGCCACTGCAAGACAAATTTCTTTTTTCACTCTATTGCAGAAAGTCCTTTATAAATAATTTTCATTCATTTTGTTAAGTTAGAAAAAATTCTCTCCCTCTCTCTCTCACACACACTTTCCATCTGTCTCACAAATTTATTCAAGCGTTTTCATTTTTCATTTTGTTTCCTCCTACACTCAGATTAGAACCCAGAATGAAAAAAGAATCTGAAAAAGACATTTTTTTCCAGCGATCTACACGACGATCTACTGACGGTATTTATACCTAAATATCCTGCTAAATATCTTATATAAGAGAAATTTCTTTCCCATATAAAACGAAAATTAATGAATTAAATTTAATGAATGAGTTAATATTTGAAAAAAATGCATTCACATCCAGTGTCATCCACTACAAATTTTAAAAAATGTATTTGAACTCGAGTGGAAGAATAAAAAGTATTTTAAGAACGATTGAAAATTTGAACAAGATATATAGAGGGAGAGTGTGAGCTAATAGTAGGAATTGAAAAGGCTTTTTGTAAAAAATTAGTTTTTGATAAATTTTTTTAAAAAATTTCTTCTGTATTAAAAAAATTGCCAATGTGGCGATAAATTTGCTTTAATTGCATCCCTACCCGGCAAATCCCACTCTCATCCGCTGGAAGATGAAGTGCCCGGATGAGTGGAGAAAGCAACCTTTTATTCCCCTCCTCTCCCACTTTTGTTCTTTTATTCGCAAAAAAAGTGGAGGGTAAGAAACAATTTCTCTTTCGAACTCTATCTCGCTGGTCTTAACGTTACCGTTCCGATTCACTGGACAAAAGGAATACGCTATTTATCGAACGCACCGCTTTTAGCTACAGGTTAGTGGTTTTGTTTTTTAAATTATTTTTTATTTCATTTTATTTGTGATTTGTTTGTTTATGGTTAATTAATTTGAATAATTAAACAAAGTAATTTTTTTTTTCGGACTTGTATGTTGTATAGAATTGTTTTTTATGTGTTAAAAAAAAAGTTAGTGTTTCAATAATTTTATTGTGAATTTATTTTAAAATAAAAATTAATATCGCTTTTATTTGATTTTATTTAAGGTGATTTGTTTATTTATGGTTAATTTATTTGAATTGAATTGAATAATCACTGAAGTATTTTTTTTTTGGACTTGATGTTATATAGATTTTTTTATGTGTTAAAAAAGTTAGTGTTTTAATAACATTTATTGTGAATATATTTTAAGATAAAAATTAATATCGTTAATATTTATTTTCCTTTTTTTTTTATTTATTATTATTATTATTATTTTTCATTTCGCAAAATTTAGAGTTAAAAATAAATTTTCAAAATTTGTAAAAAACTAAATTTGATTGAAGAACGATATGAAAGACCAAATGTTTAATATTTTATTATCAATAACTTTAATAATGTTAATATCAATAACGTTTCAATAACTTAATATCGTTATCCTTTCCTATATGTTATAACTAAAAATTAATATCGTTAATATTTATTATTATTATTATTATTAAAATTAATTTGTAAAATTGTACAAAAATTAAAATTTGATTGAAGAACTATATGAAATATTTAATTAATATTTCACATTTAATTAATATTTAATATTTTACTATCCGGATGTGATTAGGACTTTTTCCTTAACGTTACCGTTCCGATTCATTGAATACGCTATTTATGTTATCTAACGCACCGTTTAGCTACAGGTTACTGGGTTTTTTCTTTAAATTTATTTATTTGAATTAAATTGAGTAATTAAATGAAGTAATTTTTCTTTGGACTTGATGATATATTGAATTCTTCTTAATGTGTTAAAAAAAGCGTCTGTGTTTCAAGTTTCAATAACTTTTATAGTGAATGTATTTTAAAATAAAAATTAATATCGTTAATATTTATTAATTTTTTTAACACATTCGTTTAGCTACAGGTTAGTGGGTTTTTTTAAAAATGTTTTTATTTTATTTTGTTTAAGATGGTTTGTTTATTTATAATTAATTTATTTGAATTAAATTGAATAATTACATGATTTTTTTGGACATGATGATATATAAAATTGTTTGCTATGAATTAAAAAAAATTTTATGTAATGCTGTATTATATTTTAAAATAAAAATTAATGTAGTCAATATTTATTAATTTTATTTTTACATTTCACAAAATTTTAAGTTAAAAATAAATTTGCAAAATTCGTACAAAAATTAAAATTTGATTGAAGGACTATATGAAAGACCAAATATTTAATTAATATTTAATATTTTATTATCCGGATGTGATTAAGGCTTTTTTCTCAATGTTTAATGCTTTTATAATTAATTAACTATTTTAATTAACTAGAAAATATAGCTAATAATATTTTTAAAAATCGTTGAAATATTTAAATACTAAATGATTTCTTTACCAAGCTTAATAAATGGCATTGTTTTTAATATGTTCACTAAAGAAACTATAAAATTATATATTTTTTCAAGTTAAGTGTTTCCATAACTTTTAATGTGAATATATTTTAAAATTTAAACTAATAACGTTAATATTTATTCCTTTTTTTTATTTCGAGAAATTTTAAGTTAAAAATTAATTTATAAAATTCAGCAAAAATTTGTAAAATTTTATTGAAGAACTATGTGAAAGACCAAATATTTAATCAATATTTAATATTTTATTATCCGGATGTGATTAAGGCTTCTTCCTCATTGTTTAATAATTTTATAGTTAATTAATTAACTAGAAAATTTTTTTAAATCGTTGAAATATTTAAATACTAAATATTTTCTTTGCAGAGCTTAATAAACGGTATTGTTTTTAATAATTTCGGTAATTAACATTGAGGATTCTTATATAGTAAAAAAAGAGATTATTTAGTTATTTTATTCTTTTTTTTAATTTAAACAAAAGTATATCGAAAATAAAACTAAAAAATTATAGTTTTTTTTTTTAAAGTTAAGTGTTTTAATAACTTTTATTGTGAATATATTTTAAAATAAAAATTAATATCGTTAATATCTATTAATTTGTTTTCATTCCGCGAAATTTTGAGTTAAAAATTATTTTTTTGAAATTAAGAGAAAACTAAATTTGATTGAAGAACTAATATAATAAGACCAAATATTTTATATTTTATTATCCGGATGTGATTAAGACTTTTTCCTCAATCTTTAATATTTTTATAATTAATTAATTTTCTTAATTAACTAGAATATATATATCTCTGCTAATAAAATTTAAAAAAATCGTTGAAATATTTAAATACTAAATATTTTCTTTACAAAGCTTAATAAACGGTATTGTTTTTAATATTTTCACTAATTAACATTGAGAATTCTTGCATATAAAAACGATTATTTAATATTTTATTTAATTTCATTAAAAGTGTATCGAAAATAAAACTATAAAATTATAGTTTTTTAAAGAAGTTAAGTGTTTCAATAACTTTTAATGTGAATATATTTTTAAATAAAAATTAATATCTTTAATATTTATTAATTTTTTTTTCATTCCGCAAAATTTTGAGTTAAAAAAAAATTTGTTAAATTGTACAAAACTAAATTTGATCGAAGAATTATACGAAAGACCAAACATTTAAAAGCGATAAACAGTACGATACATCCAGATGTGGTTAAGGCTTCTTCCTCAATATTTAATATTTTTATAGTTAATTAATTATCTTAATTAACTATAAAAATATCTCTCTATGCTAATAAAATTAATAAAATCGTTGAAATATTTAAATACTGAATATTTCCTTTACGAAACAAATAAACGACATTGTTTTTAATATTTTCACTAATTAACATTGAGAATTCTTTTTAAAAAAAAAAACCTCGATTATTTTACTATTTATTCTTTTTTTTAATTTCAATAAGAGTGTATCGAAAATAAAACTATAAAATTGCTGTTGGTTTTTTTTTTTAAGTTAAGTATTTCAATAACTTTTATTGTGAATATATTTTAAAATAAAAATTAATATTGTTAATATTTATTAATTGTTTTTATTCCGCGATATTTTGAGTTAAAAAAACTAAATTTGATTGAAAAGCTATCAAATTTAATAATGCATATTAAGTAAATTTTTGTACTACATTACTTAACAAAATTCTGATTTAATTATTTCTAAATTAATTGATTTTAAATTAGTTTATTTAAAATTTATTTTAATGCCGATGCCACTAAAATCCTGTGACAGAAATTAATTAATGCATTTGCAGTAAATTAATTATTTTGTGTGTGACTATTTTAAATATTTATGGGTAAAAAAAATATGATTTACATACCATCACAAACATAACTAATGTTGTTTGACCTATTTTCTATAATAATTAGTAGGAGAAAAAAAAACAGTCAAAAATATTTGTAGCATATTTAACACGTGAGTCAATCTTTCCTTGAAATAATTTAGCAATTACTACGTCTCCCAGGCTCCACAAAAGAAAACAAAACTGAATCTCTAATCACTTAACATCCTTGGAAGATACTGAAAACAGGTATTTTTTATGGAGCAGTTTGTCAAATATTGTCTATAAGGCAAATGTTTTTACAATGACAAGATAAGAGAAGTGATAATTGCTCTAATCAAATTTTCATCATAAAGATAACCTGTTGAAAGTGACAGCCATTTGGAAGGATGCGTTAATTTGTTATCAAATTTTTTGTTTCGGTTGGGTTTAAACGGGAAAAGGCCTCAAATTTAATTTATAAAGATTTGTTTTTTGTCTGACTGGATGTAATAGTTGTGTCTGTTATGGTTCAGTGGTAACATGTCTAAAGTAAAGGTTTGATAATAATTAAAATCCTACTTTCGAAATGCTGTAAAAAAATAACTACTCGTCACAATGTGTTCAAATTTGAACTGAAGATACTTGAAGAAGGGGGAAACGGTAAGGCATCAAAAAAATGTTCCAAAGTATATTAATCGATGTCGCTGTAAGCGACATAAATAAAGTGAATTCGTTTGCCAGTGATATTTTGAATCGAAATTACATCGGCATTTAGCATGAGTTACACATTAAACCAACTGTAGTGTTCAATGTGCTAAAATTGTTTCGTTTTTTTTGACGGAAAAAATGACTTCCAAGTCATTCAACAGTTGTGACACTGTTAGTGAAAAGCCCATCCACCACGGCTAAGCCAAAAGAAATTGGATGGGAAAAATCGGTAGAATTTTTTTTTTTTTGAACCTTTCTTCAAGTATCTTCAGTTCAAATTTGAACTCATTGGGACGAGTGATTCTTTTTTTTTACAACATTTTGAAAGTGGGATAATTATAATCACCCTGTAGAATTGACGCTTAAATCTACTGGCGGTGTGTGTTGCAGTCGCTGCGTTAAGAAACAAGGAAACAATGGCGATTGATGATCACATTTTGGTCACTTTGAAAATGCATCATAACTCCGCGAACCGCATATAAAATTATATATCTCCATGTTAGATTTAAACCTATTATAGACATTCTTTTGGAGTGAAAAATTGAAACATAATGAGTTGTTATTTTTGTGTTTTCTATTATTCTTACATGAAAACATAGATACTATAATAATAATGATACTAAACGCATACTGTACTGAAATATATAACTGAAATATAAAAAATATATAAATAAAAATGAAATAAATAAATAAAATCATTACAAAAATATTTATTTTACTAGTGCAATATTTGTTTCTCTACTCTTTCACTTAGAGTTCGCAAAATATAATTGAATTATTCTGCGAAGTCATAACTGTAAACTCATCAATAAAACAGGCAATATCTGTCCTCTATTCGCAAGAATATTATTTTAAAATCAACGTTAATTTTTTTCTCGTCATTTCGACAGTTCACTTTTTAATATATGGATGCATAAAAAATGTATTTTTTAATACATTGGTTTTTCACTACTTTGGACATATTTTATAATGTCCGAAGTATTGAAAACCAATGTATATATTTTATAAAAGGGTGATAAAGTTTATTTATATTTTGTAAAAGTGCGATAAATCTCACGGGTCGGAAAAATATTCAAAGCGGGCCGTGGGTTACTAAAGTTATAAGTACGTATACTAAAGTTACAAATCTTCATCTACACGATTTAAAAGTTTATATACGACACAATAGGGCAAATGTTACAGACATGCGATGTAAAGGTGACACCTAGTATGAAGATTTAGCTTGTGAAATTGATTGTTGTAAATAACACCTCGAATTACAGTTTGTCACGATGTTCATGGTCTTTCGAACAGAGTTTAAAGGATGTACAGACATGAATAACATGTTTTTGAATTTTATATGCTAATATCCAATCATTTTCTTTACTTGTCTCAAAAACATTCGAAAATTTATAAATATTTATGTATGTAAAATTAAACACAGTAATATTAAATTAATTAGTAATTATTGAACACAGACATCATAAAAAACAGCTATTTCATTAAAAATATATAAAGAAAACTTCCTTGTTGGCTTATTATTTTATTACGTTATTATTCGGGTTTTTTTTGTTTTTGTTTTTTAATATCGTTATACTGCATTATTTTTATACGCTAATATTTTAGCCTTTTTTTATTTTCATTATTCATACTATTGAACCTTTTTTTTTATTATCCATATTAGCGAATCATATGTTCTTATTAAAAGATTTTCTGAAATGAGACATAGTTAAGAATTTTCAGTTTTTAAACAACTAAGATTCTTAACTATGTTACCAATTTTTTAATTGTGCAAGCAATTTTAAAATTTATAAATATTTATATATATATGTGTTTACTTAAACACAGGCATCATAAAAAATAGTTGTTTCATTAAAAATATATAAAGAAAATTTCCTTGTCTTCTTATTATTTTATTAAATTATTATTTTTTTTTTCTTTAAATAACATTATATTGAATTATTTTTCTACGTTAATATTTTAGTCCTTTTTTATTTTTATTGTAAATACTATTTAGCTTCTTTTTACTATCCATATCATCGAATCATATGTTCTTATTAAAAGATTTTCTGAAATGAGACATAGTTAAGAAATTTAGTTTTGAAACAACTAAGATATTTAACTCTGTTAATAAATGTTTAGCTATGTAAGCGATTTTAAAACTATCATCATCAATTATTTTTTAGTATTTAAATTGCCTCAAAAGTGTGATTACCTAATTTCCAATTTTTCCCAAAAAATTTATCACAACAAAATATTTAATATTTATTGAATCCGTATATGACAGATTTTTGCTAGTTAAATCTATAACTATTTAAATATAAAATAAGATCTTGTTATTAATTATTATGGTTTGAAATAATCACAACATTCTGTATAAATAATATCAATTTATTTTTTTATATAATAATGAAATATAAAAAAATTAACGAAAATTAAATATAGAAAATTCATAATTTTAATTCATTAATAATAATTCATAATTTATATTCTTAATTATGAAATATATAACTTTTATAATCATATAAAATATTTAATGAATTATTAATAAATAAATAATTTTCACGTTGTATAGCATTTGGAGAAAATATGGAACTAATATTTCAGATTAAAAGTAAAAAATGTGCTAATAATTTTCTTGAAGTTAAAACGTATTTAATGTTAACTGAATTAAATATAATAAGAACTCAATCATCAATTTTTATATGTTTGTTGAGTTTTAAAATTAAATTAAACAATTATTATTTTTATCTTGATATAAAGTAAAAGTTTCTTTATTGGTCAAGAATTAAATAACAGCCAGTTTTAAAATTTCAAGAAGAATTGAGAACAATTTTAAAAAGAATTTACAATCAGTCAGTCATAAACTTCTTTGAAAGTATGAAAGAATGAAAATTATTTCTTAGAAAACAAAAACTGGTATTCTTTAGTTTTATTTTGTACTTTTATATTCGGAATTGTTTAATGTTATTCAAATGATAAAAGAACAAAGTATAAATAACATGGGCAGCTGATTTACAGGAGCAATCCGTCTAGGAATATATTTATATTTGATGATGCAGCGAATTTAGAAAAGAAGTATATAACATAAATTTATATTTAAAAATGAAAAGAAATTTACGTTCTTAACGTGGCTTTTATGAGTTGTTTATAATAATTTTGTAGTTTATATGGATGACTTTTTTGTTCCTAGATTTTCAGTCCATGTTTTTTTTTCGCTTCTTTATCATGGAATACGTTTCCGTTTTTCCTATACGTTTCTGCAAACAAAATTGAATGCAAGTTCTTTGATCAATTCATTCAGACATTTCAAAAATTCGCCGAAATCACTTTTAGCGTCTCACAAAGCCAAGCGCAACTCAAACACTAATGAATATTTTGACGTGAAATTTCACACAGATGTCAAGGACAGTGAAAGAAACCTAAAAAGAAAAAAAAATTGAAATTCCATAAGCCCCGGGAATTTTAGATTGAACATTGGTCTTACTTTTTGGACATAGTACTCTGCACAAGATAAAAAAAATTTCTCAATGAATTGAAAAAAGAATAAAAAACCGGTGATCTTCTTTCTCATTTAATATTCTAAAATGAATAACTGCACCTCTTCCTTTCCGCCTGATATTCTATAACTCAATTCAATATTCAATTTCTAAACTTGAATTATTGTTCTCGTATCCTGTTAGCGGCCAATGACCTAAGTAAAGAGAATTTCTAACCTTTCTTTAAGTGTAGATAAGACTGAAACTGTTTTCTTCTCTGGAAATAAACGTAAAAAACCTGTGATTATGTTCAACAATACTATTATCCCTTGGAATAGTCAAACTAAATATTTAGGAGTTATCCTGGATCAGCATTTAACTTGGAAACAAAATTTTCTGCACAACAAAACTAAATTTCGTATTGCCTTCAGAAAACTACACCCACTTCTAAATAGAAATTCTACCATGACCAGGGATAACAAAATTCTTCTTTATACGGCTGTGCTTCGCCCAATTCTGACGTACGCTTGCCCGGTCTGGTCCTATGCAGCTTAATCCAACTTAAAAACACTTGAAACTTACAAAATATCACTCTCCGCCAAATGACCTCTGCTAAATGGTTCATGCGCAATTCAAATCTCTATAAAACTATTAACATTTCTTTTTTAAAAGATTTTCTCTATTAAATTTTTTGACATGCTTATGAATCATGAAAATACTGCAATCCAGGAGATGGATTCTTGCGTTCCCAATTATGATTTAAAACGTCGGCGCAAAATTTTAATTTAATTTTTAAATATTTTTCTTTTCTTTTATTTGTTTATGATTTAAGTGGACTTTATTATATTCATGAATATATTCTGCGTAATTTTCATTGTTTCAACTGTATTTACCCAGTCATATCGGATATGAGCCTTCCCCCCCCTCCAGGGGGCTAAATAGTTCCAAATAGATACGTCAACCGTCAACTGCTAAACTTTATTATTTATTTTAATAATTGAATACATTATTTGTATTATTTTCTCTGATGGAATTTTGAATCACTTGAATCATATATCTCCTGAATTGTAACGAGATTCCTCTAAAAATGGCTCAATCTTAAATTGTGATCGAATATCATGCTAGACCAGAACTTTTCAATCGAATCTCGAGGTAGATCAGAACTTTTCAATCGAATCCCAAGCTAGATCAGAATTTTATATATATATTTAAGGAATAAAACTTATTTCCCTCTGAACAATAAAACAATACGATAAAAACAATAAAAACTTTTGAGCAATAAGTGAAAAAAGACGATAAAATTTAGAATCAAGACGTCAAGAATCCTCTTTCTTCGTGCATCAACACTTGTCAAAGAATCCTTTTCTGCCAGGTGAAAGTCGCTCGGGGTTATGGATTCTTTAGTCATCTTTCCATGTACTCGAGCATCGGTTATTGCCGCCACAGTCTGCCACGCACAAGACGTCACCTGCGAGCTATGCAGCTGTTAGCCGAACACAAACATTGTGCGTCTGATGCACAATTGAGGAGCGCACGAGTCTTGAATTTTGACAAATGAGAATGTTTTCCCACCTAAATCCACACAGCCCCACAAGACACACGTGTAAATAACTTCGTGAGATTCTTCTTTTAATGGTTGGATATTAAAGAAGCGGTTATTTTGAACAGTTAGTAATTTATAATGGAGATATTAACCTTATGTGGTCAATAGCTTTTGGAGATAAATATTTGTTTTAATTTGTAAAGTGTTTTTCGTATGTTATGATATTTTTATCCCGTTAAACCAGTTGTTCTCAAACTTATTTGTCACTAGTTGTTTTCAGAAGAAAAAAATTACTGTTGGATATGTATCTTCTTTAAACGAATAAACAAATATATAAGAGTAAAAAAACTACTGTTGGAAATGTACTTTCCTTAAACGAATAAACAAATATATACGAGTAAAAAAGTACTGCAAAGTACTACTTCTAAGAGTAAAATACTACTACTACTACTATAAGTTAAATCAGCTCTTCTCAAACTAATTTGTTTTAGATCAGCTCTTTTCAGAAAAAAAAAAAACTACTGTTGGAAATGTACCTTCCTTAAACCAACAGACAAATATAAGAGAGTAAAAAGTTTTTTATATTATCAAATATATCTACGTACATTTTAAAACTTTTTTTTATCATATGTTCGTCTCCGACCTCTCGGTCATTAGTCGACGTGCAAGCCCAATACAGTAAAGAACGACAGACCTTTTGTTCAAAGCTCCTATACCCCTGAGATATCCATAGACTTTTGATTAAGATCTGGTGGCCCCACAGAACTTAATTACATGTAAAATAATTTATAAAATTAGTTTTTAATATGTTAAGGAAATATAACGAATCTTTGAGCAATACTTCTAACTGAAAAACTTACCATTTCGAATACTGATGGTGTTTATATTGAATGACTAAAAACAAACTCTGATTACTATTAATAATCACAACTATCACAATATGATAAATTACTTATTTTAATAGTAAATATTCATTGACTGCAGCAATAATTTTTTTCCTTCATATAAGTTTGCAGACCTTTTGTTCAAAGCCCATAAGCCCCTGAGGTATCCATAGACCTCAATCAGAGATCTATGGATACGTCAAGGGTCCAGTGGCTCCATAGATAACTAACTATATGCAAGATAATTTATAAAATTAATTTTTAATACAATAAGGAAATATAATGAGTCTTCAAACACTGTTTCCTACTAAAAAATTTCTCAGTTCGAATACTGATCTTGTTTATATTGCATGAAATTGTTATATGACTGAAAACAAACTCTGATTTCTTTTAATAATCGTAAATCGCAATCAGGGTCCAATGCTCCCATAGATATTTAATTATATGCGAAATAATTTATGAATTTAATTTTGAATACATTAAGGAATTATAACGAGTCTTCAAACAATGTTTCCGACTAAAAAACTTGGCAGTTTGAATACTGATGTTGTTTATCTTACATGAAATGGTTATATGAGTGAAAACAATTCTAATTTAAATTAATAATCGCAAATATAACAATATCATAAATTACTTATTTTAATAAATGCCTATAGAGAAGCTTTTGATCAAAGCCCATAAAACCATGAAATATCCATAGATCACAATCAGAGATCTATGGATACCTCATGGTCCAATGGCCCCGTAGATAACTAACTATATCCAAAATAATTTATAAAATTAATTTTTAAAGCATTAAGAAATATGAATCTTCAAACAATGTTTCCGACTGAAAACCGGACTCAGTCTTTGATTATTTTTTATTGATTTTTTCGAGGATTAGTTCATTGAACATCCTTCAACTCGTGGTATGCCATCTCAGTGCACCTCTGGGGCAACACATGGATATTCCACTGCACGCTATGCCCTTGGCCTAGTCCTAAAATCCCACACTTTCTCTTTCAGATATCCTCACCGAGTCTCCATTTTGGGAAGAGGTGTGTGTACCTGCGAGACTGGTTCTTCAACAAGTGCCGCTGCAGACAGGGGGGAGCGATTTGTGATCCCGAGAATCTTCGTTTGTTGTGATCTTTTTTTTTTTTTTTTTTTTTTTGTTCTGTTTTGTTCTAAATCGCCTCTTGGGCAGTGAATAGTGAAGCAAGAAGATGGGAAAGTGCTATTCGTGTTTCCGCGCCCAATTCACACCCCATTCCCAGGATGGGAAGGGTGGCAGCTTGCCCCTGACGCCAACCAGAAAACCCAGCAAACCTGAGGTGCCTGGAGAGTTACCACGCCCGCCCAGTGTCGACAGCAACAGTAAGTGATACCTTTTTTTGTGTGTTGGAATTCCTTTTAACGTCTCGAGTTACGAATCGTTTAGAATACGAACATTTTCATAGAAGATTTTGATATGAAAAAAACATTAACAAATATTTCGTGTTCAGATTTTTTTTTTAACTATGTTCATGTAAGTGATCCAGTTGTCCTTAATCCTTTAATGCATAGGTGGCCAACTCAAATGATCTTGCGGGCCACTTTGAAAATGCATCACAACTCCGTGGGCCATATATAAAATTATATATCCCCGTATTATATTTAGATACTCCCTATAAACATTTTTATATTTTTATTACAACCTGTTATATTAAGATGTTCCAAGATGCGGGCGCATCATGAGTTCGCAGAATATAATTTAATTATTCTGTGAATTCATCAATTAAACAGGTAATATCTGTCCTATATTCGCAAGAATAGTATTTTAAAATCAAAGTTAATTTTTTCTCATCATTTCGACAGTTAATTTTTGAATATATGGATGCACGCATAATGTATTTTTTTAATACGTTGATTTTCACTACTTTGGCCATTATAAAATAAATATATTTTGTAAAAGTGTGATAAATCTCACGGGCTGGAATAATATTTAAGGCGGGCCGCGGGTTGGCTTTCCCTGTTTTAATGGATCTTTTTTAATGCAGTTTGCAGCAATTTTCTTACTAAATTATAAAATACTCAGAAAAAGGATAGGAATTTAGCTAACTCAGTTACTGATAAGAATGGAATGGACAAATTTCTAGGAATCGGAATTTCACGAGGACTTTTTTATTTATGAAATAAAACGAGTATTTTGAACTTTTTTGAATTATTCTAAGGTAAACTCGAGTTTACTCGTGATATCGTTCATTCTGGTAGCAGTCTGTATCGCGACTTCATGTAATTATCTTACGGACATTTCATTCGATGTCCTTCAGTACTCAAAAGATAGGCGAAGATGAGTCAAATGACGACATTTTGTTGTTATAGAATAAACTTGTATAGTGTTTTATTAATTTGTGTTATAGAAATTTGAGTATGAATTGTGGCATTGCTTTGATATTGAATTTGGATTGGAATCAGAGCTATAATTCTTTGATTTCTCGCCAAAGTTTTCGCTATCACCAAATGATACATCGTTTTTATTATGACTCAAAATGTCTTCATTTAACTCATTAAAAAAGTATATGCAAATCTAAGCCATCATAAACAATCGATAACAAACTTCTCTAACCTTTTGGGTACTGAACGACATCGGGTCAAATGTCAGTAAGATAACATGAAATCGAGATACAAAGGCTGCTACCAGAACGTACGGTAGCATGAGTAAGATATCACGAGTAAACTCGGGCTTACCTTAGAATAATTCAAGGAAATCCAAAATAATAAAGACAAAAATAAATAAATAATAAATGCAAGCGATCATAAATAATCAATAACACGAATCTCCTGGGCCTTCTTTTGGGTACTGAACGACATCGGGTCAAATGTCAGTAATATAGCATGAAATCGCAATACAAAGACTGCTACCAGAACGTACGGTATCACGAGTAAACTCGTACTTACCTTAGAATAATTCAAGGAAATCCAAAATAATAAATGCAAAATCAATAAATAATAAATACAAGCAGTCATAAACAATATTTTGGGTACTGAACGGCATCGAATCAAATGTCCGTAAGATAGCATGAAGTCAAGATACAAAGGCTGCTACCAGAACGTACGATATCACGAGTAAACTCGTGCTTACTTTAGAATAATTAAAGAAAGTCTAAAATACTCGTTTTAGTTCATAAATAAAATAAATACTAAATGCAAGTGGCCATAAACACTCTTTTGGGTACGGAATACCATCGAGTCAAATGTCCATAAGTCAAGATACAAAGACTGCTACCAGAATATACGATATCATGAGTAAACTCTTGCTTACCTAAGAATAATTTAATGAAGTCCAAAGTAATAAATTAAATTAAAAAAAAAAAATATATATATATATATATATATATATAATGCAAGCGGTCATAAACAATCTTTTGGGTACTGGATGTCATCGAGTCAAATGTCAATAAGATAACATGAAGCCAAGATACAAAGGCTGCAACCAGAACGTACGGTATCACGAGTAAACTCGTGTTACGATATCACGAGTAAACACGATAATTCAAAGAAGTCCAAAATACTCGTTTTCATAAATAAAATTTTTTGTACGAGTTAACTCGTGGTGTTCCAAAACGATACAAATGAGGTACGAGTATATTCGGATTATTACGTTCAGAGTTTATTAATTTATAAATAATTGAAATACATTTTTCTTTATAAATAATTTTTCTCGTTTATAATTTCATATTTGAAAAAGAAGATCGCGATTAGTGTATTAATGGAAGGATCGATTTTTCATAAGGGATAAAAGAATTTAATTGATAAAACAAGTAAAAAAACATTTATTTTAATCTATCGTACATCATCACGATAAAAAAAATACTTCAATTGGAGATGATCAAAGAAATGCCTAACTCTAATATTAAGCTAGTTTAAATTTCAAACTATATAGTATTGCTTTACTTTGGTAACCAAACCATCAGCTCAATTAGACGTTGCATTTTAATGAATCACAATCAGGAAGATAGCTGTAGTGGGTTTACAGTTCACAAATTGAGATACAACTGGATTAATAAAAATCCAGAGCCTTAAGTGTGGTAATGAAACCCGTTGGCATTAGCAAGGAACAATGTTAATGAGATAAGATGGACCAGTTCAATGTTAAAATTTATATTTTATTATTAATTAATAATAATTAACAGTTGCAATGTATTCAGTTATTTAAAAAAATGAATTGGGGAAATTATTTGACCAAATATTGATTATTTGTTCCAAGTAAACCAGGATGAAACGCATTCATCAGTTGGATACATTAAAAATCTCATGATACTGTGGTAACGATGCTGAATGACTCGGGTTCAAATCCACTGTCAACGTCCATTACAATCACTTCTACAGTGATCTATAATGATTTGGCAATATTAGGTTATCTGGTGGAACTTTTCCGTCATCCTATCTTTACGCCACATAAATTAGGAATAGTTACCCTTAAAAGTCTTCCCGGAGGATAATGTTCTTTCTTTATCGGCGGTATACGTAATGAATACACATGTTTATGTAAACATAAGCATCCTTTCGTGTTCTGGTGGAAAAAAATGAATGTTTACTTTTAAGTTAAGTTTCAAATACTAATTTTTTATTTGTATTTCTAACTAAGTACTTAATTTAATTTTTACTTAATTATTATTATAATTAATAATTAATTATAATTTTCAAGGTACTTTGCTTGTAGGCTAATATTCTTATCAAGATATCAATACTATATATATATATTGATATTATTGATATAAGAATCTACGTACTTTGAATCTGTTACCGCTATTTGATATGTAAAATTGGCTTATATTTCGTAGCAATTCGATGAGGGTTTTAATTGTTTTCAGAATAATCAATTTTTATTTAGAAAATAATATACTAAGGAAGGTTTTGTCATATCATTTTAAAAGTATTTAAGTTAGATGCGTTCAATAAAATGAGGGGGAAATAGTTTACGAATTAGGCATTTCTGCAAATGGAAACGCTATATCTCGTTTTGTGCAACCAGGAGTTAAAATAAATTCAAAAATTCCACATTAACAAAAAATTTAAAGTCTTTTTCGGAACATGATTTTGTAGAAATGTATTCAAATGGTGATGAAGTTTTTCATCGCGACTCGACCTTCACATTCCGCTAGGAAAAAGTGGAATTTATAGATCTTTATCAGTACCTAACATTTCCGATGTTGCCTTATGTGATTAGATTTTGTGGAGATATTTAAAAAAGAAATTAATGAATACACAATACAGTCAGCAACACAACCAATACATACAACAATCAGTACATACAATCAATACATACAACACAATCAGTTTCAACCCTGAGATGACTTTAAAAAGCTATTTCAGAAAAAGTGAAAGGAAAAAAAATTATTCTACGTGCATTGAAACCATGGCCAAAGCGATGTAGATAAATCTACAATGTCAAAGATTATCATATTGAGAAACATCATTAATATTAAAGAATACAAATCATCAAAAGTGTTTCATAAAAATTTTTTATTATCCCTTAGAATATTTAGAAATCTTTAGATGAATTTTAAAATAAAATTAAATATTTCTAAAACATGAAATACTTTATTACATAAATTTTTAATTGAATAAAAATGAATCTAATGAAATATTCTTTTCCAATTTTGAATCATATTACAGTTCTTGTTCATTTTTTTATCTGAAGAGTCTCAAAAAATACGTCATTCCTTGTGAGATTTCAACAATACTGGTGCAATCGTTGTCATATAAAAAAAATCATAAAATTATTTATATAAATATAGAGACATCTGTTTACCCTGATTCATAAAAAAGTAATATTTCATTCAGTGAAATCTGTTGAGAAATTTTTTGTCTAGTCTGAAAAATGAAATATGTTGGAAATGAAAAATGAATGAGTAAGATCTATTTCCTTTCTGTTATATTTTATGATCGTCTAAACCATGTTTTTTCTACGAATTTCAATAAATACAATATAATAAATACAAATTAAATGCAGGAAATGCCACCTACAAAAGTTATTTTGAATAGGATTGCAGTCTGATTCACAGTCTACTAATGCAGTCGAATTTCTTAATCAATGAAATTTACCACAACAATTTTATTCGAATTTCTCAATGTTTCCCACAATGATGAGTTGAATGCGTTACTTCATTCATCTTATGTTAGTGTGGGATAACTGATAGTGGGCGTGGTTTGGTTCCATTCATAACATGCTATACAGTTACTACATATTATTTATAAACTCATCTACAAACGTGAGAGAGGATCGCACATTAGCAGTTAGATTTTTCAAATACATATTATAGCCAATACAAATAAATCCTAAAATTAGGTGTACAATTGTTTTTCAATTTCTATTGCTAATTAATGATAGCCATTTCACACAATGTCGTAAATTGTGTATCTATAAAACAGTTTAAAAAAACAGTATTTTCAAAAACAGTTTTTCGTAAAAAATATTTATGAAAATATTTATTAAATGCTTTCGGTTAAAACAATGTATGTAAGAGAAAATTAAAAATACAATTACAAAAAAAATATTTTTTTTGAAAGAATATTTATTAAATGCTTTTGGTTAAAACAATTTATGTAAGAGATAATTAAAAAATACAATTATAAAAAAACGGTTTCTTGTAAAAAATATGAAAATATTTTTTTGTTAAAAAAATGCTTTTGTTTAAAAAACAGTTTATGTAAAAACGATTAAAAAATTAAATTAAAAAAACAGTTTTTGTAAAAAAATATTTAAAATGCTTTTTTTTTTAAAAACAGTTTATCTAAAAAACAAGTAAAAATTCTATTACAATAAAACCCCAGTTAAAAGTTTAAAACCCAGTTAAAGTTGTTTTCCCAGTTTTTTGTAAAAAATAGGAAAATATTTAAAATGCTTTTATTTAAAAAACAGTTTATGTAAAAAACAATTTAAAAATCAATTACAAAAAATAATAGTTTTTTTGTAAAAAGAAAGAATGTTTCTGTTAAAAAAACAATTTTTGTAAAAAATAGTTTTTTTCAGCTTGAAAAAAGAGTATTTTTCGAATTTATGAGCACCGAAACGATCACACTGTAAACATCATTGGCATGAACGAGTTTCAAATTGCATGTCTTTCAAAACGTACTTCATTATTTTGCATGTTTGGCATTCCTTGCATTCATCAGTAGAACGTGGCTACCTTGCAGGTGTTCGCCAATTTTCTTTAAACATGCAAAAGCAACGCATTTTCATCTATTGCTGCATCCAGTAATTTTATTCAATTTATTCAATTACGAATTTCCAAGGTGCTAATTTCGATAATTAGATGTTATATTTTTTATTCGATTTTTTTTTCCTTGAAAACTACACATAACTCAATTAGTATTCGCCCAAAATCAACTGTTTATTTTTTTAATTAATAAAACAACTTGTATTTTGTATTTATTGTGCTTTTTTAAATAACTTCCGTGTTTCAGTATATTTTATTCTACATATAATGAAATAAATTAAATTAATAACATCAATAAATCGTCATAAATTAAAAATTATTATATTAAAATTTGGTAAAGCTATTATATATATAATTAATATAATTTATTAAATTTATATATATATAATGTAATATATATATATATATTTAATATATATTTTAATTTATCATATATAAAATTAATTATAATTTACTAATTACATAGCAAATATTAGTTGTATAATAAAAATTAATATAAATATTTATTTAAATAAAAGTTAACATCAGGAATAAATTTACCATAAATTAAAAAATATTATTTTTATAATATTCTTCCTTTGTAAATATGTATATATTTATTTATAAACTATAATTACGAATAACTAAATAAAATAATTGGATGTTAACTTATAACTTAACAAATAATGAAAACATTTACTTTCATTATTAGGTTTTTTTAATTATGAAAAAATATTTATTTAACTATAAAATAGTGAAAAATTAATTAAAATTTTCTAAAATATATAAGCTATAGAAAGATATATTTTAATTTTAATATTTGTTATATATATGACATTCATAAATAAAACCATTCTTTTAGATTTTAAATGCCACAAATTTTTAATTTAATAGGAATAATTAAATAAAGTGTTTGGGCGTTAATTTATAATTTAATAAAAGTTCAGGATTATATTTTCTTAATTATGTAATATGTTTATTTAATTATAAAATAGTGAAAAATTAATTAAAATTTTCTAAAGTATATAAGCTATAAAAAGATATATTTTAAATTTAATATAAGTTATGATATATGACATTTCATAAATAAAACTATTCTTTTAGATTTGAAATGCCACAAAAGTTTTACCACTAAATAATATGTCTTCATTAAATTTTTATTTCAAATTAAACATTATATTCCAATGTTTTCATAGCAGACATTCACCTCATTTTTTCACTTTTTTCACTCATTTGCATAATCTTAATTCTTTTTTTTCATCCAAAACAGTTGGGGATTCTACTAATTCGAACACACGCCATTGAAAACACATAATTACACTTCGTCGGAACGTTTTTGATCTCTGATCATTTGCTATCCATCGGACCAAAATGGATTCTAAACAAATAGTTCTCGGAAAAGATTCTCACAGTCGCAGGTGCATAAAAGATTAAAAGGAACCGAACGGAGTATTCTTTAATTAATTTTAATTATCTAATTTAAAAGCGGAAACGGTTTTGTGTATGTAATACGGTGATTCTGATGCCGTTTTTTTTTTTAACACACCCAAAGCTTCTTCGCCAGTAAAATTGGTAGTATAACGAAATTGATGTTTAAGAAAGGCTTTGTTCCAATGCTTGTATATCAAAATGGCGCTATTACGTATCCCTTTTATGATACGTAACATATGATACGTTGCGAAAGAAGAAGAATGTGGGAGAAAAAATATTTGGCGTTGGAGATCCTCGTTTGAATTGCTGATATTGTGTTATTCAAATATTTATTTATTTCGTGTGTTTTACCTCGTACTCAGAAAAGTGTGACGAAATCAAGTTAAAATGTCTCTTAAGCTTATAAATATTTGCCGTTTATTTATATGACTTTTCTTATGTTGTAAGAAAGAGATGTATATAGCGCCACTTTATGTGTCCATTTTACTTATAATATACGAGTAAAATATATACGAGTATAATAATATATACGAGTATACGAGTAAAAGTATACTCGTATATATTTTTAAATAAAATGAACTTCAAAATATGTGTTTCTAAAAAAATGATTAATTATAAAATAAAATTAAAATCAAACTATGAAACAATTATTTAATTATATTTTTTTAAGTAAAATGAATGCCAAAATATCGAAACGTTTTTTTAAAACAGATGATTAATTATATTTTTTTAAATAAAATGAATGTCAAAATATGAAAACGTTATTTAAAACAAAAGATTAATTATATTTTTTAATATAAAATGAATGTCAAAATATGAAAAAGTTTTTAAAACAAATGATTGATTACATATTTTTAAATAAAATAAATGCCAAAATATGAAAAAAGTTTTTAAAACAAATGATTAATTATATTACTTTAAATAAAATGAATATCAAAATATGAAATTTTTTAAAAAAATGATTAATTATAAAATAAAATGAACATTAAAAATTAAACCGTTTCTAAAAAAATCCTTAATTATATTTTTTTAAGTATAATGTATGTCAAAATATGAAAACGTCTTTAAAATAGCAATTATTCTTTATGTTTTTTTAAATAAAATGAACATCAAAATATGAAACCGTTTCTAAATAAAAGTGATTAATTACACTTTTTTAAATAAAATGAACATTAAAATATAAAAATGATTCTTTATATATTTTTTTAAAAAAATGAACATCAAAATATGAAAACGTTTTAAAAAAGTGTTTAATTATACTTTTTAAAATAAAATGAGCATCAAAATATAAAAACGTTTAAAAAAAAATTATTTATATTTTTTAAATAAAATGAACACCAAAATAGAAAACCATTTCTTGAAATAAAGGAATAATTATTTTTTTTAAAATAAAGAAACATCAAAATATATTATGTAAATATTTATAAAATAAAATATGTATTTTAAAAAAGGACTAATTATATTTTTTTAAGTAAAATGCACATCAAAATATGAAAACGTTTTTTTAAAAATTATTTAGATTTTTAAAATAGAACAAACATATGACGAGCTGTGCTCTGCTCATCCTTATGTTTAACACTAAAATTGTCTACAGTGTTAACTAGATTAGAAATCCATGTTGTAACCGATAAGTAAACGAAAGAGTTAACTAAACACGTACACGCGAGAATTCCTTGCATATATTTTTGTCTTGCCACATGGCCACAGACGTATTTTGAACCGCGGATAGATAGTTTAGAGTTGCTTTCATCTTAAAAATACTTCTTTTCCTGGTTTCAGTCATCGGCTGGGCTTTCACTTCTGCGGAGAGCTTTGAAAATTTACTTTCCTACATTCTTACTGCTGAAAAATTAACTTACTATATTTAATTTTCAATATGTAAATTTTTTATGCTTAGCTCAATTAGTGTAATAATTTTATTTTACTGAATAATCTTACTTTTTATTGGAAATGAAAGAAAAAGGGGTAAAAAAATTAGTTTATCATTTAAATTTATTCATTCCGTTAGTATATACTGTCGTTTATTTATTTATCAAAATTTGAATAAATAAAAATAATTACTAAAAATTCGGCATAAAATTTTCAGGAGATAATATGATCAATATTTATTTTAATATTTTTCTCAATAAGTAGATTGCAAGTAGTACAATACACAAGTAGATTGTAAATGATTAAATAAAAAATAGGAAAGAAAATAATTGAATTAATGTTATATCTTCTAACAATCTGCGTAGAGTGTGGTTAGTTCCTTATAATGCTCATTGGATATGTCATACAAGATTCTACGAATCAGCAATTCTATAGGATTAATTTTTCTTTTTAAAATATTTTCAGAAATCATATTTGTACATCATGAAAGGTACAACAGAATCGTTGGACATATTACAAAATTATGCCAAATAAAAATATGTAGGATAAACATATAAAATGTCTTTACTAACTTACAATACAACTACCCACAATTCAGTGGGAGATTCCTTGGTTGCTCGTATTCTAGGGCTTATTTATTTCACGTGCTGTACTGACAAGTTTCTGAGAAGCTATAGATTTAACAGCAGCTGTGACATGCTGCTTGATTTAATGCTATTTAACTACACATGTAGGGATACACTTGGAATATAACCCCGCATGAAAAAAATATAATGGAGTTAAATCTGGAAAATAAAGATTTGACTTTCCATGTTCGCCACTATATAGCATAAAAGCGAATATTGCTTTCATGAACTATGAGCAACGATGAGATTTCTCATCTAAATTTCTTACTTTTGTAGTCATATATTAAGAACAAAACATATTTTATTTTTATCTCTTTTTATATACAGCGTGATTATAATTGAAGTTCCACTTTCAAATTCCTGTAAAAAAAGAAACACGCGTTACAGTTAGTTCAAATTTGAACTGAAGTTAGTAGTTTGGGAAGTAAAAATAAAAAGAGAGTGCTGTTTTCATTTAAAATATTGTTCAGTAAAAATGTGTAATATATTACAAAAGCAACAATTCAATTAAGTATGATATACATGAACATTTCTCCATTAGTTAAAATCCTTGAACAGATTCCAGCAGGTTTAGTCATGCAATAAACAATAAGAATAAATATTTAAATGAGGTATAGTTATAAATTTTGTTGATGATCATTTTATGCAAATTGTAATTGCTATTAATGTTGTTTAAATTAATTAATGCACAATTTGCAAGCGTTGTTATTCATCATTATGAAGATGAAGAACATAGAAAAAAAAATAATTATTATCCTTATTTAAGTAAATACTTATTTTTTTTTTATTAAACCAATAATATTATAAATATAAATTCAAATTAAATAACATTTACTGTGGAGTTTAGAATTTTTATTCTAAAATGGTTTAAATATTAAATTGACAGAAATTTAAAATTTTGTAACAAATAAAGTCATTAAAATTTAAAAACGTTTTTTAGAAAAGTATTATTTATGTATTTTTAAATAAAAATAACATAAAAATATGAAATTGTTTCTAAAAAAAGTGATTAATTATACTTTTCATAATAAAAAGAGCCTCAAAATAAGAAAACATTTTTAATTAAATGATGCATTATATTTTTTAAAATAAAATAAATATTAAAATATGAAAACGTTTTTAATTAAATTATTCATTACATTTTTTAAAAATTAAGTGAGTATCAAAATAGGAAAACGTTTTTAATTAAAAGATTCATTATATTTTTTAAAATAAACATTAAAATATGAAAACGTTTTTTAAAAAGTGATTCATTATATATTTTTTAAATACATTAAAATATGAAAACATTCTTAATTAAATGATTCATTATATTTTTTTTAAATAAAATAAAATATGAAAACGTTTTTAATTAAATGATATTCATTTTATTAATTTTTTAAAAATAAAATGAACATTAAAATATAAAACCTTTTTTAAAAAATGATTCATTATATTTTTTTAAATAAAATAAACATTAAAATATGAAAACGTTTTTAAAAAAATGATTCATTTTATTTTTTTTTTAAATAAAGTGGATATCAAAATATAAAAATGTTTTTAAAAAAAGTGACTGATTATATTTTTTTTAAATAAAAGGAATATCAAAATATAAAAAATGTTTTTAAAAAAGTGATTAATTATACTTTTTAAAATAAAATGAGCATCAAAATATGGAAAATATTTTAATATAAAAGTAGTAACAAACATGAAATCATTATTTTCTAAAAATTTGAAAGAAATGCAAGTATGTTATTAACCATACCATACCATTCTTTAAAAAATATTTTAAGTATCTTGTGTTTGCAATATTTTTTCCCATATCATTTTATTTCAAAAACGTATGCTATGCAACTGACTTTTATAAATTATTATTACACATTCTTTTTTCCTAAAACATCCATTTTCATAACAACTGCAATTATTAGCTATAAAATCCTGCAGCTATTCTTACAAATATGAAAACCAGAAGGCCATTATATTTTCACAGATAGATATAGCATTTCTACAAAATGGCGTCTTCTTTTTTTTTCTACCCTTTCTAGGAATTCATGTTATGAATTCTTTTTTCCATTTCCCACGGTTTGCAGTACCCATTTTTCCCTCAATGATTCATTCACGAAATTGGCGGGAAAGAAAAATAAAAAAAAAGAATACTTTCACCATCACAATGCCACTTTCGAATGACCGCACGTGACCTGTTAACAGAAACTAAACGAGTTGAGAAGTATGTCAGCTGATTATCATCTTCGTACTATTAAAAACCCTAAGCTATGTGTCATTTTTTTATCCCTTCAAATAAAATGGCCACTCTGTGGGCAATTAGGTACATTACACAAGAATTCATGGTTTGCTTCTTTAGGTACAGAATTCAATTATTTCTTTATCAATTCAAGTATTTCTTCTTGGATTCGATTTCACCACTTGGTTCTGCGTAAGCTTTTGGAGTTCTCGTGTTTCGAATGGTGGTTGTTTGAATAAAAAGTGTCTTTGTTCTTTCGATATTTTTGTTCTTCATATTTCTCGAGTACAGGTTTGTGGGATCTACTAATGATTGTCTGGCTTGTGTGTTATAGTAAATTATCGTGATAATGTTAGATTTTGGTTGCTGATTTTTTTTATTTAAAATACCTTACTTTTGGACATTAATTTTTTTTTTTTACGATAAATAATAATAAACTCATCAATAAATTAAATCTTTTAGGTTTGTTGGCGTAATTTTTCTTGAGTACAGGTTTGTGGGACTTTACAAGATCCACTAATGATTGTCTGGCTTGTGTGTTTATAGTAAATAATCGAGATAAAGTTAGATTTTCTTAGATGTTTTTTTATTGAAAATATCTTACTCTTGGACGTTCAAATTTGTTTACAATAAATAATATAATAAACTCTTCAATAAATTAAATCTTTTGCGTTTGTTGACGGGATTTTTCTTGAGTACAGGTTTGTGGGACTTAGCAAGATTCACTAATGAGTGTTTGGTTTATGTGTTATAGTAAATGATCGCGAAAAAAAATAGATTTTGGTCGATGTTTTTTTATTGAAAATGCCTAGTTTTGGACATTCCAAGTTTTTTTTTTTTTTTTTTTTTTTTTTTTTTTTTTTTTTTTTTACAATGAATAATAAAAAAAACTCCTCAAAAAAATAAATCTTTTACGTTTGTTGCCTTAATTGTTTTGAGAAATACAGCTAATTTTACCCAAAGTTAATCATAGTTGAAATAATATGCAATTTTGTTTCATGATAATGCTTCAAAAACTTATATTTATAGTTTTATAAATATAAATTATATTTATACTTATATATATTATAATTAAAATTGTGAAAGAACATTTGAAAAATTCAAAATTAATTAAATAATAATATTAAATTTCAGATGAATAAAAGTTAACCGCTATCGATTATATGAATATTTCAAAATGAAACTCAACGCGCTATCAACTTGGTCACTCTAACCAAATATTTTGTGGCAATAAAATAGATTTAGTAATTTTTTAAATCAATAAAAGTTAACCACTATCGATTATATGAAGATTTTCAAAATGAAACCCAACGCTCTATCCTCCCGTTCACTCTGATTGAAGCATGTTGCAATAAAATCGATTAGTAGATTTTTTAATCCAAAAAGTTACACTATCTGGAAGAAAGTGACGGGACACCCATCGAAAAGTAGGAAAGTCGACAATACAGCTGAAACATGCGCAATAATAGGTATCACGGGGCAGCCATATCCTATAAATACTCTGTGAAGTCGACTAGAGTTGTTTTTTGTCAAGATGACGCCACGGGAAGAGTTGTCTGAGTTCGAGAAAGGTGTGTTGGTTGGATTGCATCTTGCCAAGGTGTCAATTAAGGAGATATCCCGTCTCCGTAACTGCTCAAAATCAACTGTAGCACGTGTTGTATGTCGCTACAAGACTGAGGGGCACTGTCAGAACAAACCCCGAAGTGGACGACCTACAGTACTCACCAGCAGGGACCGGCGGGTGCTCGGCAGGGAGATTCGAAGTAACCATCAAACATCCATGGATAACATCGCTAATGAGTTTAGACAAGCCACAGGTGTGGCCGTTTCGACCAAGACTCTTCGTATCGAGGCCCATAAGTTAGGTTACACTGGACGTTCGGCGGCCCATAAGCCTTTGTTTAAGAAAACCAACAAGAAAGCGCGCCTTTGATGGGCCAAAGACCACCTTACTTGGACTCTGGATGACTGGAAACGCGTCCTTTGGAGTGACGAGTCACGATTTACCCTTTTCCTTTCCGATGGACGTGTTTGGGTATGGCGTTTACCAGGAGAACGCCTTTTGCCCGAGTGTGTCGTCCCAACTGTAAAGTTTGGTGGAGGAGGATTGATGGTATGGGCCTGTTTCTCCTGGTATGGGGCTGGCTCACTGGTGAAGGTTGATGGTGCGAGGCATGCCGATAGATACTGTGATATTCTCGACAATCATGCCCTTCCTACTTTGTGGGCAACGTACGGTATAGATGATTGCTGGTATCAAGACGACAACGCAACATGCCATGTTGCAAGGAGGACTCTTGATTGGTATGTGAACAACAACGTTAAACGCATGGAGTGGCCGGAGCAGAGCCCTGATCTTAACCCAATTGAACATCTCTGGAACGAATTGGACCGTCGGTTGAGGGCCTGCACCCCACTCTCCAAAAGCAAGCCTGAACTATGGAACTTCCTGTTAAACATTTGGAAGGAAATTCCTCTTGCCACTATGGCTAATTTGGTGGAAAGCATGCCCAGAAGGGTTGCAGCTGTGATCTCAGCCAAAGGAGGCCCTACCTCCTATTAATTTTAATAAATATGGGTTTATGTCGTTATAGTGTCGTGTCCCGTCACTTTCTTCCACATAGTGTATAACCTCTATCGATTATATGAACATTTTCAAAATGAAACCCAACGCGCTATCCTTTCGTTCACTCTGACCCAAAGATATGCAATGAAAACGATTTAATAATTTTTCAAATGAATAAAAATTAACCGCTTTAGATTACATGAACATTTTCAAAATGAAACCCAACGCGCTATGCGCCAGATCGCTCCGACCCAAACATTTTAGTGCAATGAGATCGATTTAGCAAATTAAAAAATAGTTAATCGCTGTCAGTTATATCGATTATTTTATGAAAATTTTTGAAAAAGTCACCATTCTTATGAGTACCACAGAACTATTATTTTTTCTTTTCAAATATCGAATAACAAAAAAATTCAAGCATTAATAAATTAAATAAATATATAACAACATGAATAAAGTTCTTCTTGCTTACTGTCTACAATTTATAAAATCATAAATATTCTTTATTCGATTCAATATTTTAATTGATTATTTTATGAACATTTTCAAAAAAAGGCCACCATTCTGATGAGTGTCACAGAATAATAATTTTTTTTTTCCAAATATCGAATAACAAAAAATTTCATGCATTATTAAATTAAAAATATATAACAACACTAATAATTTTCTTCTTGCGTATTATTTATAATTTACAACATGATAAACATTCTTTATTCGATTCAATATTTTAACGCTATACATCTCTATTGTTTGGGTTTCGGTTGAGGTATCTTAATATTTATATTTAACAAGGAACTAATTTTCTCTTATTAAATAGAGAAATTATATATTAAATTTATTTTTAACTTAAAAGCAGACGCGCGAGACAAAAGGGCTTCTTCAAAGAAGCACTTTAAATGTTGATTTAATTGAAGCAATTCAAACAGTCAGATATCTCTTTAAACGCAGAAAGGTCATAAAAGAACAATAGAGAATAAAGAAATATTTGCGAGCTTTTGATGTGCTTGAGTTCCTACAAATTCTTATTTGTTTTAAGTAACGGTTTCTTGATGATATAATTGCTGCGGAATTAAATGATATGTCTATTCTGTAAAAGCCCAATTAAATATTAGTACCATATTCTAGACTGCTGAAATTTATTAAAAGGTTCGTTTAAAATTATCAGTTTATTTTGGACTTGCCAAATTTCAGAAGTCTTTGATTTAAGTCTACTTTTTTGTGAATAAAAAAAGTCATAAAATTATTGATTTATTGTAATTCAAAGTAATTGTGCTAATAAATTAAAACAATAATTTTATAGTTCGAAGTTTTCGTCGTTAAAATGTCTGAAGTCGTTGTTTCGATTAAATATTAATAAATAATAAATAAAATAAATAATTATTTGAAAATTTCATGTAGATATGTAATTATTAATCTTTTTAAATGATTCTAGAACAAAAAATTATTGACATCAAGCTGCTACAAACTCATGACTTACAAATGACAAGAGTCTTTATTGTTTAATATTATTTTAATGATTCTAATTGAAATTAAATTATTATTAATAACTATTATTAATGAATTATTTAAATTAATACATTAACAGTTATTACATTAATAATTTATTGATACATTAATAAATTATTATTAACTAATTATTATTAATTATTATTAAAGTAAATATTAATTTTAAAATAGTGTTTACTAATTTTTTAATTGAAATTATTAATTTTAAGATTATTCTAATATAATCAATTTTAATACTTGAAATTTTATTATTCATGATCTTAGAAATTTAATGAAAAATATCTGTGTATATTCAAATGACAAAAAAAATCTATTCTTAATTATGAATTAAAAAAAAAAGAATTATGTCTCTATATCTAAAACTACAATTGTGCCCTAAAAAGTAAAGCAATTATTCATTATAAGTATGATAAAAGTTTTCTGATTAAAATTAGACAAAGATACTGATATTATATTAGTCTTTCATTTTGTAAATATTTCTAAATCGATTCGTATTTAATTTTCTTTTGAAGTTTATTTTCTATAATGTTTATCATCGTAGTATAATGGATGATTTCAAACGAGAATCTTGTGCAGATGTTTTAGAATACGTTGCTAGTAGTTTTTTTAACTGAAACTGCATTCGTAATTCGAATCTTTTGATATTTTGTATACCTCCTACTAACTATAACTGAAACTGACTCCAATGAACATTAGCAAAGATTTAAATTTAGAAATGATGCCATTCATAATAGGATTAATTATAATGATATTATAAAAATTAAAGGAATATTTAAACGATGACCTCACCCCTTACTTAAAGAGCAGCTGGAACGAGAATTCAATTTAGAACTTCAAAAGAAAATAAGGCAGATAAATTATTAAGCTTTGAATATTAATAAAAGAAAGCAAAAAAAAAAAAAAAAAAAAAAAAAAAAAAAGTAAATACGATTTCAATATTAAATTTTCTTTTTTGTAGTCACCATTCCTGCCCTTCATAGAGTCTTGGCAGACTTTCGCAATCTGATTTGTCAGATTAAAAACCATCTTTACGTGGTGAAGGTTGGTGTTTTCATTTTTTTTTTCCCCTTCATTGTTGATTAGTGATTGAAGGTCACCATTGCATCTGCTGAGCTGTTACCTCCAGAGCCGATGGGAGGAGTTTTCGACCATTAAACAAACCTCCTTAAATTTTTGCTTGAATGTTCTTTGGAGAGCAGTATGAAGAAAAAATGGCTGCAAAGAATTTATTGAGAAATTAGTGACCGAGATTTCTTTGTGAAAAAAAACCGCCCTGTAGCATTTGTGTTGTAAAAGAGACAATTTGTCTTGGCCTATTGACTATGGAGTCGCATGTTGTCATGATATACTTCTTCCAAATGTTACCTTGGGAGTGAAATAAGGGCATCATGATTTAATGATGGTTAACGTGATCAGAAATCTAAGATTACAGTTACCAATAGATTACTCTTTAAACTTTTTAAAAAAATTGTATATTTTATAAAGTTTTTTTAACAATGTCTTTTTACTAAATTGTGCACAATGTTTTTCATGACATTGTTTTTACATCATTTTATTTTTCGTAACTTTCTTTAAAAATCAAATTGTGTTTCTTTGATTGATCATTTTGATATACTACTTTGAATTGATAGCAAAGCGAACCTGACTCTTAGTAGAAGTTGTTAGCACTTTTGATTCAACTTGCACCTGCGAAGCGTTTTTTTTTCCCCCGATTTGCAAAAGCTAAGTGAAAGAGTGGAGAAACAAATATTGTTCTAGTAAAATAAATATTTTTTAATGATTTTATTTTTTTTAATTCGTTTACATATTTTTTATATTTCATTTTTAACGTTCTATATTTCTTTACAATGTGCGTTTAGTATCATTATTAATAGATGATCTATGTTTACATTCGATAATAATAGTAAGCACAATAATAATAACTCACTTATGTTTCAATTTTTCACTCCAAAAAAAATGTCTATTGTGGATCTAAATCTAATATGGGGATATATAATTTTATATGTGGACCGCAAAGTTATGATGCATTTCCAAAGTGGACCACAAGATCATTTGGGTTGGCCACCCCTGACCTATTGGAAATTTTCATCAAAACCTGAAGCAAGATAATTATCTGTCAAAACTATACGTTATTCACTATTTTGCTTAACATCTTTTAGTATTTTTACTTGAGCGATACAATACCATTCTTTTTTTTCAAAAAGCACAAAATTTCCCTCATATTCTTCTGATGGAATGTATTGTATATTACAAAACTGAAAGGCCATGGCTCCATCTACCTTTTTGAAAATACGCCATTTCTTAAAAACCGGAATATTTCCCATCTTCACTATTTACACAATGGCGAATAGTTTATCATTTTCTTCAGACTGTAATAAAATAAAATAAAATAAAATTTTCTGAGATCTTCATGTGAATGACAGAATACAATGAAAGCATTTTTTTTCTTAAGAAATCGTAAAAATGAAATGATATGCCGTTATTTCCTTCGAATGCGTTTCTTCCACATTCACTTTAACCTGTGACCCCTCCCTCCACCCCGTTTCCGCCCATTGACTGTAACCGCGGAAAATTTCAACATCTGTCCTTGAACCTGTGCACCCTCTTATACAGCAGCTCTTACGAACAATCCTCATGGAGAATTCTTAGTAGTAAATAAGCCAGTAATTGTATTTGATTTCTCAAGAAAAATAAAATCTTTTTATTTTTATTTTCACGTGATTAAATTTGTTATTTAATGTCCTTTTATTTAATCTATTTTAATTGTGCAATAGATAATTATCTTGTTAAGTGAAGAAAATTAAGGAAAAGAAAAGTAATTACAAAATTGAAAGTTTGCTTATGAATAGATTATAAACACAATTTTTTTTTTTTTTTTGCAGATTTTATACGATGTGTTTACAGTGTTCGTGTAAACTTTTTTTTGGCAAATTCGAGGTCTATCTAAAGTCTAGACTCGAGGTCGGTATAAAAGTTGGGAGTCAAGAACGATGTAAAAATCCGACTGCCGACTCTTTTATAAAAATAATTTTTATTTTTTCGAAATTTCGAGAATTAATCTTAAAGTTATAATGCTAAAGAGAAACATATATGTATCTCTTTAGCATTTTATATCTATATAAAATGTATCTTTCAATAATACAACCAGGCAGCAAAAGCATTTATTGATTTAGCAGGATTCTAAGTAAGTTTTGAGAAGCTTTCTTCAGCACTAAGGGCGGCCTGATGGCCAATTGGCTAACGCTCTGGCCATTGATACCACCGGTTCGAATCCTGGTGGTGGCATGGATGTTTATTTGCGATTCGGAATCCACATTAAACTGTAGGTCCCGGTCTAAGTGTGCAAAAACTGACCGTCGAGTGACAAACTAAACGAAACCAGCACTAAAGCCGCCTTAGATTAGCAATATAAGATCTTATAGAAGCTGTTTTATTTCTAAAAAACGTATCTTACGTATTACAATTATAGAATTATTTTTAACTATTCTATTATACTTTGTTACCTCATAATTTAGTCCTATTATTTTTATAGGATGCCTATATTTTTTGTAAGTACCTGATGGCCGAGAGGCTAGCGCTCTGGCTCTCGGTGCCACAGGTTTTGGGTTCGAGTCCCGATAATACCCGGCGATGTTTGTAGTGGTTCGGAATCCACTTTAAATAGTAGGTCCTAACAACCCAACCCCCTGTAGAGAGTAGGATTGACAACCGTACCCCGTAGAAAAAAAACATCTCCCGTCTCGAAATCTGCCAGTAGCCAGACAGCATCGGCCCACCATGAGGCTTTTACGCCAATGATGGTGATGATATTTTGAAAGCAAATTTAAAGTACGAGGAGTTTTAAAATAATTAAAAATACTGCATGTTTAAAATTGTAAAGAGACTGTGTTAATTAAAAAAAAAAAATTACAGATATATGAATCCAATAAAAGTCATTAAATTTATTTCGTGAATTTTTGAAATCCATTAGTAAAGATCTTAGCTCATAAAACTACTGTAAAGAACACATTCGGAAGTCGGAAATACTTTGGACGACTCCTCACCGACATTAGTATCCAAAAATAAATTTATTCACCATCAAATATTAAAAACCCTCACAAACTCTGGCTTGAAACATACTTTTTTTCTAAAGAAAAGAGATACATACATCAGACAAAATTACTATGCAAATTGACATCGAAACGGCCTTAGAGAAAGTCCAGGTGTTTGGGATGGTATCTTTATAATGAGGTCTTCCATTACCTTCCATCAGATAATTCTTTTTATGGGGTTAAGAAATCATTGACGAGATCTCTTTTTCTAAGAAAACCTCCCAAGAGAGAGAAGGAAAAAAAAAATTAAAAACATATCATCAACGTGTTTCTTCCATTTCAATACAAAATGCATAATTTTCCTCCACCATTTAACCTGTCACCTTCTTTTAAATTGCTGTTTTCTCTGAAAATCTGAATCGTTATTACGTCTATTGAATTGACTTCCGAAGTAACACCTTTCTTTTATGTGTTGTTTCTATGAATTATTAGCTTTTCTTACTATTTAATTGTTTTTACGCTTTTAATTTTATTTGATTTACAAAATAAGGAGAGTGTCTTGGCGTAATTTTAATAATCTTGGCGACAAATTTCTATTTGGGTGTGATATGTTTACTAGAACGTCTATTTCAGGGGTGGCCAACCCAAATGGCTTTGCAGGCTACTTTGAAAATGCAACATAACTCTGAGGGTCGCATATAAAATTATATATCCCCCTATTAGATATAGACCCACTATAGACATTTTTTTGGAATGAAAAACTGATACATAAAGAGTTATTATTTTTGAGCTTACTATTATTCTTGTATGTAAACATATATAATATAGTAATAATGATACTAAACGCACACTGTGAAGAAATATATATGACACTAAAAATGAAATATAAAAAATATATAAATATAAACAAAATAAAAAAAAATGAAATCATTAAAAAATATTTATTTTACTTGTGCGATATTTGTTTCTCCACTCTTTTGCAAATCGATGCGCGCGCATCACGAGTTCGTAGAATATAATTTAATTATTCTGCGAACTCGTAACTATAAACTTATCAATAAAACAGGCAATATCTGTCCTATATTCGCAAGAATATTATTTTAAAATCAAAGTTCATTTTTTCTCATCATTTCGGCAGTTCATTTTTGAATAGACGGATGCACATACAATGCATTTTTTAATACAATTGGCGTACATTTTTACTACTCTGGCGTTTATAAAATAAATATATTTTGTAAAAGTGTGATAAAAATTTTACGGGCCGGAAAAATGATCCAGACGGGCTACATGCGGCCCGCGGGCCGGCCATGCGCGGTCTATTTGAAGTTACACAGTGGCCCCTCGCAATATATGGGACATCCATGAAATCTCTATGCAATTCCAAAAGTTTATTACAATAGCCAAATGATAAATAAAATTGTTACAAAAGGAGTCATATGTATTCAAAAATTTTTGCTTTATTTAATTTTAATTTAATTTAATTTCTTTATGGACACACATTAGTGCAAGTAACATACTTGATTATGGTACTTGATTTCTTGTCATATTCAAATCATCATCAATGATGGCAATGCAACAATTTCATTTTAAGTTGTATATTCAACAATTTCACTATTGTATAACCAAAGTAACCAATTAACCAGAGTAACACGGTTTAAAGTGGATTACAAACCATTGCAAGCATCCATGGCATCGCCGGGTCTCAAACCCTGTGGTACCGAGCTCTAGAGCGCTAGTCACTCGGCCATCAGGCCCCATTTAATCTTAGTATTGTATACCCAAATTGTTTGCTCGTAACCAAATTCTCTTGTTAATCTTTATTGTGTTTTAAAACTTATATCATATTTTTGGATTGAGGGAAAAATTTTCTCGCCGTTTCATAATTAAAAATCCATTCGACAATTTTTTTTCTGTTGCAACCTTGCCCTCTTTTTTAATTTTTTTTATTCGAAGCTATCCCATTCAATACCATCAACAACAAACACGACCACTTCAACAGATACAACATCCTTTGCGAAACACCGCAACGAGGGTTAGGATATATGAACATGAAAAAAAAAATGATAATAACATATTGTTAATCCCGTGCTGTAATAACAGAAGGGAATAAATAATAATAAAAAAATTAAAAAGAAAGAATGAATGAATGTAGAAAGATCGGACGGAGGATCCTGTTCGGGTGATGTTTCAAGGTCAAACAAGCCCAGTCTCATCGTGTGTGTAACCCTTTTTGCCAAAGCAAGGTCGTGTCTGCCACAGGTACACTCGAAAACTTGCACCTGGGGTAAGATTGGTGAAACAGGGAATTAATCAAGTGCCGTTTGTTGATTTTTTTAATCTCATGTATATTATTGGATGGCCGAATTTAAGATGGCTTCTCTTGTTTTCTATTCTACATTTGTGCTCTATTTTTATGTTGAAGGTACATTTCAAATGACAATTTTAGAGCTGAGTGCACTGTTTATAACATGGGTGGCCAACCGGCAACTCGCCTTGAACATTATTCCAGCCCGTGAGATTTATTACACTTTTACAAAATATATTTTATATGAGCCAGAGTATTAAAAAAATACATTACGTTGTGCATCCATATATTCAAAAAATTAACTATCGAAATGATGAGAAAAATACAACTTTGATTTTAAATGATATTCTTGCTAATATAGGACAAATATTGCCTGCTTTATTTATGAGTTTATAGTTATGTGTTCGAGTTTACAGTTAGATTTTTTATAACATTTACGTCACAAGAGAGAGAAAAGAGAAATTTTCCAGTTTGAGAAATCTGGCACGTACATGAGATCTACCGATGTTAAGCAAACAACCACAAAAAAAAACCGATCACTTATTTAAACTTCGAGGAACCTGATGGCCGAGTGGCCAGCGCTCTGGAGCTGGCTACCACAGGTTTCGAGCCCCGGCGGTGCCATGTATATTTGTAGTCATTCGAAATCCACTTTAAACCGTAGGTCCCGGTCTAATAGGAGCGTTGTGGGGATAGTGTTACTCGCGTCCGTGGCATATCTTCAAGCTACACTTCCCCCCTGGGTAGTGCTAAGTGAGTCACAGCGGTGCGGTCCTTGCTTATGACATAAAAATTAACTGTCTTTGTATTCCCAGCTACATTAAAACAACAATATACAAACTTCGAAATATTTTCTCTATTGAAATTCATTTCATGCTCATATTGTTTAAAAATAATAATTCACTTAAAAGATATAATATTCAAAATAATATAATATCCCTTAAAAGATATATATTTCATTATAATAAGCTGAATTATAAATAAGAATTGATATTTTTAATACTGAAAATTTATATCACATGCAAAAGAAAATTTGTCCATCTTAATTTGCTTTTAGGCAGTGAATCACACATATTTTAAAAAAAGTAGCATCAAATTCCGCATATTTCTGTTCTCATAAATATTCAAAAGCATTGTTAAAAATGTCCATTGTTTTTCGATACGTCCAACCTTGCTTCCCAGTTCCATTGCGTCGTGACGTCTGTGACGTCACCAAGGACTTTGAACAAACGTCTTAGTCCTGAAAAGAAGCCTTCTTATTGTAAACTCGCTGTTTGACAGCAAGAATAACGTCATGTGGTTAGCGAAATTGACATGTGGGATTTGTTTTGACGGGTTTGATTTCGTTTTGAATTGATCGTTTCGTAATATCTTGTTGATTCTTATGGTAAAGAGTTTCTTTTCTTAGTCTTTCAGGAAGTATATTGAATGCTAATTATTGGACATATTTTTTTTCTATTTACTATTTAATTAGAGATCAATTTCTTTTTTTGCCCGAAGTAGTTTTTTTCAAATTCTAAGTCAGGAAATAAATAATAATTTACTACTGTGTCCAAAAGGCAAGACCCATTTTCAATTTAAAATTCCCGGGGCTTATGGAATTTTAATTTTTTGTTCACTTTTAGGTTGCTGGCACTGTCCTTGACATCTGTGGGAAATCTGACGTCAAAATATTCATTAGTGTTTGATGTACGCTTGGCTTTGTGAATCGCTAAAACTGAATTCCGGCGATTTTTGAAATGCCTGAATGAATTGAGCAAAGAACATTGTTTGCGGAAACGTATAGAATGTTGCAGAAGGCATTCGGTTAGCATTCCGATATCAGAAAGAAAGGTTTAGAAGTGGTATAAACAATTCAAAGAAGGCAGAGAACGCGTTGAAAACGAAGAGCCCTCTGGTCGCCCATGAACCTAAACCGACGGAGCTCACGTCCAAAAAATTAAAGATTTCATGCTTGCAAACCGTCGATTTACAATTAGAGACCTTTTTGATGATGTTGGAATTTCAAAAGGATCGGTCAATTATATTTTGGGCTTCAAACGCGTCAAATCTCGATGGGTACCGAAAACACTGAATGCGCCAGCTCACATTGCATTGATTCTTCTGGACTTTTCCACCAAAAATTGAAACCCATATCTTTCCACAACCTCCGTATACACACCGTGGGACTTCTGGCTATTCCCTTAACTCAAAAGACCACTCCGGGGACACCGTTTTGAGACGAGATTCAACGTGAATCGTCACGCAATTTGAAGGCCATCCCATTTAGCATGCATTGGGACTTTTTAGCATGCATTGAGGATTGGAAAAAACGTTGGCTTAAGTGCATTGTGTCAGGAGCGGATTTCTTTGAAGGCGATGAAATAAATTTGGAAGAATAAATAAAGAGTTTTTGAAAAAAAAAAATTGGTCTTACTTTTTGGACACAGTAGTATTCCTGAAAGAAGCCATCTAATTGTGAACTCGCCGTTTTGCCAGCAAGAATAAGATCATGTGGTTAGCGAAATTGACATTTGGGATTTGTTTTGGTGGGTTCGTAATATCTTGTTGGTTCTTATGGTAAAGTTTCTTTTTTAATATTTTAGGCAGCATATTGAATACTAATTATTGGATATATATATATATATATTTTTTTTTTTTTTTTTTTTTGTTTATTACATCGTTAGAGATCAATTTCCTTTTTGTCCGAAGTAATTTTTTCAAATTCTTAGTCAGGAAATAAATAATAATTTATTTTAAAGTAAATAATTTTTTAATCTGTATTTATTACGTTTTTTATTAAGTGTTTAAGTCAAGGGTGGCCAACCCAAATATTTTTGCTGGCCACTTTGGAAATGCGTCCTAACTCCGCGGGCTGCATATAAAATTATATATCACCCTATTAGATTTAGACCCACTGTAGACATTTTTTGGAGTGAAAAATTGTTTTTATTATTATTCTTACATCTAATGATAGATAATATAATAATAATGATGATACTAAACGCACACTGTAAAGAAATATATAATACTAAAAATGAAATATAAAAAATATATAAATATAAACAAAATAAAAAAATGAAATCACTCAAAAATATTTATTTTACGAGTGCGATATTTGTTTCTCCACTCATCATGATATAATTTACTTATTCTGCGAACTCATAATTATAAATAAAACAGGCAATATCTGCCCTATATTCGCAAGAATATTATTTTAAAATCAACTTTAATTTTTTCTAATAATTTCGACAGTTAATTTTTTAATATATGAATGCAGATATATGTATATATATATATATATATATATATATATATATAACAAAAAAAAATTCTGTTTGTTTCTCTAAAACTATAACATTCAAAAATCAAAATTTTTTTTTTGTTGAATTTACTATTTTTATCTGGTATGCAGTCAAAACCCCTCTATCGAAATTGTTTCTGAATGTCCTTCATAAAATTCCTTCATAAAATTTTGCTAGCAGTTCATTTGTTATCATGACATTTATACTACCTACATATTTCTTTTGTATAAAAAGGGTACAAAAAGATAAATAATTTTTTTTTATTTTTATATGTAATGATTTAAAAATTTTATTAATAAAAGACAAGAAAATATTTTCTTTTCTGTAGGAGAACTTTAAATATAAATATGTTTACATATATGAACTACCTTTTAAAAATTAAATAAAATAAATTTAATTTAATTTGAATGTTTATTTAAATACCGGCTAATTGATTTTGTAAGAAAAATTGTAAATATTAAAAAATTTGAATTTGATATCGTAATCGAAGTTTTATAAAAACGATATACAACTTCACATGGGTATTTAGTCACGACATAATCAAAAAGAAAATATGATACTATTTTTTTCGTCCACATGCGTTTTAAATTTCTCAATTCGGTATAATATTTGGTTATTCTTTTTTTTACACTTTAGTCGTTGTTTAGTTTACTGCACGATTAATGATATCGTACAACTTAAATCTTACTTGATTTAAGGCTGCTGATCATATCTGAAGGTGAAAACGTGTTTCATTTCTTTTTAAGTGGGAATAGAAATGAGAAGGAATGACAAAACAAGTTGAATTTTCCATTAAGATAAGCAAAACGAATGAAATTGAAGTAGAAACCGCTAGTTCAACCTAAACATATCCTTTTAAGGTTCCTGTTGCTCAAGTTATTGCTCAATTGTGAATTCAAAATACTTTTTTACTGTCAAGAATATGATATGCAAAATTATTTATTCAATTATCATGCAATACTGTTACTCACATAAACATTTTCAATTTTATTTGCGTATAATCCTTCATAAATTATACTAAAACTCTTATAAACACAAGTTTGTTTAAAAACGTGATTGGTAATTTGTTGATTAAAAGTTTGAGTCTCGTTATTTATATTATTATTATTAAAAAAATTGTCAGATATCAATTTCGATTTGGTAACCTTCAAAATTCATGTAAATAGGTTTAGTAATAACAGGCTTAAATATTTTTTTTTCGCGTTCTTTATGAATTAACTCAATATGAAAGCTTATGAAATAAAAAAAAAAATTATGAATGCGATGTTATGAAATAAGATTTCTCTACTAATTTCGTACTAATTTCTAAATTGTTCATATAAATCGAATTTTAATGTTCTCAATTGATCATATAAATTGAATTTCAACGTGCCTAGTGCTCTGATGCCACACGTTTCGGGTTCGAGTCCCGGCGATGTCCTGGATGTTTGTAGTGGTTCGGAATCCACTTTAAACCGTAGGTCTCGGTCTAATATGATCGTAGAGTGTTATCGTGAGGTTTAGTCAGTCTTCAGCCCTCGTGGCTCCTCGCTAAAGTGAAGCTGCATATTAAACTTCGCCATGACCCAGTCGCATACGATGGGATCTTCTGGACCTGGTGTACTACTGTGCCCAAAAGACCAATTTTTATTTTTTTTAAAAACTCTTTATTTATTCTTCCAAATTTATTCCATCGCCTTCAAAGTAATGCCCTCCGGACACCATGCACTTCTGCCAATTTTTTTTCCAATCCTCAAAGCATGCCAAAAAGTCATCGGCAGGGATGGCCTTCATAGCGCGCGCCGATTCACGTTGAATCTCTTCAATCGACTCAAAACGGTTTCCCCGGAGTGATCTTTCGAGTTTAGGGAATAGCCAGAAGTCGCACGGTATGAATACGGTGATTATGAACGACATGGGTTTTATTTTTGGCGAGAAGGTCACGAAGAATCAATGCAGTGTGAGCTGACGCATTCAGTGTTTTCGGTACCCATCGAGATTTGACGCGTTTGATGCCCAAAATGGAATTAGCTGAACCTTTTGAAATTCCAACATCATCAGCAAGGTCTCTAATTGTAAATCGACTTTTTGCAAGGCACCAAATCTTTAATTTTTTGGACGTGAGCTTCGTTGGTTGAGGTGGATGGTCGACTAGAGGGCTCTTACAACAGTAGTAACAGCAACAACAACAACATATTTAATTAAAAAGGTGTAAAGTTATGTTATTAAGTTGAGGGAGGTTAGCTATGATGCAAAATTTTAAATGGCCTCCCATGGTATTAATCCCTCCAAATATTGGAATATGTATATTTAATTAATTAGAGAATCAATGCATCTTCCTAATAAAGGAAATGCAATTCTAAATATTTCTTCCTATTGGCTGTTTTAAAGGTGATTCTAGTGATTTATTGATGATTTTGAAAACTTAAATATTTTTCTTTTATTTTTCAGTTTCTCCGGATAATCAAAACGATGACGATGTACTGGTCGTGCAAAGTATCGATCTCAACCTCGAAGAAAATGTCGCATCCCACTACACTGGCGACTACGACATCGTGCAAGCGGACACTCCATGTCTGGTCTTACGACGTGGCTTCCCTTTCAAGTTGACCGTCAAATTCAATCGAGCCTTCGACAAGGAAAAAGATGTCGTCTGTCTTGTATTTACAGCCAAAGGTAGGCGTGGAGTTTCAGAAATAATTTATCATTAACTTAAAAATATTGGACGGTATCTCTATAGGGTTTATTAATTAAATATTTATTAATCTGTTATCTCCTAACACGGGCCTGAATGGCTGGCGCTCGGTACCACAGGTATCGGGTTCGAATCCCGGCGGTGCCATGGATGTTTGTAGTGGTTCGGAATCCACTTTAAACCGTAGGTCTCGGTCCTAATAGGATCTTAGAGCATTGCGGCGGCATTGTTACTCCGCGTCCGTATCTTCAAGTTACAAGCGCCCCCTGGGTAATGCAAAGTGTGTAACGTCTGTGCAGCGCTTGCCTTAAGGCATCCAAGACCAAGCTGTCTAAGTGTTTGCCAGCTGCATTGGAACAAAAAAAAAAAAAAAAAAAAAAAAAAAAAAAAAAAAGTTATCTCCTAACACTCATCTTGATACACAAACGCACTCACAATTTAAACAAAAATTATTTAAATGATTTGAAATGATTAAATAAATTTTTGATTCAATAAAATAATTCATAATACTTATCACCGCAGCAGACTATAGATGACTAAAATATGTTTCGTTAAAAAAGGGTTCCTTTTAAACCGTCTCTATTATGATATATATATAAGGTGATTATAATGAAAGTCCCACTTTCAAACTGCTGTAAAAAAAGAACCACCGTCACAATGGGTTCAAATTTGAACTGAAGATACTCGAAGAAGAGGGAAACGGTACGGCACCAAAATAAAGTTCCGCCAATTTTCCCCATCCAATTTGGTATGACTTGCCTTGATGGATGGGCTTTCCACTAACAGTGTCACAACTGCTGAATGACTTGGAAGCCATTTTTTTCCGTCAGAAAAAAATTACAATACACTACAGTTGGTTTAATGTGCAACTCATGCCAAATATGTAGTAATTTCGATTCAAAATATTACTTGCAGCCGAATACACTTTCTTGATGCCGCTTACAGTGCCATCTATTATTACACTTTGGAACTTTTTTTGATGCGTACCGTTTCCATCTTCTTCAATTATCTTCAGTTCAAATTTGAAGTCTTTGTGGCGAGTGGTTCTTTTTTTAAAAAAACTATAAAAACTAATTATTCTACATGCTTAATCTAATAATTTACAGTAATAATAAATATGCTTTTTACTGTAAAATTTTAGATAATTATTTTATTTTCATTGAAAAAACAATACTGAAAAAAACAATTTATTAGCACATCCCATTGCAATCATATATATATATATATATATATATATATATATATATATATATATATATATATATATATATATAAGAGAGATATTCACAGAGATATATAAATATACATATATTGATGTAATAAAAATATAATTTTTAGAATTGTATAACAGCTTTCTTTATTTTCAATCACTTTAAAAAAAGTATATTTTTTTTAATAAAATTCTTTCAAAATAAAGTTAAGATTAAAATTTACCAAATAATTTTTCATATTAGGATACAATAATTTAATCTGTGAATTAATTCATGCATTTTTATCAATTTCTTCCCGCAGATGCTAAGAACCCATCCTATTCTCAAGGCACTATGATTTTCTGTCCAGTTATACCAAACGACAACTCCGTGCTGCCATCTGACGCCTGGCAAGCGAAGCTTTTGTCAAGTTCAGATGAGAATTCGGTTGTAACAGAGGTGAAATAAGTATTCTTTACTTTCTGTACCGCTTTAGCTTCTAAGAAAATTAAATAAAAAAAATTAAATAATCTAAAAAAATTATATTTTAAAGAAAATCAATTAGGTCTTGGATTGGTTTTAATTTATAGAAATTATATAGTTCTAAATTGTGAAATAAAATTAAAATTATGATGGATATGTGGATACGTATAATATGATGGATATATATATAATAAGGTTAAATGATTAAGATGTATAATAAGGTACCTTTTTGATGATTTTTATATAAAAATAGATTAGGATTAAGTAAAACATTTATTAAACTGACAGTGAATTTTGTAAAGTGTCATCATATATCAGTATGATACTGATATATGTCCATACTATAACTGTCGTATATAGTATCATACTGATATATATCGATACAATAACTGTCATATATAGTATCATACTGATATATATCGATACAATGACTGCCATATATAGTATCATACTGATATATATCGATACAATGACTGTCATATATAGTATCATACTGATATATATCGATACAATGACTGTCATATATAGTATCATACTGATATATATCGATACAATGACTGCCATATATAGTATCATACTGATATATATCGATACAATGACTGTCATCTATAGTATCATACTGATATATAATGGCTTTGGGACAAAATTCACTGTCAGTTTAATAAATGTTTTACTTAATCATAATCTATTTTTATATAAAAATCATCAAAAAGTTACCTTATTATACATATCCACATGTCCATCATAATTTTTACTTAGTTTTATTAAGTAAAAATTATGATGGATATATATATAATAAGGTTAATGATTATTATATGTATAAAATTATATAAATTGTATTTCTAACTTTTTATAAGTAAGCATATAGTTATAGTTGGCACTATAGCTATATGCTTCCTTATAAAAAGTTCGAACTACAATTTTTGTCACAGAGAGATAATATTAATTAATTTTAACTTAATTCAAATATTTTGATGACTGAAAGATCTTATGAATCAGTGGAATTTAAAAGAAAAGCTGCAGTACTTCAAATTGTTTTTCTAAATTTCAATTATTTATTTTATTTTATATATAGGTGACCACAACACCCAACTGCATCGTGGGTGACTGGATGTTGGAAGTAGACACCAAATTAAAAGAAGAGAAAGAAGGGCACTCCAAGAGTTTGAGATACACAGCAAAACAACCCCTTTACATTCTCTTCAATCCCTGGTGCAAACGTAAGAGTTCACTGCTTTAATTGTTTTTAATGTGTGGTAAAATGTAGAGCATAATTAGACAGCAATCAAAATTTTATATCATATTCAATAGTTTTATGGCATCGATAGTTGGTCCCTAATTGTATAGAATTTTAATTTAAATTCTTTTAAAGTTAATTTTAACTTTTTATTTTTATCTTACTTTTATTTATTTTTAGTGTTTTTTTTTTTTTTTTTAATCTTTTAGATTACCATTTTTTAATTTCTAGAAACTTGTAAATGTATCTATGAATTAAGATGAGACGGTTAATGAGTCTATTCCCGTTGGTACTCCGCAATAGGTACGCCAGTTACCAGTTGCTAGTGCCATATATTGGCAAACATTGAACGCAAAATTTTTATTTACCAAATTTAACTCCATTATATTTTTTCATGTGGTGTTATATTCCGGGGTGTAACCCCACAAATGTAGTTAAATAGCATTAAATGAAGCAGCATGTCACAGCTGCTGTTAAATCTATAACCGAATGCATGTATGTAAATGCATGTATATTTAAATGCGAATGTATATTTATATGTAAATGCATGTATATTTGAATGCAAATGTATATTTATATGTAAATGTATATATTTATATGTAAATGTATGCATATTTGAATGCAAATGTATATTTATACAGCAAATGTATATTTATACAGCAAATGTATTGAAATGTATTTTTATTTGATGTTATCAGAGGATACAGTATACATGAGCGAATACGAGCATCGTAAGGAATATGTTTTAAATGAAGGAGGACTTATTTGGAGAGGAACAAATAACCGTTTGCGACCTTGCGTTTGGAACTACGGACAGGTAAATTAATATTAATTAAATTTGGTAAATTAATATTAATTTTAATAATAGAATTAATTTTTACAAGTAGGATTTTATTCAATCTATTAAATACAAATGAATATTTCATAAAAAAAATTATCTGTCATATCAAAATTTCCATTTAAGATCACCGGACGAAAAATTAGTCACCCTAGCACAGTGTTCACGTAGAGGCACTGGGTCCTCAATTAATCACGTGATTCGACCTGTGAATGCTTAACGACTCTACGTGCTAGTGCGTCAGGGTGATCAATTTTTCTGCCGGTGAATTACTTAAAAAATCAAATACTAATCTATTTGAGGAATGAGTTTTTTTATCTGTCTTACTTGCGTCCAATACTTGCATATGAGAATCCTATTTGGGGATCTACTGCTCCGTCGAATTTCGAGATCATACAAAGACTTGAAAATAAAATCCTTCATATGATTACAAATTCGCCCTGGCAACAAATTTTAAACAATTTGTTTATAAAATTGCACAACATTTTTATAACTCCATTCCCAATATTAATCGTTCTGTTTTGAATGATCTTGGCAACTATGATCACGATATTTCTTATTTCAAAAATTGCAAAAGACCTCGCGCTGCTCTGAATAATGGAGAGTTTTTGCATACCGTACGTTAGTTACCGTAGGACGTCCGTTAGCTTTTTCTCCCTAGCGCGCATGCACAGTTTCCTATGAGCATGCGCGCTAGGGAGAAAAAGCTAACGGACGTCCTACGGTAACTAACGTACGGTATGCAAAAACTCTCTATTACCTATTAACGTTTCAATATCCTCCTTTCCGAATGACCATGCAGTTTCTCCGCTGAGTCACAATTTCCCCTCCAATCGTTTTTGTTTCTACTCTTTATTTTTTATTACCTTCTTAAAAATTATGTCAATAATATTTAAAAAAATTATATATGCACACATTTTTTTATTAATTAAAAAAATAAAAATAATTAACAAGTTAATTATTTTAATAAATGAATAATATATATATATATATATATCTTATTCCTTTTCTATCTAATCAATGGGCTTAAGACTTAAGAAACTTCTCTCATTCACAAAGCAGGAGATAGAGGTTGCTAGGCAATAAAGGCTCCCCGTCAATCTGGCAGAGCGTTGTCATCGAATGAGTTTTGTTGTGTTTTAAGAAATTATTTGTTTAATTATTTAATTTAATTATGAAATAATTTTTTGGATAAAAGAAAAAATTTTTTTAGATTATTTATTTATTTATTTTTTAGTTTGAAGAAGATATCTTGGAATGCGCTTGTTACCTTTTGGGTCACATTTCTAAACTTTCAATTGTGGCCAGAGCTGATCCAGTTAAAGTTGTCCGACACATCTCAGCAGTGGTACGTACTGCATTTCCGATTTTTTTTTTCCTTTAAAAAAATGTTACAATAGCTTTTAAATGCATATACTTTCTTCCTGATTTCTATTACAGTAAATTTATAAGATAGATTTTCATGTTTAATTGGGACATCAAAACCGCTCTTTAAGACTTAAAAAAGCTGGTATTATGACTATAAAAACAGAAAATTAATTATATGTGTTTGTGAGCTTCATTCAAGAACGAAATGATTACACACATTCACATTTTATAATGATCATATCATGATTAAATGTTATTAGTTGACATTTTTTTTATAATCAACCATATTTTAGTCTTAAGAATGAAAGATTTTAAATTGCCTTTGATTTTAAAATCATCGTTTATTCAATTCCTACTATTAGTTCACGCTCTCCCTATATATTTATATACCTTCTTCAAATTTCAATCTTTAAAAAAATGCTTTTCATTCATCCACTCCAGTTCAAATACATTTTTTTTAAACTTGTAGTGGAGGACACTTAATGTTGATACACTTTTTTCAAATATTAATTCAGTAATTAATTCTAGTTTTATATGGTAGAAAAAAATTTCTCTCATATATAGACATTGAGCAAGTTATAAATTTAGGAATAAATACCGTCAGTGGCGAAGCGTGTACATCGCTGGAAAAAAAAAATGTATTTTTCAGATTCTCTTTTCATTCTGGGTTGTAGTCTGAGTCGAGGAGGGAACAGAATGGAAAATGAAGCATGTGAATAAATGAGTGAGACAGATGGAAAGTGTGTATGTGAGAGAGAGAGAATCTTTTCTAACTTAAAAAAAATGACTGAAAATTATTTATAAAGGACTTTCTGCAATGTAATGAAAAAAAAGTAGGAATTGACTTTTATTTTTTATTTATTTTTTTTTTTATACTACTTGTTAATAGTCAACTATATCTTAATCTAAGTATGAAATATTTAAAATTGCCTTTTTTATAATTATCGTTTATTTATTTGATATCGTTGTTTTAGAATCCATTATTGTATTTGTAGGTCAACTCTCCTGATGATAACGGCGTGCTAGTGGGCAACTGGTCCGGGGACTATGGTGGCGGTCAGTCCCCCACCCACTGGCAAGGCAGCATAGCAATTCTCCAGCAATATTACAAGACCAAGAAGCCTGTGAAGTACGGACAGTGTTGGGTGTTTTCAGGAGTTGTTACCACAGGTAATCACAATATTTAATTTTATCATCAATATAATTTAGTAAAGTTTCTAGTTCATGGTTTATTAAAAATTTTAGATTTATACAATAGAATCTTCATAAACAGAATATATATATATATATCTGTGTGTGTGTGTGTAATAAAAGTACAAAATATAAAATAAATAATAATAACAGTTTGTAACAGGCTTCCTTTCATTTTTTTAAATTTCTATCAGTTTGTTATAACATAATTAAATGCAAAAATATTCTTTTTTACATTTATTTTTATTTGAAATCTTCAATATAACATTGGATTATCTGGAAAATTTCATTATTATAATATTAGATGAATTTTCAAAATATTCCTTTATTATATATTTTCGTATTCAAATCAAAATAATCTCTTGAATCCGTTACTTTTTATGTGATACTTTGCAAAATATTACAAAAAATCTTATCAAGATATAATTATAAATTATAATTAATAAAATCTTTAAATAAAGATAGTAAATTTTAACCTTCAAACTTGCGTCCGTATGAAATAATTAATTGTGATGAAATTATACAGTTTGTTGAGTATTTTACTTTTTTTTTCAACAAAACTTTTTTTTAAATGCATATTTAAAGTATTATACACTTAAATTTAACAATGTGGGGTCATATTCACTACTAGTAACTAAATTAGAAGAAATAAAGAGCAGTTCATGTAATTTCGAAGATAACTTTTATAAAATGGCACATTTTAGATGAGTGTGGCATTGAAAACCAATATATAATTATTTCATTTGTCTCCGCAGTTTGCAGAGCACTGGGTATTCCTGCCAGATCTGTCACTAATTTTGCTTCTGCCCACGACACTCATAACAGCTTGACCATCGACTCCTTCTATAATGAGGAAGGCGAACCCATGGACAATCTAAACATTGATTCAGTTTGGTGAGTAAAGAAATTTATCCATCTACTAGTAGGGTTGAATATCCCAATCCAATTTATCAATCTGCTAGAATATCTTAATAGAATTTATCAATGTACCAGAATATCTGAATAGAATTTATCAATCTACTAGAGTATCGCAATCGAATTTATCCAACTACAAAAATATCTCAATCGAATTTATTCGTTTGTTTATTGAACAGGAACTTCCATGTGTGGAACGAAGTGTGGATGGAACGACCTGATTTGGAGCCTGGCGGCTATTCAGGATGGCAAGCCATTGATGCCACACCTCAAGAAGAATCAGATGGTAAGACATCATGTTAATACTGCTATATGTTAGCACGTTATAATTCTAAACTTTAAGAGTCAACATTAAGTGGTACAAATGGTTGTAATATTCGCGAAACACTGTTACGATTTTTTGTTTTGTGAAAACCCAGTTACGGTTGTAATGACACTGTTGCCATGTTCTAAAGTTCTTAAAAAATAAAATATAAATATTCATTGTAATGACATTTCTAATAAAAAAAAAAGCAGCAAATGACAGATGGCATGAGAGGCCTTCGAAAATCTTTATACATCATTTGAAAAGCATAACTCTCTAATTAATATTATCGAAAACCTATATAAACTACATATTTTTATGTTCAGAAAAACATATGTTTTATTTTTCTATCACAAAATTGAAAAATCGGAAATTTTGAAGGTTTTTAACGACCCGCGGCCTGACTTGAATATTTTTTCCGGCCCGTGAGATTTATCACACTTTTATAAATTATGTTTATTTTATAATGGCCAAAGTAATGAAAACAAATGTATTAAATAATACATTATGTGTGCATCCCTATATACAAAAATTAACTGTCAAAATTGTGAGAAAAAGTTAACTTTGATTTTCAAATAATAGTCTTACGAATATAGGACAGATAGTGCCTGTTTTATTGATGAGTTTACAGTTATGAGTTTCTCAGAATAATTAAATTATAGTCTCGCCTTAAACTCATTGCACATAAATTTTATTAAAGTAAGATCTCTTCCGTTCACCAGGTCAGTATCGCTGCGGCCCTTGCAGCATCGCCGCCATCAAGCGAGGGGAGATCCAGAAGATGTACGACGCCCCTTTCATCTTCGCCGAGGTGAACGCCGACAAGGTGACCTGGAGGTACAGGGGCAAGAACCAGCCCCTCAAACTCATCAGCCGAAAGACTGAAGCGTGAGTTACTAATATATTTCCTTTATCATATAGAACAGGGATGGGCAAACTTTTTCGGACGCAAGTCAAAAATCGAAAAAAAATAAATAAATAAATAAATAAATTTGGCTGGCCTGGATAAATTTTTCTCAAATTTTAAAAACAATATAAAAGTATTACAATTCAAACATGTTAATGAGAGGAATGAAATTGCGATTTCATTTTTAAAAGTTCCTCATATTGAGGTTCGAAGTGAGATGTACTGATTCTACAGCTATAACTAACAAAGAACTTCCACTTTTAACACTTTACCGATTGAAAGCTGCCTGTGCTTGCTATTTCCGTCGTTTTATGTTTTGTAGAACCAAAATAGAGAAAGTAAAAAGATCATCGGTCCTTTGAAAAAAAATAGAAGAAAAAAAATATTTAATCAAAGTAGAAAAGGAGATATATATATTATATATGAATATATATTTCTTTTAATTTGCCTCGGACCAGCAAATTAAAATTCTATCCATGGGCCGGATAGAACCTCCTGGAGGGCCGTAGTTTACCCATCCCTGATATAGAGGATATACAGTAACTTTCCTTATCATATACAAAAACCTAATAAAACCATATATAATTAATATATGGTATTTTTATAATAAAATATTATATAAATTTCTTTATGAATTTACTAGTTTTCTAAAAAGGAGCCTTGTCCGAAACACGGTAGTTTTGTGATTCTGCAGTGAATAGACTCCATAAATCTTTATGTTGGAAAGATCTTTTGTTGAACCGGAAAATGGGAAAAAAATGTGTAACCTTCTCCCTCCCAATATGGGAAGTAACTTGAGGGGAAGGGTTCCATCTACATCAAGGGTGGCCAGCCCAAATGATCTTGCGAACCACTTTGGAAATGCATTCTAACTCCGCGGACTGTATATAAAATTATATATCCGCTTATTAGATTTAGACCCACTATAGACATTTTTTGGAGTGAAAAATTGAAACATAATGAGTTACTATTATTACATTTACTATTATTCTTACATTTAAACAGAGATAATATAATAATAATAATACCAAACGCACACACACTATAAAGAAATATATAACACTAAAAATGAAATATAAAAAAAATATATAAATATAAACGAATTAAAAAAATGAAATCATTAAAAAATATTTATTTTACTACTGCGATATTTGTTTCTACACTCTTCGAGAGTTCGCAGAATTTAATTTAATTATTCTGCGAACTCATAACTGTAAACTCATAAATAAAAAAGGTAATATTTGTCATATATTTGAAAGAATATAATTTTAAAATCAAAATTAGTTTGCTACTCGCGTCCGTAGCATATCTTCAAGCTACACGTGCCCCGTGGGTAGTGCTAAATCAGTAACAGCGGTGCGGCCCTTGCTTATGGCATAAAGAATAACTATCTCTGTATTGCCAGTTGCATCATAACAACAACAACATTTTTAACAATATTTTTAAAAAATTATAATTTGGAAACATAATAATATTAATTAAGTAGCAGTATGTGCAATTAAATTTCTCTGTGTGCTCCTATGATCTAGCATATCCATTACCCCCTTCTGACAATCTGTAGGCTTCTGACAATATTAGTGGCTGCTGTATTTCAACTTTTTGACGTGTATTGTTTTGTTTAAAATAAATAATTTTGATTTTGATCTTCTTTTCAGAATCGGCCAATACATTAGTACCAAAGCTATTGGAGCTTACGAAAGAGAAGATATCACCCACGAATACAAATATAGTGAAAGTAAGTCTGTTTAATATTTGTTAAAAATGCTTATATATAAGCTAATTTGCCATCCTGGTGGTATTTATTTAAAATGTTATATTGCTTACAGGCAGCAAAGAGGAGAGAGAGGTCATGTTACGAGCCCTTCGACAGTGTGGTAATGTGTTCTCTAGATATTACTTGAATGACGAGTTTGAAGACGTGCAATTTGACTTCCAACTCTTGGATGATATAGTCATTGGGCAACCCTTTAAAGTAAGAGAAAAATAAATGTATTTGAATTATTAATCTATCTCAAATTTATCTAGTTAAAATATTAGCTCAACTTTTCACAGTAGTAGCAATAAAACAGGATTTTACGTTTAGAGATTTAGTTTTACTTATCAAAGTAAACTATCCAACTAAAATAAATTGATATTGCTTACATTACATAGCTTTCTACTGTTTTATAATTACAAACAAAGTCCTCAAAAGTCTTTATGGATCAATTTTTTTTCTCAATTTTTTTTCAGATCAATTTTTTTTCAAAAAAAGGCATGAAATATCAGAATGCAATATGTATATAATGTCTGTATTATACAATAAATTTTAATTAAAACAAACGGGTTTTTTTAATCGCAGGTAAAATTAACGATGAAGAACAAAGGGCTTGAAAGCAAATCCTACACGGTGAAAGGAGTTCTCGCAGTTCACACTGTCCTCTACACTGGTCAACTCAAGAACGCTGTTAAGAAAGAGAAATTCGAAATCAGTATTCCAGAAGGTGCAGGTAAATGAATCTTTTGAAAGGAATAAGTTTTTTTCCCTCAATAAATTTTTATTTTAGAATAATTTTTTGTACTAAAATGGAAAATATGTTATTAAGAATTATGATCAATAAGTGTTTATCGTGTTTTTACTATCGAAATTTAAATATGTTGTTGTTGTTGTAACATATGGCTTTATTGGAAAATCAATCCATTATAATAAGGATCACACACAAAGAAGGAACAAGCAGAACAAAGCAAACATGCAGCAAGACAGCAAATGACATTAAGTCGGTCTCACACACCACAGAAAGTCAAAGGGGGAGAGAGTAAATAAAGGAGGTTGACTTTTTATTTCAGTCCATGAGGCCCCTGGCCTCCCAATACAACTGCAAGACTTCTGCCTAGCACTGAGCCTCCCTGTTCAGTCCTGGACATTTCAAAAGATGTTCTGAATTCATTGCTTCAGCTCTACATATTGAACAAGTGTTCGAGGCGAGGACACATATCCTGTTAAGGTGTTCCACAAGACAATCGCGCCCGGTTCTTAATTGAAAGCTGGCAACCGCCTCTTTACATGGTGTGTTAAAGATTTTCCAGCTGTCTTGAATAGTGTGCCACTTTTTGACTTCAGATTTAATTATGAGACTATCTTTTAGTTTCTTAAATTAATTAACTAATTTCAGTTTCTTAAAAATTTCTCTATGAATATATTTCTTGTGAGATTCTGGTGGAACTTGTTTCTATCCAATATTCACATGGTTTCCTTTCTTTTCAAGTGAATTTGCTGTTTCGTTACCTTTAATTCCCAAGCGTTCACTGCAATACAATTTGCTTGGCAGTTCTTAAATATTTGGTATCTTTCTTAATTTGACTTGTTATTGGGGTTTCAGTGTGATGATTTAACGTCGCAGCTTGTAGGGCTGCTCTGGAATCTACGAATAATACCACTTTAAAGTAGCAATCAAAATTTATTCTGATTATTAACTTACTTACTGCTAAATACATAACATAGTAGATTTCAGCATCAAAATTTGTCAGGGAGGGTTTCAAAATCGAATTCGGACATTTATATCGATTTGAATTAATTCAAGTTAAAATCTCGCATTACATTCACACAAGTAACCTCATGGTGTTTCGAAAACAAAGGAGATTCTCTATATATAATCAATTAGGTGGTAGAAACTTCCCCATGCTACTGATGTCATACGTAACTTATTACTAGATTTCAATCCTATTTATTATTTTGGTTTAATGTGTTTCTCTGTTTATTGCAGAGAAAGAGGTGATCATGAATGTTTCCTACGATGAGTATGAAAAACTGCTCGTCGATCAGGCCGCCTTCAACATGATTTCCATGGCCCACGTGGAAGAGACCGGATTCGACTACTTCGCCCAAGATGACTTCAGAGTCAGGAAACCTGACATCAAATTTGAGGTATTTCTATGGGCAATGTTTCACATTTATTTATGCATTTGTACGATACAAAGATATAAGATAGGAATTACAAACTCCGGACACTTAAATGTGTTTTTAATAGGTGTTTTTTATAAATTATACTTCCGAATTTGTTAGATATTTTTTACATATATGGAAAGTATATTAATAATTCCAATACGAAAAAAAAATTAAAATTATTTATTAAATAAAATTGATTGGGGGGATGTATGTCTATTTAAAAAGAATCAGTGCAGAAAAAACTCTTTTTTTATTTTCATTTTTTTTATTATTATTATTATTTTCATTTTTCTACAAAATCTGTGCCGAATATTGATTAATTGGCAAAAGACAAATAAATAATTATTTATTACGTTTCGCAGAATTTTTCGTTTCGGCTTTTAAAAATTTTGTATTTAAGCTTTGGATTGATATATGTAAAGTACATAAATCATTTGTATTGAATTGTTAAAAAATTTTGTACATATCCTTTGATTTGAATTTGTAAAAAAATTATGTAATTATTTGTTTTCTGTTCAATTTTTAGCGGAACTCCATAAATTTTTTTTATTATTTAAGTAATGGAATATTTCACATTAATTTTTATTTAAAAAATGTAGCTGAAAAAAAAAATCATGTTTCAAAAACAAGATAGTACATTTCTAAAAAACACTTTTCTTAAACAAAAGTCAACAGAAAATAGTGATTATATCTCATGACTCATGGATAAATAGCCACACGTGCACAGTCACATAAAAAAGGAAAAAAAATCGAAGTGGAAGCCAGCGCCCGATAATGTAAACATCCTGTCTGTGTGGGGTGAGCTGGCTGGAGGGAGAAAGAAATGTAACACCAGCAATGTGCGTTTGGTTTTGGAACAAGTAATATATAAAAAAAAAATTTTTTAAGTCAATTCCTACTTTTTAAGTTGAAATTTTCTTCTTACATCTGGTGCCATCTATTGGTAGATACATGCAACTTAAATGTAAAAAAAAACTAAAATTAATTAATTAAATTTAATTAATGAATTAATATTTGAAAAAAACTGTATTCACATCCAGTGTCATCCACTACAAGTTAAAAAAAAAATGTATTTGAAGTTGAGTGGATGAATAAAAAGTATTTTATGAACGACTGAAAATTTGAACACGATATATATAGGGGGAGTGTGAACTAATAGTAGGAATTGAATAAGAGATATGTATTTTTTACAGTCCAATAGTGCTATGTGCTTTATTTTGAAACCATAATAATATAGTATAACTAAAATAATAGATTAATATGAAATTCATTTTTTTTTTCCAGATTGAAGGCGAACTGATGCAGGGCGAAGAGTTCAAGGTCACTGCCCAGTTCAGGAATCCTTTGCCAAGGCCCTTGAGAAAAGGTTTCTTCGTCATTGAAGGCCCTGGACTAGGACAACCTCTTAAACTGAGATTGGCTGGGTAAAATCCCTGTTCCTAAATTATAACTTCATTTTGTCCCTCTATTAATTTACTTTTAAGTCCCTTTACCTTAATGTAATACTTGGATTTTCAGAAAAAATTAATAATAAAATCTATCATCCTAGATATAAAAAAATGAAATATTGCCATGCTAAAATATAAATATTATTTTTAAAGAATGGGTATAGTTATGCACTGATTATGATAACTCAAAACAATGTTTTAGCAACACAAAACTCATTATGTTTTATGAAATAAAAATTTAAATTAAATTTCGATAAAAATTTTTGAAAGAAAAAAAATATCTTTGTGTCTATTTATGAGCATTTATTATATATTCATGCATTATTATTTATTATTTATTTATATATTCGTCCCGTATTTATGTCTCTACTGAATTCAGCCTATAATTAGTTTATTATAAATTTTTAAAAATAATTTCCTATAATAATATTCCTTGCATTTTTTTCTAAATATGTTTCTATCCTGTTCATTATTTATTGTTTCATGGAATTGTAATGAATTATTTATTGTAGTAACCTCTCTTTAGTCCGGCACGTTCAATACGGTAGCTGTACCGGATTATGTATAGTTTAATATATAGTTTTAATGTTAATATCAAAGATAAATCAATCTAGATTTAACTTTTAAAACATGTACATATTTAATGTGTTTTCGCCCATTCTGAACACGTGTAGACGCTATAAATATCTGATAAAAGCGAGCAGCCTTGTGTCGCCATCTGGTGGTCACAAAGTCAACAAATGCCCGAATCCATACGATAGCTAAAGCATGATAGTTACCGAATTAAAGATTTATTGTAGGAAGTTTATTTCTAAGTCTGGGTTACATTTATTCATCGAAATTTTATCATGTGACGTTATCCGAAAATGAGGGACAAGCAATTCCATTTCAAATTTTGGCGGAAAATGGCAATTTGGGTCCCTTAACTCTTGAAATGCTTCATGAATAACGTTAGTCTTAAGGAATTTTCTGGAGAATTTGGCTTCTGTTTGAAGTGTTTTGTAGCATGGTTTTAAAGCACTTTTCACGTCTTCGCTTGGGATTTTAAACATTTGTATATCCAATGGCTATAAGTATTGGTAGTGTGTTGATCAATTCCTTCTTCTTGAAGTTTCATATTTATCACTTTTGGTATTTTCCCGTGCCTATGGAGCTGTATAGTGCTTCTTATTGTATTTGGAATACTTCATTCTTCATTTATGCTTAGAATTATCAAACATTGATATATTCTTTTAGCTATTGAATGTTATAGTGTTTCTTGTAGAATTGGAAATACTTCATTCTTCATTTACGACGACATTTACCTTACTTTTGTATATTCTTTTAGAGATTCTTGAACAATTCATTCTTCATGAAGTTCTTGATCTATTCAACATTGGTATATCGAAGTGGCTATTGAATTTGGACATTCTTTTAGTATTCCAATCCATTGCTTCATAAATATCTTGCATTATTAAACATTGTTCACACATAAGTTGAAATCTGCCGAGCAGTTTTCATTTTTTTTTATATTTTGTTATTTATTCTTAATTTCTTTGTATAATAGCCCAGAGCACATTATTTAATATTTTTTTTTATTTCCATGCTTTCGTTTCGTTATGTTGTTGTTGTTGTTGTAACAGATGGCTTTATCGGAAATCAATTCATTACAATAAGGATCACACACAAAGAAGGAGCAAGACAGCAATCGACACTAAGTCGGTCTGCCACACCACACAAAGTCAAAGGGTACAAAAGTAAATAAAGGGGGTAGGAACTTTATTTTAGTCCATGAGGCCCTGGTCTCCCAATACAACGGCAAGACTTCTCCCAGGCGCTGATCGACCCTGTACAGTCCTAAACATTTCAAAAAATGTTCTGAATTCATTGTTCCAGCTCTACATATTGGGCAAGTGTTCGAGGCGAGGACACCTATCCTGTTTAGGTCTTCCGCAAGACAATCATGTCCTGTCCTTAATCGAAAGTTGGCAAGCGTCTCTTTACGTGATCTGGTGTTAAAGATTTTCCAGCTGTCTTGAATAGTGTGCCGCTTTTTGCCTTCAGATTTAGTTATGAGATTATCTTTCAGTTTCTTATAAATTTATCTATTAATATATTTCTTAAAAGATTCTGGTAGATTCTTTCCAATATTCACATAGTTTCCTTTCTTTGCAAGTGAATTTGCTACTTCGTTACTTTTAATTCCCACGTGTGATGGTATACACTGGAATACAATTTGCTTGGCTTAATTTCTTAATTATTTGATGTCTTTCTTAAATTTGATTTATTAATGGAGTTTCAGTGTGATGATTTAAAGAGACAGCTTCTATGTCTGTTCTGAAATCTACGAACAATCGAACAATTCCTCATAGGCTGTTGTGCATATTTTCGTTGCAATTAAAGTTTTTATATTAGGCTGGCCAATGAACTGTTATGTTAAGACTAGCATAAGTAAAATATTTTTATTTTTAAGCTAGTTTTAGATAAATAATTTTCAGATTCAGTTATGAGGTTATCATTCAATTTCTTAAAAAGTTCTCTATGAATATATTTTTTGAAAGATTCTGGTGGAACTTGTTTCGTTTCGTTATGTAATGAATCATTTTTACCAACAGGGATGTTGCTCCTGATGCCATTGCCCAAGTCACCTGCAAATTCCGCCCGAAGACCTCTGGTGAGAAGACCATAGCCGCCAAATTCACGTCTCGAGAACTGGATGACGTGGACGGGTTCCATGTGATCCAGGTAAAAGGCATGCCTGTTCCTGAGATTAACAAGCCGTCCGAAAATGAGATACCATTGAACAACGACGTGTAAGATCACAGAATTCAAACTGGTCAGTTCAGACAGTTGTTGGAACTGCTGAAACTATTTGCTGAAGTGTTACAGACTGGATTGAGACTTGAATCTCATTGAAACTGTGATTTTTTTTTTATCTCCACTGCCCTCCGTTATATCAAATAATGAAGTTTTTATTATTATTGAAAGTGAATTCGTCAAAGTGCCTTATTTTTCTAACGAATCAGTGAATTTGGTGTATTGGCTTGTTGTACTGGACCTTTGAACAATTTGATGAAGAATTTTAGATAGATGATGTTAAGATCTGGTTGCTTTTTTTTTTATGTGTGTGTTTTATTATGTGTTTGTTATTTGTAGATTAGTTGCAAAAAAAAAAAAAAAAAAAAAAAAAAATAGTTTTTTCAAATGCCCACATGTTTTTAAAAATGTGTAGAATTGTATACTTCGGTTTTTTTTTTGTGCTTAGAACGAACAAGTTTATCTAATTTTTTCTAGTAAAGATTATCTGAAAAATTCGCTTGAATTTTTTTTTTAATTTAACACTTTTTAACTTATATACCACTTGTCTCAACATCATAATGATACAAAATCCTTAAAGGTGAGAACTTATTAATAAATTTATTAAATTAAGGATTTCAAGGATTATAATAATTTAAAAAAACTACAAAATCCTTAATGAATTTCATCATTCATTCATTCATTTATCTTTAATATCTATCATCCTTATAATGTCTATAATTCACTATTTCTTAAAGAATGATTCAAGATCCTTAAAAGTGAGAACTTATTAATAATTTTATTAAATTATGTAATTAAAAAAAATACAAATCCTTACTGAACTACATCATTCATTTATTCATTCTTCTTTAATCCCTATTAACTTTACATTTTCTATAATTCCCTATTCCTTAAAAATATATAGGGAACTTATTAAAATTTTAGGGATTTATATATTTAATAAAAAAATTTTAATGCAGGGTTTTTTATCATCTCAATGAGCTTTGTAGGAAAAGTATATACAATTAATCTACAAAACATTTGTATTTTATAAGAAAAAAGTTTTTGAATGAAATTTAATTCTAAAACATTTTTAAAAACTTTATAAATCTACAAATTTAATCAATGTTAAATTTTACTTTTTATTTAGATTTTTTTTTCATTTCCTTTTTAATGATATTTTGTGTTTTATGTGACTTGTGTTGTATTATGTAACTACAAATTCTTATGTATTTGTGTTAAAAATTATCGATTACTTTAAGGAGACAGGTGTGAGAAAATCTTTCATTGATCTGAAGTTTACATGTTTTGAATGAATAATATATAGTTTTCTTGGGTATAGATTTATATATACCAGTATCGTATCGAATTATATTGATTTTATATACCTATATCAATTATTAAGCTGAGCAATATTTAATATCTAACTACGTTATGTTAATAGTTCTGCTGTGTATGATATGATCAAAATATTAGAGCAGCTTTTGCGATATTTTTTTTTAATTTGTAGATTATAGGTTGTAAGATATTTTAATTACATTTTATCTATTCACAATTGGTGCTTATCTTTATATAATTATTCAGATCTGTATTATCAGTATGTTATCTGTATATACATGCTTAATTCATAATAGCATTAGTTTTTATGTATGCAAATTTTAAGACGTGCAAGATTGTGAATTTTAAAATATGTAATCATGTATAGATTTGAAAATTGAATTTTTTTTGCAATTGACTATATTTATTAAATATTAATTATTGAAATTTTTTATCGATTGATTATATTTATTAAATATTAATCATTGAAATTTTTTATGGATTGATTATATTTATTAAATACTAATTATTGAAATTTTTTTACGAATTATTATATTTATTAAATATTAATTATTGAAATTTTTTACAAATGATCATATTTATTAAATATTAATTATTGAATTTTAATAATACATACTGAATATTTTATTACTTTCAAATATTTTATCTTTGATAATTGAAATTAGTAATTAAGTAAAAACATTTTCACTTTGATATACAATTTAAAAATTCTTATTGAATTTTGGGATTTTTATATAAAGTTTATTTACATCAATGATATTTATGGGGAATATCGGCCGGTGCCTTTTGGTATTAAAATATCACGAAATTATTTCTTTAAAAAATTTATAGATAACAAATGCATTTTTAAGTATATAAAGGCCTATTTCCTATATCATGTATTTACTATTATATATGTTGAATTTTGTCAGCTTATATCCTGTATATTATTTTTTGATGTGCTTATGTTTTCATAAAATATTTCTAAAAATATGACTATTTGTTATTATTTTTTTCACAAAATTTCATCACGTTTCACATTGATGGATATTGTAATATTTTAGAAATATTAAATTTCTAAAAATCTTAAAGATATTAAAAAGAAAAGATATTAATCACTTAAATATCAAAAAAAAAAAAAAAATACTATCTACTTTTACAATTTTAATGTTGTAACTTTTTCCAATGACTATAATTCAAACTGATTATTGTTTTTATTACCATATAAATTCTAAACATAAATAATTTCATTTTACTTTGCTTTATGTTAAAAATATTATTTTTTTATTCAATTCCCTCTTTCACGTTTTTTTAATGATATTCCGTAAGATATGCACAAATTTAGTAAAACTTGACGATTCAAGCATAATGGATTGCTTATGGATTAAACAAGGATTATAATAAGGACATAATGAATAAAAACAAGGATCATACTAAGGACATAATTGTTAAAAACAAGGATCATAATAAGGACATAATGGATTCTTAAACAAGAAATATTTAGACCATAAAGTTCTTAACTTGGGACATAGATGACATTTTTTTGGAGAGGAAAATTGAAAAATAATGAGTTACATAATATAATAACATTGATACTAAGAGCACATTGTAAAGAAATATATAACACTCAAAATGAAAGATAAAAAATATGTAAATATAAACGAAATAAAAAAAAATAAAACATTAAAAAATATTTATTTCACTAGTGCGATATTTCATTTAGCTTTTGCAAATCGATCTCAATTAGGGTATTTGCACATCGTAATGGTCATGCAGATTAACGTCCGTTATGTTTGAGCGTGTTCTGTGTTGGGTCACTTTCATTTTCTAAAAAAAAAAAAAAAACGATTCGCAGGTGTCAGTTGAACCAAAAGCGCTAACAACTTCAGCTAAGAGTCTGGTTAGCTCTGCTATCAACAATCAACTGTGCGTATCTAGAGATACTGAGGGCACTTATAAAGAAACATAGAACATGTTATATTAGATGTTCCAAGATCCGCGCTCATCATGAGTTCGCAAAATATAATTTAATTACTCTGCGAACTCATAACTGATAACTATAACTCGAATCTCATAATTCATAACTGTAAACTCATCAATAAAACAGGCAATATCTGTGATCTATTCGCAAGAATATCACTTTAAAATCAAAGTTAATTTTTTCTCATAATTTCGACAGTTAATGTTTGAATAGATGGATGTATTTTATTAATACACTGTGTTTTGCTACTTCGGCCATTATAAAATAAATATATTTTATAAAAGTGCAATAAATCTCACGGGCCGGAAAAATATTCAAGGTGGGGCGGGGTTTGGCCGGTCTATTTAATAAAGGATGTAATGTTTTTTTTAGAAGTTAAGATAATAAGTTCCTCAAAAAATATAAATATTATATAAAATTATTCTACGAACATTTTGTTTTAATCACTTGAAACGAAAGTATTTAAATAAATTAACAGAAATTTCTTTAAAAAATAATTTGAGAAGGATTAACCAGTTTACCATCAAAACAATCTATTTTACAATTTTGAAACTCAACACTTCACCATTATCTAAAATATTTTTGAATGTTTAATCAAATAAATAATGTTCTAGTTTCTTCGTTTCTATTATTGTTAATACTCTAGTTATCATGATGTTCTAGTTTGTTCATAATGTAACATTGTAAAAAAAATCGAAAAAAAAAAAAAAAAAATTTAATCGCTAAAATTTTTTATCAATTTTTTACATTTTGTCATCGTAAGACGTCCTTGATATTTTCTTTGGACTTGATTAAAAAAAACATCATTATCTTACAGAAAGCGAGAGATTATTACCAACATACTCTTTGATGTAGAAATGAATTATCGTTTATTATCCATTGATCGTAATACAGGTGTTTGTTACAAAAAACTTGCTTATAAATCTAAAATTATTCTGAATTAGTATCTTATTTTTTTCTTAAAACAATTAAGTTACATAATAAATTCAGTGAAAATATTCAATTATATATGCAGAGTGATTATAATTAAAGTCCCACTTTCAAAATACTGTGAAAAAAGAAACCCCTCGTCACAATGTATTCAAATTTGAATTGAAGACACTTGAAGAAGGAGGTAACCGTATGGCATACTGATTTTTCCCATCCAATTGGGTATAACTTTGCCGTGGTGCATGGGATTTCCACTAACTGTGTCACAACTGTTGAATGACTCGGAAGTCATTTTTCCGTCAAAAAACCGAAACAATCAAACACATTGAATACTACAGTAGGTTTAATGGACAACACATGCCAAATACGTTGTCATTTCGATTCAAAATATCACTGGCAGCCGAATTTACTTTCTTTAGGCCCCTTACATCGCCCTCTATTAATACACTTTGGATCTTTTTTTGATGCCGTACCGTTTCCTCCTTCTTCAAGTATCTTCAGTTCAAATTTGAATACATTGTGACGAGTGATTCTTTTTTTACAGCATTTTGAAAGTGGGACTTTAATTATAATCACCCTGTATATATATATATATATATATATAAATATATATAAAGAGAGAGAGAGAGAGATTATATATATATATATATATAACGTAGCTTGAATTAGCAGTGCTGAAGACTAATTTTTAAATTAATTTAATTTAAGCATTGTTTAATATACATTAATGATGATTTCCATTCATTTGATTCCACTGCAACTTCTAGTGTCTAATATTTTTTTTTTGGTGAATATTGGTAGGAGTAATCGTTTCCCATTGTGTCGTATGAGAGGAAGCTGGAAAAAATGCCGTCATGCAACCTGACTATCGTTGAATCTCCTAGTTTCTGAAAGCAGTGACTTTAATCGACTACGCGGTGTGTTCAAAACGGATTCCTTCAAGATACTAGGTTTGGTTTGTCGCTATACGGTCATCTTGTGCACACGAGAGCTAAAAAGACCGGGACCTACAGTTTAAAGCGGATTCCGAACCACTCGCAAACATCCGTGACACAGCCCGGATTCGAACTTGAAGCCTGGGATAGCAAAGGCCACAGCGTTAGCCAATTGACCGCCAGGCCGCTTCAATATATTAGAGTGCACTTATCACTGAACCACAAGTTAGGCTAAGTCATCATATTTGAAGTTAAAGTCCAGAGTTTTCCGGAGTGGTGTCTCCCAAAAGCCAGCCTAGGGGGGGAAGGGGCACTTAAATTTGCGGTTACACAATTTCGTTTACGTTATTCTCAAGAGTGTAAAGAGACGTACTAGGCATAGGAACTGTGATATGGTGTAGTGTAGTATTCTGATTATTACGAGCAGACTAGTGTAGTGCAGTATTTGGTGAAGATTCTCATTTTTGTCTTGAAGTGTCCTTGGGGGAGTTTCAGGGTCAGTATTCTCAATGTCTTTTTTACTGATGGTTATGACAAGTTTGCTTTAGTAAATAAGCATTCATCATATCTTTTGCCAACTGAAGATGTATTCAATTCAGATCACCCAAAATATCGCGAATCTGGATTTATATATCTCAAAACATAACTTACTTATTTATACATCTTAAAACCTACATAACTTATTAAAGTTGAGGAATCACTATCAGAATTAAATCTAAATTGTTTTAAAAACGATAAATTGATATTAAAACAAAATAACCTCAACACAGAAATATATGTAAATATTTATAAAGCGATCTTTGAATTTGTTTTGAAAACGATAAATTTATATCAAAACAAAATAACCTCAACACAAAAATATATGTAAATATTTATAGAGTTCTTTGAATTTGTTTGGAAAACGATAAATTAATATCAAAAGAATATTTTTGTGTTCAGGTTAATTTATCTGAATATTTATAAAGAATTCTGTGAATTTGTTTTGAAAACGATAAATTAATATCAAAAGAATATTTTTGTGTTCAGGTTAATTTATCTAAATATTTATAAAGATTTCTGTGAATTTGTTTGAAAAACGATAAATTAATATCAAAAGAATATTTTTGTGTTCAGGTTAATTTATCTAAATATTTATAAAGAGTTCTGTGAATTTGTTTGGAAAGCGATAAATTAATATCAAAAGAATATTTTTGTGTTCAGGTTAATTTATCTAAATATTTATAAAGAGTTCTGTGAATTTGTTTGGAAAGCGATAAATTAATATCAAAAGAAAATTAACCTGAACACAAAAATATATCTAAATATTTATAAAGAGTTCTGTGAATTTGTTTGGAAAGCGATAAATTAATATCAAAAGAATATTTTTGTGTTCAGGTTAATTTATCTAAATATTTATAAAGAATTCTGTGAATTTGTTTGGAAAACGATAAATTAATATCAAAAGAATATTTTTGTGTTCAGGTTAATTTATCTAAATATTTATAAAGAATTCTGTGAATTTGTTTGGAAAACGATAAATTAATATCAAAAGAATATTTTTGTGTTCAGGTTAATTTATCTAAATATTTATAAAGAGTTCTGTGAATTTGTTTGGAAAGCGATAAATTAATATCAAAAGAATATTTTTGTGTTCAGGTTAATTTATCTAAATATTTATAAAGAGTTCTTTGAATTTGTTTGGAAAACGATAAATTAATATCAAAAGAATATTTTTGTGTTCAGGTTAATTTATCTAAATATTTATAAAGAATTCTGTGAATTTGTTTGGAAAACGATAAATTAATATCAAAAGAATATTTTTGTGTTCAGGTTAATTTATCTAAATATTTATAAAGAGTTCTGTGAATTTGTTTGGAAAGCGATAAATTAATATCAAAAGAATATTTTTGTGTTCAGGTTAATTTATCTAAATATTTATAAAGAGTTCTTTGAATTTGTTTGGAAAACGATAAATTAATATCAAAAGAATATTTTTGTGTTCAGGTTAATTTATCTAAATATTTATAAAGTGTTCTGTGAATTTGTTTGGAAAGCGATAAATTAATATCAAAAGAATATTTTTGTGTTCAGGTTAATTTATCTAAATATTTATAAAGAGTTCTTTGAATTTGTTTGGAAAACGATAAATTAATATCAAAAGAATATTTTTTTGTGTTCAGGTTAATTTATCTAAATATTTATAAAGAATTCTGTGAATTTGTTTGGAAAACGATAAATTAATATCAAAAGAATATTTTTGTGTTCAGGTTAATTTATCTAAATATTTATAAAGAGTTCTGTGAATTTGTTTGGAAAGCGATAAATTAATATCAAAAGAAAATTAACCTGAACACAAAAATATATCTAAATATTTATAAAGAGTTCTGTGAATTTGTTTGGAAAGCGATAAATTAATATCAAAAGAATATTTTTGTGTTCAGGTTAATTTATCTAAATATTTATAAAGAGTTCTGTGAATTTGTTTGGAAAACGATAAATTAATATCAAAAGAATATTTTTGTGTTCAGGTTAATTTATCTAAATATTTATAAAGAATTCTGTGAATTTGTTTGGAAAACGATAAATTAATATCAAAAGAATATTTTTGTCTTCAGGTTAATTTATCTAAATATTTATAAAGAATTCTGTGAATTTGTTTGGAAAACGATAAATTAATATCAAAAGAATATTTTTGTCTTCAGGTTAATTTATCTAAATATTTATAAAGAGTTCTTTGAATTTGTTTGGAAAACGATAAATTAATATCAAAAGAAAATTAACCTGAACACAAAAATATATCTAAATATTTATAAAGAGTTCTGTGAATTTGTTTGGAAAGCGATAAATTAATATCAAAAGAATATTTTTGTGTTCAGGTTAATTTATCTAAATATTTATAAAGAGTTCTGTGAATTTGTTTGGAAAACGATAAATTAATATCAAAAGAATATTTTTGTGTTCAGGTTAATTTATCTAAATATTTATAAAAGAATTCTGTGAATTTGTTTGGAAAACGATAAATTAATATCAAAAGAATATTTTTTGTCTTCAGGTTAATTTATCTAAATATTTATAAAGAGTTCTGTGAATTTGTTTGGAAAACGATAAATTAATATCAAAAGAATATTTTTGTGTTCAGGTTAATTTATCTAAATATTTATAAAGAGTTCTTTGAATTTGTTTGGAAAACGATAAATTAATATCAAAAGAAAATTAACCTGAACACAAAAATATATCTAAATATTTATAAAGAGTTCTGTGAATTTGTTTGGAAAGCGATAAATTAATATCAAAAGAATATTTTTGTGTTCAGGTTAATTTATCTAAATATTTATAAAGAGTTCTGTGAATTTGTTTGGAAAACGATAAATTAATATCAAAAGAATATTTTTGTGTTCAGGTTAATTTATCTAAATATTTATAAAGAGTTCTGTGAATTTGTTTGGAAAGCGATAAATTAATATCAAAAGAAAATTAACCTGAACACAAAAATATATCTAAATATTTATAAAGAGTTCTGTGAATTTGTTTGGAAAGCGATAAATTAATATCAAAAGAATATTTTTGTGTTCAGGTTAATTTATCTAAATATTTATAAAGAGTTCTGTGAATTTGTTTGGAAAGCGATAAATTAATATCAAAAGAATATTTTTGTGTTCAGGTTAATATATCTAAATATGTATAAAGATTTCTTTTAAATTGTTTTGTAAACGATAAATTAATATTAAAACAAAATAACCTCAACACAAAAATATATTCAAATATTTATAAAAAGATACTTCTAAATGGTCTTAAAACGTAAATTGTTATCTAAACGAAATAGCCGGAACACAAATACATATTTAAATGTTTATAAAAAAAATCCTTCTAAATTGTTTTGAAAACGATAAATTGATATCAACAGGACATAAATTACACATGCTGTATTATTTATCACGAACTAAAACATAAACATCAAATCTTTACACCATCGACTCTCAAGTGGTTTCAAGTAAGAGATACAACGAATCACGATAAGTTATATAAATTTTTCTTATTCATCAGAAAACTAGCAAAATAATCTTAGCGCCCATATGTAACCACTCGTAATTTTTCCCTTCCTAACAAACATATGCGAGATAAAGTACCAAATCGTTTTTATTTTATTAACATGCAGAGATAAACAACCGAAAAGGGTTAAATCAAAACATATAAATATGAAATCCGGGAAATTAAGTGGCAGTTTGGGAAGTTTAATTCCGAAACAGAACAAAAGATGCTGAAGTTTGCGGTGTTGATCACGGTGGCATGCGTGGGTGTTGTCTTGGGACATGGAAGGCTGGAGGATCCACCGGGCAGGTCCACAATGTGGCGTTTTGGTTTCAAGACTGAACAAAATCCAGATGATGCAGAATTGTTCTGTGGCGGAATTACCGTGAGTACCATTTTTCGAAAAATTATTTCAATGCCAGAGGCCTTTTTTTATCTTATTCGTGTTTGCCATTTTAAAATGGGAGTACTATTTTAATGAACCATACAACCACCATAATTTTGAACAGCAATACATTTCCAAAAGCACAATACATTTTTCTAAGACGCAATATATTTCCTAAAATGGCAAGGAGTACTAATTTAATGAATCTTAAAATTGTAATTTCGAATGGCAATACATTTCCAAAAATGGCAATACATTTTCTAAAATGGCCATACATTTTCTAAAATGGCCATACATTTTCTAAAATGGCAAGGAGTACTAATTTAATGAATCCTAGAGCCATAATTTCGAACGGCAATATGTTTCCAAACATGGCAATACAGTTTCTAAAACGGCAATACACTTCCTACCTGCAGATTGATTCAATTATCGTACAACATTTCAGGTGGTTTTTAATGACGCTTCAAGTAATTTTAAGGAATTTTTAGGAAGTTTTTAAGGACGCTCCAATTGCTTCAAGCACTTTCTGAGGTACTGGCAGTTGAATCAGAATGCTTCAGATGGTTTTTAAGGGCGTTTCAGGTAGTTTTAAGGATGCGATAATTAAGGTGGTTTTTAAATATTCTCCATGTGGTTTTAAAGATGCATTTGGTAGTTTTTTATGATACTTCTTATTGTTGAATCAGGTGGTATTTAAGGGAACTTTACGATGTTGGCTTCCCTAATTGTACCGAATTTAAAACTTAACTTTTAAATTCTTTTATTTTTTTTTTTCTTACTTTTTTTATAAATAGTATTTTTTCTTTTTTTTTTGAGTACCTACTTAATTTGAATTTTTAGAAACATTTAACTTTAATTTTACTAACAATAATTAAGCAGCCATTTAAAATTCCAATCATATCTATGAATTAAGATGAGGAGGTTTAAGGGGTATTTCCCCCTGTTGGTACTCCGTAATCGGTACGCCAGTTGCCAGTACGATGTTGGCTTAAGGAGGCTTTAGGTGATTATAGAGGACACTTCAGATAGTTTTAAGGAGAATTCAGGAATTTGAATTAGGACACTTCAGGATGTTTTTAATAATCCACAAAAGATAAGTTTTTAAAATATAAAATAAAATAATAAATAAGGGAACTAATAATTTTAAGGGAACTTTAGGATGTTGGCTTAAGGATGCTTTAGGCGATTTTAGAACACACTTCAGGCTGCTTTTTTAAACTACTAAAGAAAAAGTTTTTAAAATATAAATTACAGTGGCCTCAAATATAATACCGCATAATAATTTTTTTTTAAAATTTTTGCATTCCACTTCAAATAATTTATCTCAATTTCATCCTATCTTTGTAGGTTTAATGCTTAATAATGATTGAATATATAACTAATTATATATTTAATTATTTATAATAATATGATAAGAATTAATAATGAATACTAATTTTTTTCTCACAAATTAAAAATATTTAAAATATTATGAGATAAAAAACATTTCTTTTAATTCGAAAAAATATGTATTAAAATGAACGATAAAACAAAAAAATATTTAATTTCTTTAAAAAAAAATATTTAAATGATTTATTCTGATCAGAAATTGTGCAAATATTCAGTATATTGTATAATAATTGCTTTGTTATTCTATTCGAAAACCGCTAATATTCTGATGAACTAAATGTTGTGGCGCCATCTAGTATCAAACAATCGCACTTTACGCAACTAACCTTACAAACTTGTTAATAATTTAAAATTATGTAAATTAATTAGGTTAATAATTTAATTTTAATAAATTTCTTAGGGAAAAAAAACTAATAGGTATTACATTAGATCAGTATTACAAATTTATATCCGTATTTTGAAAAAGAATATTACTTTTTTTAATTTAAAAACATTCATTAGTGGCAAATTTTTACTTTATTTAAAAAGTTTTAAAGGAATTATTATTTTTATTAACATAAGAAACCTTTAATAAATGATTTTATACATATTATGCACCATAATTGGACACATTAATAGTTGTTAAACATATTTCATGTTCTTTTTTTTAAAGTTTGTTTGTTCTATTTTATCACTATTTTGGAAATAAATATACATTAAAGTTAGATTAATTTTTTTAAAATTAATGAACTAATTTCAATATTTTTTTGTCATGATTAACGTAACAAGGGAAGAATTTGAATTTACTGTAATTTACAAGTATTCAGTATATTTTATAATGATTGCTTTGAGTTATTCTATTTGAAAATCTTAATACTGTGGTGAATAAAATGCTATGGTGCCATCTAGTATCAAACAAACGCACTTTATGCAACTTACCTAACAATTTTTTTTCAAGGACTTTTAAGGGTAAATATTTCGCATCTGCGGTTATGGGTGAAAACCCATAAAACTCCAAACAGTATAAGCGTGACTGTTAAGACGATATATTATAAGCATTATCACTGTCGAGACTTCTCTTTTTTGGGGTACTTACGTATTAACGGTACCTTGACGACAGACTTGGCGGTTTATAAGTGGCACCAATATAACGGCTGCAGATTTGCTGAGTTTTGACGCCATTTTGTAGTGCTACGAAAATTAGGAATTTGGAATTTGCCAGAAACAGAACAAGATAAATCCGAAAAATCTATAGCTGCGGTTGGCGCGTATTCTCTTTATTGGCGCAACTGTCGCCAAGGTACCGTTAATACATAAGTACCCTTTTTTGTCAGCTGTGACAGAAACGGAGGCCTCCAGTAGATTCGAACCTGACTCTTCCTGAATGCCTGCCGTGCATGTTACTGCTGGACCAAGAGTTGGGCGAATTTAATATCATATATTTTGTTCATATCTACCTTTTTTATTGCAGAGATTATGGCAACGAAACAAGGGTAAGTGCGGCATCTGTGGCGACGCCTGGGATTTGCCAGCTCCCAGAGCCAATGAAGATGGTGGAAGATACGGCAAGGGCATCGTGACCAGAACTTACAAGTCCGGCCAAGTGATCACTGCTGTCACCAACATCGTCGCCAACCACTTCGGATACTTCGAGTTCAAGATCTGCCCAGAAGAGGCAGGAAAGGTTGCCGACCAGGAGTGCTTGGACAGGCATCCCCTGCAGCTGGCTGACGGATCCGGCACCAAGTACAACTTGGGATCCCAAAGAGGACTTGTCAAGGTACAGTTGAAGTTGCCCGACGGATTCAAGTGCGAGCGATGTGTATTCCAATGGCACTGGAAGTGTGGTAAGTAACCAGTCTTGACTATTTTGGATAACGCCGTATAACCCAAATGTGTAATGTTTGGTCCAAAAGCCTCGGAAGATCTCATATAATTCGTAGTGATGTATAATTCTTGGATGAGTCACGTTTATTCTTGGAAAATATTATATGACACATTACTCGACAGCATATTCGCACTATAAATACACATCATTTTTATATATACACACTTTAATGATATTAAGAATAATGGTTGTAAGTTACCACAACCACAATTTCCTTTATCCTTTCATCCATTTAGTTCTGAGGTAAGTTCTAGGAGTTACACGCGACCTGCCCGAAGGCTCTCGCAATTAGTTTTGAGGTAAAGAAGAACTAGACAGATCCTTAAAACAATCTTATAAACTTCTTTACACTAATAAAACGTGGAACGTACTTCTTTCATCACCCATCCCAATGGACTTGCCCCGTGCAGTTTTTACAGCACATTTCCGACTCTCGACAGGACATGATTTTCTTAATAAACACTTGCACCGCATGGGTGTAGCTACTCATGATGTCTGTCCTCGTCAGGTGAAGCCATGGATTTTTACATTTGACAACATGCACTGCACTTGATTTTATGACTTTTAACTCTGACAACTTTACCAAGGCTAAATTTTATTGGACTGCTACAGTTTGATGTAGGAAAAAAAGGATATTAAGAATAAATTTATGCATTATAGCATTCCTTCCAAAATATAATTAATTCATAATTAATAGAAAACATTTAAAATGTTAAATTATTTACTGACACATCATTGATAAGTGACCAAAGAGCTTGCTTTATTTGTTGGAGTTCTTAGTTATTTGTTATCTTAAAAAATAATTCTACCCTTTAAATAGTGACATTTTGTGGATGTGCCAAAGCAAGAAAAGAAGCATTAAAATTCGGTTTTACAGTTGATAAAAAACAAAATCTACTTCAAATTTTTGGGCCCCTTAAACATTTGTCGCCTTAGGCCCGGGCCTCGCGGGCCTAAGACTAAATTTGTCACTGTTTATATTGTATGCTTATGACAAATCATATTATATGCGTATAAACAATTCGTATTGTACGTTTATGACCATTCATATCTTTTTTTCTGTCGCTTCAGCCAACCACTGGGGTGTTTGTGACGATGGCAAAGGACGTCTGGGATGCGGACCCCAGGAATTCTTCCGTGGATGCGCTGATATCAAGATTGAGTAAACAGAGTGATGAGAAATAACATTGTAAATTAACACGGTGAAGAAATATGCGTTGCAGTAATCCAAGTATGTGGTAGAGCAACAATGTGTAAAATAAATTTATTTACTTCCACTGCGCTTCACTTCATTGAAAATATTATTATTTCAGAAACACACAAATATAAATAATATCATAAAATAAACGTTGCTATCAAATTAATTTGAAAAGTAAATATCACTTATTTTTCAAAAGGCAAAGTCAGAAATAAATATTTCTGGGTTTGCCTTTTTTTTTCGGTTATGTTTAAAAACGTCAAAAAATTGTAATTTTTTTGGTTTACAATTTTTAACAATGAATAACAAGTGAGCTTTAAATAAAAATTTATATATATATATATATACAGAATCATTGACTTTTATGCAAAAATTGACAGCGAATGTGGTTATGCAAAATCTGTGTATTAGGCGGCTGGTAAGTAAAGAATAAGAAAGAGTATAAGCAAACTGTATAAATTAATTTTAAAGAATGAAGTTGCTTTTGCTAAATTCAGCTGGTTATCAAAAGTTGCAATTTAGGAGAAGTTTAAAGGTTAGAAATAGAATCAGATACTGTCCTATATTAAAAAAAGGGGGGGGGGATTGCATTTTAAAAATAATTAAATGACATTTTGATTGATGTCACATCAGGCAGATTGTATAGAACAAATGTGGCCAACCCAAATAAAGGATCTTGCAGGACACTTTGGAAATGCATCATAACTCTGCGACCCGCATGTAGAAATTATATATACCCATATTACATGACACACTATAGACATTTTTTGGAGGGAAAAATGGAAACATAATGAGTTATTATTATTTATGTTCTTATTATTATTCTTGTAAACATAAATAATATAAAAATAATAATAAACGTACATTGTAAAGAAAATATAACACTAAAAATGAAATATAAAAATATAAAAATACATAAATATAAGTGAAATATAAAAATATAAGTGAAGTATAAAAAATATATAAATATAAACGAAATAAAAAAATTAATTATTAAAAAACATTTATTTTTCTAGTGCGATATGTGTTTCTCCACTCTTTCACTTAGCTTTTGCAAATCGATCTCCATTTGGATATTTGCACATCGTAATGGGTGTTGCAGGTTAGCGTCCGTTATGTTTCAGCGTGTTTCGTGTAGGGTCAATTTAATTTCCAAAAAAAGAAAAAAAAAAGGGGGTAAGTTGATTCTCAGGTGTAAGTTGAACGAAAAGCGTTAACAATTTCAACTAAGAGTCTGGTTTGCTCTGCTATCAGCAATGCATTGCGCGAATCTACTGATGGTCACTGGGGTCACTTAAAGTGAAACGTTGAATCTGACATTAGATGAACATTAGATGTTCCAAGATGAGTACTTATCATGAGTTCGCAGAATATAATTTAATTATTCTGACGACTCACCACTGTAAACTCGTAAATAAAACAGGCATTATCTGTCGAATATTATTTTAAAATCAAAGTTAATTTTTTTCTCCTAATTTCGACAGTTCATTTTTGAATATAACGGATGCACACATAATGCACTTTTTTAATACATTGTTTTTCACTGCTTTGGCCATTACAAAATAAATATATTTTGTAAAATAGTGATAAATCTCACTGGCCGGAAAAATATTCAAGGCGGGCCGCGGGTTGGCCATCCCGGGTATTGAAGGTATCCAATTGAAGTGCAACAGATGAGCTTTTGAAGAGAAGACTAGTCTCAATTAATCGTATTCATGCAAATTTTATAAATCTAGTCAAATGGTACTATTATTCCGTATTTGGAAATATTATACTTTGCATTTTATTAACGGAGATAATTGTTGTTTAAAATTTTTAGCGTCCTTCCAAAATTGCTGCCTTTGAATGTTAAATTTATTTTTAAACTTATATTGTTTAAAAAATGCCTTACTTTAATTAATCATCAGGAACTCATCTATATACTATTTTGGAAATAAATATACCGTAAAATTAGATCAATTTTTTAAAAGTATTTATACATATATATACTCATATAACTCATCTATAAATAAAGAACTCAACATAGGAACAGGACGTACCATTTACGGAGTTCTTGTGGGGTAAAAATAAATCCTGAAGTCCTTCACATCAGCATTACTGAATTAAAATTATTAAAACGTAATTGCATCAAATAGAAAAGAAAAATAAAAGTAAATCTATCAAAAAAATAAATAAATAAATCTATTAAAACTATTAAATTAAATAAAAAAATGTAAGTTATAAAATAAATAAAATCTAATAAAAAAAAAATTTGGTACAATTAGTTGTTCGTTTCACGATTCTTGAATAGATGAACTTGAAAAAAAGATCTGGCAAAAGTTCATTTGGAATTATTTGGTTTGTGCTTTTGTTGGTAAAAATGACCAGCAGATGGCGCCACGATTTATTTAGGATATTTTGAAAAGAAATAATGCAGCAAAAGCTATTGATAAATAAAACATAGCTAGATGACAAAGACACATCGTAGCAAAAAAAAAAAAAAAAAAAAAAAAAAAAAAAAAATTAAATAAAAGGCAAAAATAGCTCATCAAATTACTAATTTCAGCTATTCGATTGCTAATAGAGTCCACATACTCTTTGGTGACCCGTAGGATTTCATAAATTGCACGAGGTTCCTTTTCGAAATTATCACTCCCAAGATGATAGACAGGTAAATTTTGAATAGTTTCGAATGAAATGCTAAGAAATTTTGAAATTGTAATTCATAATGACGTGGAAAAGACCCGTATCGAGATCAAGGTGTTTGTGGATCTGCTTCCTAGGCATAAACCGCGGATCATTAAAAATACTGGCTATCTGCTTGTTCGGAAAAATCAGCAACTTCATAAGGTTTTGGCGTTGAGGTGGAAACCTATATAGCAGGGGTGGCCAACCCAAATGATCTTGCGGGCCACTTAGGAAATGCATCCTAACACCGGGCAGTATATAAAATTATATATCCCCATATTAGATTGAGACCCACTAGAGGCATTTTCGGAGTGAAAAAGAATACTCTTTCACGCAGGTTTTGCAAATTGGTGTCAATTTGGATATTTGCACATCGTAATGGGTGTTGCTTTTCCGTTATGTTTTGCTCGTGTTTTGTGTTTAATCAATTTCATTTTCGGGGCCATTCGCAGGTGTCAGTTGAACCAAAATCAACATGCTCTGCCAAAAGCAACAAGCAAATGCTCTGCTATCAACAATTAACTGTGCGTTTCTAGGGATGGTCACTTGAATTGAAACATAGAACCAGCTATATGAGATGTTCCAAGATGTCATATATTCGCAAGAATATTATTTTTAAATCAAAGTTAATTTTTCCTCATAATTTTTGAATATATGGATGCACACATGTTTTTTAATACATTAATTTTCACTAATTTGGCTATTATAAAATATGTTTTGTAGAAGTATTATACATCACACGTATCTGAAAAATATTCAAGGTGGGCCGCGTGTTTTCCACCCCTGCAATATATGATAACCATTTAAGAGAATAGGCTGTAGAATGTACTTGTTGAGCAGAAGCTTGTGACTAATTGCTTGCCTGTCCTTTCGAGTTATTAGGTTTCGGAGCTTTTTGCTCACAGCAGTTGCTATGAGAACTACTTTGGAAACATAAGAAAAAAAGGTTAATTTTGCTTCATAAAATAACCCTAAGTACTTACATTTAACAGCCCAGAGGACGGGCTGCCCAAAAATGGAGATAGTGTTAAGAGGACAAACGCTTTTACTAGGAATGACTTTGTTTTTCTAGGTTGTTAACCACATCTCACGATGAGGAATGTAATTTGTTATCTCAGCAACGACAAAATATGGTGATTTGCGTCGACTAATTATAGCGGGGTCATCTGCAAGCATAGTTAGTTGGCACTTATCTGCAAGGAGTGAATTAGGAACACGACTATTTTTGAATAAGAAAAGCTACTACAGACATTCGCTACTCACAAATTATATAACAAAGTCATCATAACAGTTGTAAATACCTTAAAACCACCATCATAGCAACCGAAAATACCTTATATACCTTACCATTCTGAAATACCTTACTTTCAAATCTGACGAAAAATACCCGAAGAAACTATGCAAGATCAAAAGTGTGCATAAGCTGCAGCTAAAAATTATATAAAAATTTATAGTTTATATTAATTTTTATGTTTTAATAAATTTTTGCGTTCTGCAATCTGCCAATACAGTTTTTGTTGCTCCCCTTCATGATTTTTAAGTTATGTTATTGTTCTAATGTAGTTAGCAATACTGAGACAGTTGACAGTTATGACAACAGCACCGCTGTTACTCATTTAGCACTACCCAGAATGCACGTGGAGCTTGAAGATATGCTATGGACGCGAGTAACGTGTTGGCAAAGCTCTACGATCTTATTAGACCGGAACCTACGGTTTAAAGTGGATTCCGAACCACTACAAACATCCACGGCACTACCAGAACTTGAACCCGAAACTTGGGGTACCGAGTGCCAGAAGCGCTAGCCACTCGGCCATTAGGCCCCCAAGTTATATATATTTATAATATTAAATATAATTTAAAAAATTAACTGAAAAAACTTGTTGCAATCTATTACATTAATTTAATAAGCTTTTTAGCATTTGGTGGTTAAGCGCAAAGAGGATGAATCAAAAGATTTTAATTCATCAGTTTTTATATTCCTGCCTAAAAATATTTGTTCAACGAGTATGCGTTGATCCAATATCTTAGAAATAAAAATTATCCTTAAATGCCATAGAAATGAAATAAATTGTGTAGAGAAAAGTCCTGCATCTAGTGGGTCAAATGACAAAAAATTTTTTACCTCACCAAACAATCCGCTAATCTGGGACCTGAATGGCCGAGTGGCTAGCTCTCTGGCGCTCGGTACCACAGGTTTCGGATTCGAGTCCCGGCGGTGCAATGGATGTTTGTAATGGTTCGGAATCCACTTTAAGCCGTAGGTTCCGGTCTAACAGGATCGTAGAGCGTTCATTCGAAAATGCAGTAACTGAATATGCGTGTTGAGTAGCAGGCCATCCAGCATACATCCTAGGTAAAGCTGAATCTGCTATCATTTTAGTGACAAATGATTCAAAGTCAATGTGTCCGGTACTTGATGACCAAAACAAAAACATAGAATGTGTTTTAAAGACATTCGAATTTTTCAAGATTTCATAGTAATGACAAGATTTCATAATAATGAGCCATAGTTAGGCAAATGGCATGCGCTCGAACCATGCTCGGGGGGGAGGACGAGTCCCGGTGGTGACATGGATGCTTGTAGGGGTTCGGAATCCACTTTAAATCATAGATCCCGGTCTAACAGGATCGTAGAGCGTTGCGTGGGTAGTGTTACTCCGCGTCCGTGACTTATCTTCAAGCTACTCGCACCCCCAGGGTAGTGCTAAGTGAGTAACGTCGGTGCAGCGCTTGCCTTAAGGCATCCAAGACAGCTGTCTAAGTGTTTGCCAGCTGCGTTGGAACAAAAAAAAAATCCGCTAAACTAGAAATTTTGTAGAAACTTTCTCTTACCTTTCTAGTCCAATGAACCGTAGATGAGATATTCAAAAGATCGGAATGTAGTCAGTCAGTTCAAATATATTTATTATACTTTTCCTCACTTTTTATTTGATACAATACAAATGACGATATAACACATAAAAACAATATTAGATATTACGGACACACAAATCCTTGTCTACCACCGGTGACTATCAACAATGTAGTGCGGGGGAAAAGTTAGTACACGAAGTACGGTTACAGTTCAAAAGCAAAGTGCTAGAGAGTTCAAAAAGTTCTAGAAATACAGCATTTTCTACAAGATTATTTGCAGTATAAAAAAAAAATGAAAAAATTGAATAAAATATTTTTCTTACGTTTAAATGTTTATTTTTTGTATTAAAATCAAAGCTTCATCATGTTTCCTATTTTAAGCTTTCATCAAAGTCTTTTTGGTTCTAATGCAGCTGGCAAACACTTAGACAGTTAATCTTTATGCCATAAGCAAGGGCTGCATCTCAATTACTCATTTAGCACTACCCAGATATGACATGCTACGGATACGAGTAACACTACACCAGCAACGCTCTACTATCTTATTTGACCAGTATCTACTGTTAAAAGTGTATTCCGAACCACAATAAACATCGAGGAACATTCGGGACTCGAAGCCGAAACCTTTGGTACCGAACGCTAACCACTCGACCATCAAGCCCCTATTCAAGTGGATATAAATACCCGAATTCGATTTTGATACTACTTTTTTTTATAAATTATTTTTAACAAAATATCATACCCTTTATTCTTTCTATAAAATCTTTAAGTTTTTTAAATGGCAATGGGCTTGGACCAACCGTAACTGTATCACATTTACCAAGATTGAGGTTATGGACCAAAGAACTCCGCGAAATTATCCTGATTCATCTTTCTATAATCTATTAAACTTTATATTTATTTTTCAGAATAATGTTGTGTCAACAGAAGTGTCAATATGTATTTAAAAAATATTTTTTGTGTTAAAGTAAAATTATATGAAATTATTATATTATTCTTGTGAATTGCAATTATACAGTAGAACCTCTTTAAGTCGAACTTCTAGGGAGACGCCAAATAATCCGAGTGATAGAGTTTTCGACTCACGCGGATTTTGCAAGGAAATATTCGACTTGTAGAGGTCTAGATTCTTTCTAACTTATTTTGAGTTAGAGAAGTAAAATAAATAAAAATTCAAGTTACGGAGGTAATAAACATGTTTATTTGCAACTTAAAAGTTAAAGTTATGTATTAAAAAGTCCGTTATTATTATTATTATTATTTTTTTGCTTTAGACAATTCGATCGTTCTCTATCTATAGCATTATCTAAGCTATGAAGAGCATTTTTTTTTTCTTCCGAGTTGCTATTTCATAGAATTGGTTATTCTATTTACTGTATACTCACACATTGTTTTCTAAGAAACAATGACGTGCAGTGTCGGCAAATCCTTAAAGTCTTTCAAATGATCCAGTTGTAAAGATTGTAAAATCAAACATTGCTAATGTCCGAGATGCAGAGGTCCAATTTTTTTTTTCGAGTTACGCAGGGAAAATGTATACCTAAATGGCTTGTGGGGATTGACTCATTATTTCAACATACAGAGGGTTGAAATATATTTTATTTAGGTTTTGGTTCTTGAAGGGAAAGAAACAAAAAATTTTTTGGAATTGTGGAGGTTTTCGACTTATCGAGGTTCGACTGTATTTATGTGTGTCCTATGGAATGGGTTGATGTTCACTAGCCTTTACCGGATGCGAATCCAATCTGTTCGAAGGGATGGCCAGTTTCGAGAGGAAGCAGGTCTTTTGCCGCAACTGTGACTGAAAGGGATATTTCTTTGTGGAGTTTAAATTAGTAGGAGTTATCTGTAATCCCGTAATTAAACTTCTGATTTTCATGTCTATGCTTCGTCGTCTCCTCACCTATGCCACTAATTACAATACTAAAATCTTGGTGGCTCTACAAAGTATGACCATTAGACAAATAACGAATGCCAACTGGTTCATGAGAAACGCTGATATTCAAAGATCCATCTCACTGCTACCTCTCAAAAATTACTGGAAAAAACTTTCAGAAATATTCTTCAATGATATTGACGACCACCAACATCTGACCATTCAAGAGATCGAACACTATGAACCGCACTCTAATTTTAAAAGACCTAGGAATATTCTGCTCTTACCTACCTAAGTTCAATTTTGAATGCTTGGACTTTTTCGATTCTCTCGATTTCCTTTAACCTCTGGGCATTGGCAATGTTTTCATTCTTTTGTGTTCGTCCCCACCCGCAGATGAGGCCAGTGAGCTCCAGTAATCTTCAAAATCATCATCAATCGCGTAATTTATAAACTGGGTGTCTCTTCGAAAGGAAAAAGAGTACTTTGGCGACGGATACTATATATAATAAGGATATGTTTTGAGAAATATGTACAAAAAGGACTAGTCACATCTTCGATCTGATTAAGTGTTGGCATCCCCCCCGGTGAAAAGGCCTATAGGCCCAGGGGCGGATTTTATGATTAAAATAAATGGATCAATGGAAATTTCAGAGGAACAAAGATACCCAACTGTAGACCCCCTTCACGAAAAACGGTGAGAGTCAATGACCAGGACCAGAGATTTCCTGCCAACAGCATCTGTAATGTCGACACATAAAAGACCTCCCATTTACTGTTGGGCCCCTGTTACGACGTCTTTGGGCAGTAGTGCTGAACGCCATTCGACATGATGCACCTAAGTTACCATGCTAGCTGCTGAAATAATCAACAATACATGTGAGTAATTTTAATTTTTTAAAAAGCTCCACTTTGTCAATTGTACGGTAGAACCTCTTTAAGTCGAACCTCGATAAGTCGAAAACGCTCGAAGGGAAAGGAACAAAAAAAATTTCGAGTTTTGGACTATTTCGACTTATCGAGGTTCGACTTAAAGAGGTTCCAGTGTATATAATTAATGCGTAATAGAAATTCACTTGTACTAATATAACATTAATTGTATGACTTATTCTAACTATTTAAATTGTAGATATTAATAATTACATTTTTATTTATATTTAAAATCAGGAAATGTGCCTTTGATTTATTTCATGTGTGTGTTTTTCAATATCCAACCTGTATAAGTCTCTGAAGGCATTCGAGCCTGTAGGTTTATATGTGATATGGGTTATTGTGGATTTTTGGAATATATTTTCGTGGGTTGTTGCGGATTTTTGGAATATATTTTCGTGGGTTGTTGCGGATTTTTGGAATATATTTTCGTGGGTTGTTGCGGAATTCTTAATGATTTATGTGTGTTGGGCAGACGGTTTAGTGTGCTCTTTTTAGGTGCTAGTTGTTGTATGTTTAAGGGTCTAAAGTTGTGTAACAACACCACAGTAGTGATGGAATATGATAAGTTGCAGATTCTCCAAATCGCGCTATTTGAGTTTAGGCTGCATGTAAATGATGCAGAAGCAACTTGAAAGATTTCTTTTTCGTTTTATCCATATTCTCCTAGTGAAAGTCAAGTTCAATGTGGTTTAAAACGTTCCGGAATGGGATCTTTAGCTTCGAAGATAAAAAGTTGTCTACCAATGCAGATTGAGTATATATTAAGTATAATTTGAAATCATTGGTAGTGCCAGAAACCCGCATAATAAGTGGAGAACTATCTGGTAGACTTTAATGTGCACAATAGCACCTAAAATAGCACCTAAATAGCACCTAAAAATGATATGAAAGATTTTTCGAGCTGATGTTTGGATTTCATATGAGAGTACAGCTGAAAATCGTTAGGAACGAGTCATTGTTTGCACATCTCTAGTCACAAGATATGAAATTGATCCTTTTTTAAAGAATATAGTAAGTGGAGATGAAAATTGAATATTTTATGAAAATTTTAATTTGAAAAAACAATAGTTAATTCCAAAAGAAAAATCGATCCATCTCCCTCCCACAGCAAAGCCAGAACTGTATCTAAACAAGGTTTTGGCTCCCTATTTGGTGGGACATAGAAGGAATGGTTTATTTTGAACTGTTTCACAATAATCAAACCATTATCTCAGACATCTGCGGTCGACAGTTAGGCAATATAAAAAGGGCTTTATTCACTAAACGACCTGCATTACTCACTATACAGATTGTGATACTTCACCAAGATAACATTTAAATTCTGCATTGCTTTCCATTCAACCTAATTATGAATTTTCAACTAAGATAAAACTATATTTTGAATTACCTTGTATTTTTTCGAGGCAAGCAAGAGTTACCTCATGATGTTGCATGTCTAACAATAATTATTTTAACGCGATTTTATGTTGTTTTACAGACATTAGATTCTATGTCGCACAGTAACCAAAATATGGCAAGGAACTGTATTATGCTTATGACCCTTTGCATGTAAATTTCGTTATTTTTTTTCAAAATAAGTTTTGTGAAGACATTTTGAGAAAACTATTATCTCAGTCATCTGCTGTCAACAATTAGAAAATTTAAAGCGGACTTTATTTATTGAACAATGTGCATTACCCAATAGACGAGATATGGTTTTTCAACAGATTAGCATCCTGCTTCTCATCTGATGAATGATTTAACAAAAGCTGAACGTATTTGGTTAAGAAATTCTACTTCCATCTTATAGTCCAGTCATAACACCATCAGATTATTATCTGTTTAGGTCACTGCTGCAATGCCAAAAAAAAAATCAATAATAAACACCTGATCGAAAATTCTCTAATTGATTATCTTGCTGCAAAATAAAAAAAAATCCTTTATATGAAATCAATAAGTTTCTCCAAAAAGTGATTAAATATAATAGAAAAACATGGAGAGTATATTAGTTATTAAATATGTCCAATAACAAATCTTTTAGTTCAAATTTGTGTGCCTAAATCCTGCATTACTTTTCGTTAGACCTCATAGAATCCAAATTTAAGCGCACATATTGCAGTTAACTGTACGAAAGGAAGCCCAATAATATGATGTCATTTTTCTAGTTATCATCATCAGTGGCGCAACAGTCCCATGGTAGGCCAAAGTCGTATGCCTACTGGCAAATTTCAAGACAGGAGATGTTATCTTTTTACGGGGTATGACTGTCAGCCCTACTCCCAACGATCATATTAGACGGTACCTGCGTTTTAAAGTGGATTCCAAACCACTACACAAACAGCCATGGCACCTCCGGGACTCCAACTCGAAACCTGTGGCATCGAGCGCTAGAGTTCGGTCATCAGGTTTGGTTTGTCCCTCTACGCTCATCTTGTGCACACTTTAAGCTATATAGACCGGGATCTACAGTTTAACGTGGATTCCGAACCACTAAAAACATCCGTGGCCCCGCCGGAACCCGAAACCTGTGGCACAGACCGCCAGAGTGCTAATCACTCGGCCATAAAGACCTAATTTTTCTAGTACTTTGACTTATTGACCATATTTATTTTTTAACAATATTTTGAAAATAACACAACTTTTCTAGATCAAACCTTTTCACTTTATTGAACAACGCCAATGATGCACAAAATACTTTTAAAAAACACACACATACACTTAATTAAAATAATTTTAACGAGCAATGGCACACATAATAAATAAACAGAAAACATGAACAAATTTACAATTGTCACGTTCACAGTCTTCTTTTATGAGGATACGGCGAATGCATATGTTTAAAATAATCTTTGGAGTACTTCTTCATCGATTTCGGCACCCTCGGTCTGGGATTGAAACCCGCGGATCCTCTGATTCCAGCACCGGGCAGAACGGATATGTCGGCACAGTTGCGGTAGATCTCTTGTGGTCCACAGCCGACGGCCTTAGTTTCGTTATCACACTGACCCCAATTGTTAGCTGAAAGAAAAATGCATGTTTTAAGCAGAGCTATTTTTTTTATAAGTTCATACTTGAAGAGACTTTTTGTTTCATCAATGGTTAAAAACCTCTCGAGAATGAGCGATTTTTGAAGAGGAGCTTTCAATTACGAAAACGTTTGTTTTTTTATGTATACTTGCGCATTGGTAATTATTGAGTAGTTTTGGCAACTCAATAAATGCCACCGATTCTATTTCGAAGTTGATAAAATTGTTTAGTATCGGGTCCTTTGTAATAGAAAGCATATGTACACGTGCACAGTGATTACTTGGTCGCCTTCAGCGTACTGAACTTAATACCGTTTCTCGTACTCCCTTTTCATATTTTAAGTATAAAAGTTACATCATGTCGATTAATAGGGAATATTTTATCATCAAGATCGAAAACAATTAATGTAGAAGAAATCGTAGGATTACAACATTAAAAAATACTTCGATTGACATTAAAAAAAAAACGTGATTGGAAATTTATGAGGCTGAGCAGTATGTCGTGTGTCTAATTCCCAAGTATCATAACTACACGGTGATTATAATTAAAGTCCCACTTTAAAAATGACGTAAAATAAAAAGAAACTCTCGTCACAGTTAGTTCAAATTTGAACTGAATATACTTGAAGAAGGATGAAACGGTATGGCATCAAAAAAAAAGTTCCACCGATTTTTCCCATCTAATTTGGTATGACCTTCCCTTGGTGGATGGGCTTTCCACTAACAGTGTCACAACTGTAGAATGACTTGGAAGCTACTTTTTCCCGTCAAATTTGAACTGAAGAGACTTGAAGAAAGGGGAAACGGTACGGCATCAAACAAGTTCCAAAGTGTATTAATAGATGGTGCTGTAAGCGGCATAAAGAAAGTGAATTCGGATGCCAGTGATATTTTGAATCGAAATGACAACGTATTTGCCATGAGTTGCACATTAAACCAACTGTGATGTTCCATGTGCTTGATTGTTTCGGTTTTTTGTTGGAAAAAATGAATCAGCAGTTGTGACGCTGTTAGTGGAAAGCACTTCCACCACGGAAAGATCATACCAAATTGGATGGGAAAAATCGGTGGAACTCTTCTGGGACTTTTTTTTGATGACATACCTCTTCCTCCTTCAAGTTTCTTCAGTTCAAATTTGAAACCATTGTGTCGAGCGGTTCTTTTTTACAGCATTTTGAATATGAGACTTTAATTATAATCACCCTATATGTAATTGGAAGACGACGGGAATCCTAAAATTTAAAAAGCCAACTGTACTATAATAAAGTGTGCACAATAGAAATAAAATATCCATAATCATTTTATTTTATTTAACATTCCAGATCCTATCATATTCTTGGATTAATTTGATAATTAAATAGCTCTCTTTATTATTATAGCGATTTTCAAGATTTAAAATGAATAATTCTAATTGATATTTTTAACTACAATAATTTAATTAAAACATTATAATTAAATGCTAACTTAATTTTAATGTTCAGAAGAATTTCATTATAATAATTTTGATAATGAAAATGTAATAAAATCGTTATTTTAATTTAAAAAATATTTTTTTTAGAAATTAATATTTTAATATTTAATTAACATTAAAAAAAAATAATTATTAATATTTCAGTTTCTTAAAAATATTTTTCAAAAAAATATCATAATATTTTTCTAATCATTCTATTTAATTTCAAAATTAATTTAGGAGAATAGAAGTTATTATCTTTGACGATACTAAACATATTATAATTTTAAATTACGGTTTCTTTAAAAATACCTCATATCTATTCACAGTTAAAATGAGATTCCTAAAAATATTTAGTAAATGAAATATGAATGGAAAATAAATATCCTGACAAAGCTTTTCTCTTACATTAATCGATAGTAAATAATAAGAATTTAAAAAAAATTGCAATACTTATTCAAAGATGACTTAAAACGAAACCTTAACTGAAATTTCAGAAAATATATTTAAAAGAAAGTCTAAACGCTAGCATATATTCAACAGAAATTTTCACAAATCATATAATTCAATGTTTTTTATACGTGTAATGAAATTAGATTAAAATTAAATTCTTACCATTGCATCTAATGGATGAAATTAATTTAAATTCTACATTTTATAGAAAGGAATTACCACTGAATATTTCAACACTTTTTAAGCATCAATTTAAATTGCTTTGAGCCATTTTGGCACCAAAATTAAAAATTTATGTGGAATTAGGGAACTTTATAAATTCTAATTAAACTATTTAAACTTTTAATTAATAATTATTTATATTCAATGTTAATTACACGAAAGGTTTTAACTATTCAAAATTGCGTTTGTTAATGCCTGTGGATTACATTTAATTCCACTGCTGTCTTATCAGATTAATGTCAAGTTTTAGTTAAGCTATTTGAAATGCTACGAATTCGTCTTCGATAATTATAATCGTTCTTTTCTTGGTGAATATGAACTGTAACTAAAACACGAGACGTCTCGCGACGAAATTTAATTAAGTTGGATTAAATAAAACTAATTGCGGCGAAATGGTTGCCGAAAGATTTTCCGAATGTAAGGTGAAAATAGCTTTGAATTTTAGTATTAGTTCATTTTCGTCGAATTGTCTATTACTTCAAAGAATTAAATAATAAAATAATTGAATATTTAATAATTTTTTAGTGTTTAATTATTTAATAATTAATGAAAGTATCAAGGGCCTGATTGGCTAGCTCTCTAGTGCTCAGTGCCATAGGGCTCGAGTCCCGGCGGTGCCATGGATGTGTGTAGTGGTTCGGAATCCACTTTAAACCGTAGGTCCCGTCTAACATGATAGTAGAGTTTTTCGGGGCGATTGTTACTCCGCGTCCGTAGCTTATCTTCATGCTACACGCGCTTCCTCGGTAGTGCTAAGTGAGTAACATCGGTGCGGCGCTTGTCTTAAGGCATCCAAGACAACTGTCTAAGTGTTTGCCAGTTGCATTAGAACAAAATAATATTTTCAATATTTATAATCAAATAAATATATAAAAATAAAATAGTCATAATTTTTTAATTTAATTTGTTAATAATTTCTTAATTATTAAAATATTCATTTTATTAAAACATAATGTTAATTTAATTAATTTTCAGATGAATTTCATTGTATGATCATTTTAACAAAGAAAATGTAATAAAATCTTTATTTGAGTTAAAAAATATTTATGAGAAATTAACATTTTAATATTTAATTAATATTTAAAAAATTAATAATAATATATTCCTGATTATTTAATTTAATATTTATTATTACTTAAATGTTAAAATAATTTAATTAAAGCATTTTAATTAACTGTTAATTTAATCTTGTTGTTCAAATGAATTTCATTGTATGACCATTTTAACAAAGTAAATGTTATAAAATCGTTATTTTAGTTTTAAAAAAAATTTGTTTGAAATTAATATTTTAATATTTAATTAATATTAAAAATATTAATTATTAAAATTTGAGTTTCTCAAAAATATTTAAAAAAATTAAAATATCAATAATTTTCTAATCCGTCCATTCAATTTCGAAATTAATTCAGAAGAATATTAATCATTATCTTTGATTATAATAAACATATTATAATTTTATATTACGGTTTCTTACGGTTAAAATTACGGTTTCTTTAAAAATACCTCATATCTATTCACAGTTAAAATGAGATTCCTAAAAGTATTCAGTACATGAAATATAAATGTTAAATAAATATCCTTACAAAGCTTTTAAGATTTTCTCTTCCATTAATCTATAGGAAAGAAAAAGAATTGTAAAAAAAAAATTGCAATACTTATTCAAATTAGAATTAAAACAAAATGAAGCTGAAATTTTAGAAAATATATTTAAAAGAAAGCATTAGCATATATTCAGCAGAATTTTTTATACATGTAATGTAATTAGATTGACATTAAAGTTTTAACCATTACATCTAATGGATGAAATTAATTTAAATCTAACATCTTATAGAACTTGAATTACCACTGAATATTTCAACACTTTTTAAGCATTCATTTAAATTGCTTTAACGATTTTCAAGCCGGGATTAAAAATTTATGAGGAATTAAGGTAGTTTACAACTTCTAATTAAACTATTTAAACTTTTCATTAATAATTGTTTATATTCAGATGCTAATTATACGAAAGGTTTTAACTATTTAAAATTGCCTCTGTTAATGTCTGTGGATTACATTTAATTCCACTGCTGTCTTAATAGATTAATGTCAAGTTTTAGTTAAGCTATTTGAAATGTCATGAGTTCGGTCTTCGATAATTATAATCATTCTTTTATTGTTGGATATGAACTGTAATTAAAGCATTAGACGTCTCGCGAGGAGATTTAATTAAGCTGGATTAAATAAAACTGAGAACTAATTGAATAATTAAACTAATTGAAGTTTTCGTCCAATTTCATTTACTTCAAACAATTAAGTAATAAAATAATTGAATGATTAATATGTTTTTAGTGTTTAATTATTTAATAATTATCAATATAATAAGTATATAATAATAATAACAACAACAATAATTATTATTATTCCCAATTATTTAATTTAATTTATTAATAATTACTTAATTACTAAAATAATGTAATTAAAGCATTATAATTAAATAAATTCAGCGCTAAGCCCATCTATCTACAGTCATATTAGAACAGGGGCCCGATGGCCGAGTATCTAGCACTCTGGCTCTTAGTGGCATAGATTTCGTGTTCGAGTTCTGGCAGTGCCATGGATCGGAATCCACTTTAAGCCATAGGTCCCAGTCTCGTATGACTGTGAAGCATCACAAAGTACAATCAGAGTTCTCACCCCATCATTCCAAAACTGCATAGGGGCAACACAGCTCTGGGCACAATGATTTGGTATGGTGTAGTAGTAGTAGTCCTTTTAGACCGGAACCTATGGTTTAAAGTGGATTCCGAACCACTATAAACATAGTAAAATGGTCTATAGGCCATGGTAAAAGGGCCAACAAGTAAATTCAAGGACTAAGTATATAGAAGAATAAATGTCTTTTTACTTCAATGGTGCAACATCCCCATGGAGGGCCAAGGCCGTTCGCTTATTTTCAGGTTCCGAAACATGAGATGTTTTCAATTTACGGGCTAATCCCTACGCCCAGCTATACACAGTCATATGGCTTAAAGTGGATTCCGAACCACTACAAACATAGTAAAACGGTCTATTGGCCGTGGTAAAAGGTCCAACAAGCGAAATCATGAACTAAGCATACAGAAGAATAAATGCTCCTTCTTTTTTAGTGGTTGTTTATGTTTTCCTCATGTTGAGGGACCGCCTACTTTCAGATTCCGAAATATGAGATGTTTTCTTTTTAGGGGTTATAGTTGTCGGCCTTACGGCCAACTATACACAGTTATATTAGACAGGGTCCTGAATGTCCGAGTGTCTAGCCACAGGTTTCGGGTTCGAATCCCGGCGGGGCCATGGAATGTTTATAGTGGTTCGGAATCCACTTTAAACGGTAGGTCCCGGCCTTATATGATAGTTGAGGGACATAGAGCCCAATCAGACTTCTCACCCACATCATTCCCAAACGGTTTAGGGGCAACTCAGCTCTAGGCACATTGATGCGGTGTGGTGTAGTAGTAGTAGTCATATTAGACAGGAACCTACGGTTTAAAGTGCATTTCGAACCACTACAAACCACTGGTGAAATGGTCTATGGGCCATAGTTAAAGTTCCAATAAGGAAATTCATGGACTAAGTATATAGAAGAATAAATGTCTTTCTTTTCCTTCAATGGCGCAACAGCCTCATGGTGGGCTAAGGCCGTCTGCCTAATTTCGGCCTAATTCTATATAAGAAACATGAGATTCATTTACGTGCTAGAGTTGTGAGCCGTACGTCCAACTATCTACAGTCATATTAAACAGGGGTTTGAATGGTCAAGTATCTAGCCTTCCTTTATCACAGTATTCGGGTTCGAGTCACAGAAGGTGTGATGGATTCGGAATCCATTTTAAGCCGTAGGTCCCAGTCTGATATGACGTAGAGCTTCACAGAGCTGAATCTGACTTCTCACTCGCATCACTCCCAAACTATATAGGGGCAACTCAGCTCTGGCACTGGCGCTTCAACTTACCAGATCTCCAGTGCCACCTCAAGATGCAATGAGAACAGCTGACATCCCTGGGTATTATTACTGGCACAATGTAGAATCCATTATCGTCTCGAGGGATGTGGAATTTGGTCCCCGTTCCATCAGCCAATTGTAGAAGTCTCTTGTCGAAGCATTCTTCAGTTTCGCGAACATTGGGATCGTTCCTTTCGCAAATAGAGAACTCGAAGTAACCTTTGTGGTTGGCTACTATTTCGACGACCACGTCCAGCAGCCGTCCGGGCTGGTAAGTCCGGCCTATCACTCCAGAAGTGAAGTTTCCGCCTGATTCGTGAGGTCGGGGTACAGGTAAATCGTATCTGTCACCACATACTCCACATTTTCCACCGTTGTCTTCATGGGTAACCTAAAATTAAAGAATTTCCAACTATTACTCATATGTTAGAAAATATATTGAATCTATTTTGACATGAGTGCGTTTTTATTTGTATTATGTAAAATTCTAAGAATTCAATGCAAATTCAAGAAAGAAAGCATGCTAAAACTATTTTTACATTGCAAATCTGAATATTATTTGAATAACAGTTTTTTAAATTTAATTTTAAGCAATATTATTTTTAAAAGAAATATTTCAAAAAAAGGGCTTGATGGCCGAGTGACTAGAGCTCTGCCGCTTGGTACCACAGGTTTCGGGTTCGAGTCCCGGTGGTGCCGTGGATGTTTGAAGTGGTTCAGAATCCACTTTAAACCGCAGGTCCCGGTCTAACAGGATCGTAGAGTGTTGCGGGGGTATTGTGACTCCGCGTCCGTAGCTTATCTTCAAGTTACATGCACCTCCTGGGTAGTGCTAAGTTTATAACGTCGGTGCATACCTTAAAGCATCAAAGACAACTGTCTAAGTGTTTGCCAGCTGCATTAGAAAAAAAAATTTCAAAAATTAATATCTGAAATTTATCTCAATTTTTAATGTAAAATAGGTGGTATTATAAAATTATTAATATAATTGAATTCAATTACTGAAATATTTTAATTTTAATCACATAATTTTCAATGAACCAATGCCGTTTTATGCGTTCCAATTATATTTCTTTTAAAAATCATACAAATAGGTTTGAATGTTAATAAAAATGGCATTAATGTTTCAATGACAATATATTATTTCAAGACATTTTAGGTAATTTAAATATTAAGTTATATAAAATTTCTTCATTTAATAATAATTTTTTATTCTTTGATCTTTTCTCGTATTATATTTTACTTAACACATTATTTTATAAAATTACTATAAGAAATGTAAATCACCTTATTTATTCAGTGATATTTTCATAATTATGGACACTTCTAGTTTTCTTTAATAATGTAAAAATATTAATCAAAAAGAAAAATATAATCACCATTTAATGGTTTATAAATTTCTGCAATTATTGAAAACCAGCATTAACCCAATAACATAACAATAAATAACATAAATTTAATTCCTTATCAATAAAACAAGAAACAAAATTGTTTCGATTGTCTTCTAATTTCGTTGTATTCCGGTATATAAGTTGTTATATGTTAATTATTATAATAATATATAAAACCTGTTATATAAATCGCCAACCCAAATTAATCCCAATTAATATTAATCACAAATTTAAAATAAATTCGATTTTCAATTAAATTCATGAAAACCACTGACGTAATTACCACAACCATAACCACTTACCAATTTATAAAAATTTCTAATTCTCTTTAATAATATAAAACTATTAATCATAAATTTAACTTGATATAACTGACTTTAACTATAATTGAAATCTAATAGTTCATCAATAATTACAGAATAATAGTAATAAAATTATATAAACCCCCAATCCAAATTAAACCCATTAATTATGAATCACAAATTCAAATTATACCTAATTTTAACTATATGAAAATCACCTAAACCCAAATGAACTACAAACCAAATGAAACTACATGAAACCACCAAATTCTACCTAATTACACCTAATTTTAAGTACATGAAAACCACTTAAACCCAAATGAACCAGAAACTAAATGAAACTACATGAAACCACCAAATTACTAATTTTAACTACATGAAAACCACCTAAAACGAAATAAATGAACTACAAACCAAATGAAACTACTTGAAACCACCAAATTCTACCTAATTACACCTAATTTTAAGTACATGAAAACCACTTAAACCCAAATGAACCAGAAACTAAATGAAACTACATGAAACCACCAAATTACATGACGTGTAGTTAAATGCAAACGTGTAGTTAAATTACACTTAATTTTAATTGCATGAAAACCACCTAAAGCCAAATGAATTACAAACCAAATGAAACAAAATACACCTTAATTTAAATTATACCTAGTTAAACCTAAATGAAACAAATTACACCTTAACTTAAATTATACCTAGTTAAACCTAAATGAAACAAATTACACCTTAACTTAAATTATACCTAGTTAAACCTAAATGAAACAAATTACACCTAATTTAAATTACATGAAATCACCAAATTACACCTAATTTTAACTACACGAAAACCACTTACTTTCAACCCACCGCAGAACAATTCTGTATCATCATAATTCTCAGGGGTATAAAAATCCATCCTCCACATTGTGTTCCTCGCAGGGGGTTCCACCATCCTTCCATGGCCGTCCACGCAGGGGACCAGGCAAAACCCACCAACGAGTACCAAAGCTGCAATCGCCCACATCCTACTCGATCCAAATTCGGTTTTCAAGTTCAAGGACTGCAGAGCTTTGTTTTTAACACTTACCTCCGCCTGGCCTATATAGGTCGCGGGAAGGCAGGAAGTACCTGTTTCGGATGTTCCACTGACCTGCGTGAATAGATGGATGAGAGGCCCATCGGTGATGTTCTTCTGATAGTAATCGTATATTCTGGCGACTTCTTCTTTCTGAGTGTCTTGAGAGGAAGGTCGTACAGATCAGTGACTGAGCAGACAGGACGTGCAATTTTTTTTTTGGGGGTTTTTTTCGTGCTAATTTTTACTTGTGACGATAAAATGTTTTGGCGGGACTCGAATCAGTGGACGGGAAGAATCCGGATGTATGAAAGCTGGGGTCTGATATAGGAGTATCGGAATGAGTTCAAAGAGCTTGTTTATGAAAGGAAACTGTTCCTTAAGATATGCAGTTTCTTTTTCCATGAGGGAAGAAATTTTAATTTTTTTCATGCGTGAGATAAATTAAAATGAAGTGCTCAGATACAGGTGCTCTGAATATTATAAAAGGTCATTTGCAATTGATATTGATATTAATTCCCAATGGGATAGTTTCTAATTAATGTTTGTCGATTTTAATAAATTTTGTATGTACAAGTAGCATTTTGATTTTTAAGTAATTATAATTGAAGATCAGATTTAATCTTATGATTTAATAAATTTTCATTAAATAAACTGCTTTAACATTTGTTTTTCCTCTAATACAGCTGGGAAATACTTAGACAGTTGCCTTTTATGCCATAAGCAAGGGCTGCACCGTAACTCACTTAGCAATACCCAGGGGGGGTGTGAATCTTAAGATAAGCCACGGACGTGGAGTAACAATGCCCCCGCAACACTCTACGATCATATTAGACCAAGATCTACTGTTTAAAGGTGTTTTAACATTAATGAGATAATATTTTGAGATGATTGCAAAAAGAATCTATTCACGAATCCCGAGAGTATTTAAAAAAAATTATTAAGAGAGAAGATATAGTTTATTGAAATTGCTATTATTTTAATGAGGTCAAGATAATTTTTTTTCATGGACCTTGTATATTATTTAAGTATACTATGAGCAACAAACTGACGATTAAGGAAAGGAGAATGTTTTGCTTTACGGAAGCAGTTTTAGGGGGGAGTTTAGTGGGGAGTCGGAATCGAATATTTTTGAAGTCGGTTTAAAAATCCGACTACCGGCTCATTTATGAAAATAAATTTTATTTTCCTCGAATTCTAGGAAGGAATGTTAAAATTAAATAAGGAGGCCATTCCATTGTAATATTAATAATACAACCAATAGCAAAGGCTTTAGCAACATACAAAGTTAAATTTGAGAGACTTTTCTGAACGGTGAAGCTCATAAAAAGCTGTCTTGGATCCACAATGAAAGAAGATTTTATGAAAAAAGCTCAATCTCTCTTTTATAAAGCTCTTTCGCATCTGCAATGCATTAAATATTATTTTCTTTTTAATAAAAAAGAAAATAATATTTAATGTGTTACAGATACAGCATTTCTGTGCTTAAATTGTACAATTTATTATTGTGATTCATCCTCAGTGTCCAGCAGCGCGGAATGGACACCCCAAGTGGAGGGAGGGAAAGGAGCATCTACTATTGTGGCAGAGTATCGTGGTCAAAGTTCGACCTGACTCCGAATCAATGAGAAAGAAAGATAGCGAACCCCCTCGGATGAGGACTTCTAGGGAACACTACCTCGAATTTACTCATCAAATGGGAGAAAAACCGAAAAATCCCATCAGGTAGTCCGACTAACGAGGCAAGGTGCTGAACATCACAAACCCATCAAGTCTTCTCTTTTTTTGAAACAGTGTCTATCACAAAGCCGCCAACGGATTGAACCTTAGCCCTGAGGCTCACTAACAACGTTCATTGCCGAGTCGGGCAATGTTTACTTTTCTTTTGCTTATCTAAATCGATTCTATAGTACTTGGTACCTGTGTTATTTGTTACTATTATTTTTTATCGGATATATGTATTTTTGTACGCACATCTAGAGTACAAGAATGTCTTTTAATTGAGTGCAATTATTATTCCTATAAAGCTGAAAAAATACTTTAAATAGTACCTTCAAATACTTAAATAGTACCTTCCTAACTGTGGCCTGATGGCCAAGTGATTAGCGTTCTGCCGCTCGGTACCACAGGTTTCGGGTTTGAATCCTGGTGGTGGCATGGCTGTTTGTAAGTGGTTCGATATCCTCTTTAAGCCGTAGGTCCCGGTCTCCTATGACCTTAGAGCGTCACAGAGCCCAATCAGAATTCTTCTCATCCACATCATCCCCAAACTGTAAAGGGGCAACTCAGCTCTAGGCTCAGCGATGTGGTGTGGGGCAGTAGCAGTGGTTCGGAATCTCGGTATTGTATGCCTCGGTCTGTTTAGCCTTCGTGGGCACAAGATGACCGTAGACCAACCAATCGTTCAACCAACCATACCAATCGATTCTAACGAAAAGGTTTTATCTTATTTATCATTCGGCATTTCTTATCGAGTTTTAGACGGGTTTTTTTCGTTTTAGAGCAAATACATTCAAGTTCTGAAAACTAATGCAGTACTCACTAGGACGTTCCAAAATAATAATTTATTAGTAAATTGTTAGTAACTATCACCAATTTCAGTACATACTTCAAATTTGATGTTTTCTAATTTAAATCCATCTGTTTTTTTAAGACCAGAAAGACAACCCAACAAACCATTTCGGTGAACTCGACAAAGTTAACTATTTCATTTTGACGATCGAGTTCTCGCGGCATCCAAGGCCATTAGAGTTTATGCTGTCGCCATGTTATTTTACGCAAAGTTCAACGCACTAACCACAAAAAAAAACACGTATGCAAATGACACCAGTCAAGGCCAGGGTCACAAAGTACCATTGTCGTAAATTAGAATTAAACGACAAAGGAAAGAAGTGTTATTTTCGTACATCATGTTTAAATGGCGTTATTAGAGACAAGAGGTGTTATTTTTTTTTGTCTACTAGAGATACTGTTTCGTTTTCTTTTTTCACACTCGTAAATGAACTCCACTTCCTCGTTTATGGAGGCTCATTCGAATTCTAGGAGGTTGTTTTGCATGAACTTATGGAACATGAGTGTTATCTAATTAAAGAAACTCGTGACAATTCACGTTTTAATAGCTGGTGATTACAGGATGAAATATGGCTGTTCGCATTTTGTTTTTTTAAGTAATTATCTGTTGTTAAAAAGTAAGCTTTTTTTTTTGGTGAAGCAATTAGTTTTTATGGGAATATGTTGGGGGATTATAAAAAAAAATCGTTTGAACCCTAATTGTTTCTATCGAATCAAGGATGGAAAACACTTAATTAGAATAAAGAAGATTCAATTTTCTTTTTCTTTTTTTCCATGTATATACAAATTTTTCTCTTGGGAAAATGAGCATTAAAAAAATGGTAGTAGAAATATATTAAAATAAGGATGTACAACTATATCATCTGCCATGTAGCTGATTTATAATGTCAAATTCACTTTAAAAAAATTACTACTACTAATATTATTTTTTGACTATTAATATATGATACAAATTATACTGTTATATTATACTATCTAAATATTAGAAAATAACACTTAAATTCACTTTAACAAAATAATACGAATAATATTTAATGAATGATTAAAAAAAGAAACAATTTAAATACTATCTAAACATTAGAAAACAATGTTTAAATTATATACAACTTTAACATTAAAGTATCATTTAATCATCGGAGAATATTTTATTTGATGTTTTCTAATTTATTGCCGGCTGGCAGAACAAAGTTTTTGTCACTGATATTCTAGCTAGCTATATCACCTACCATGTTAGCAGTGTCAAATTCACTTAAAAAAATAATAGGAATAGTATTTAATAAAAGATTAAAACATGATATAGTTTAATTAGTATCTAAATATTTGAAAATAATATTTAAATTATTTATAACTATAGCATTAGAGTATTATTGAATAATTCAAAAATATTTTGTATCATGTTTTCTAATTTACTGCCAATTAGAAGAACAAAATTTTTGTTACTATTTTAAACTGGCTATATCACCTGCCATATTAGCAGCTGCCTTATCATGCCAAATTCATTTTAAAAAAATAATACTTATAATATTTAATGAAAGATTAAAACATGATATAATTTAACTACTATCTAAATATTAGAAAATGATATTTAAATTCACTTTAAAAAAAATATTACGAATAATAATAATTCACTAAATATGTGAAAGATTAAAATATGATATTTAAAACTATCTAAATATTAGAAAATAACATTTAAATTCTATTTTAAAAAAATAATACGAATAATATTTAGTGAAAAATTAAAACATGATACGAATAATATTTTTTAAAAAATTATACGAGTAATATTTAATGTAAGATTAAAAAGAATATGAATAATATTTAGTGAAAGAATAAAATGATATAATTTAAATGTGTTAATACAATTTAATTATTTTTTTTAAAATTCAGTTTTAAAAATAATACGAATAATATTTAGAGGATTAAAATATGATACAATTTAAATACTATCTGAATATTAGAAAATAACATTTAAATTCACTTTAAAAAATAATACGAATAATATTTAGTGAATGATAAAAACGTGATATAATTTAAATACTACGTATATATTAGAAAATATTTAAATCCACTTAAAAACTAATACGAATAATGTTTAATGAATGATAAAAACATGATACAATTTAAAAACTACTTAAATATTAGAAACTAACACTTAAATTCACTTTAAAAATAATACATATTTAAAAATATACATTAAAGATTACAACATGATACAATTTAAATACTACATAAATATTAGAAAATAACATTTAAATTTACTTAAAAAAATATATAAATAATATTTAATGGAAAATTAAAACATGGTACAATTTAAATACTAAATATAAGAAAATAAATTTTAAATTATTATAAGCAAAACATTAAAGTATTATTTATTAATCTGGGAATATTTTATTTGATGTTTTCTTTTTATTGCCGATTAGTAGAACAAAAATTTCTCGTTGATATTCTAACCTAGCTATAACGCTGCCATTTTAGCAACGGCCTTGTGTCAAATTCACTTTCAAAAAAATAATACGAATAATATTTAACGAAAGACTAAAACATGATAAAATTTAAATACTATCTATATACTAGAAAATATTTAAATTATTATAAATATAACATTAAAATATTATTTATTAATCGGAGAATATTTTATTTGATATTCTCTAATTTTTCGCAGGCTAGGAAAAAAAAACAACTTTTTTTCACCGATACTACTCTGCCCAAAAAGTAAGACCAATTTTTACTTTTTTCAAAAGCTATTTATTAATTCGTCCAAATTTATTTCATCGCCTTCAAAGTAATTCCCTCCGGACACAATGCACTTATGCCAACTTTTTTTCCAATCCTCAATGCATGCTAAAAAGTCATCGGCAGGGATGGCCTTCAAAGCGCGCGCCGATTGAATCTCTTCAATCGACTTAAAACGGTGTCCCCGGTGTGGTCTTTTGAGTTTAGGGAATAGCCAGAAGTCACATGGTGCTAAATCAGGTGAATAATATGGGTTGTGGAATGATATGGGTTTCATTTTTGGCGAAAAAGTCACGAAGCAGCAATGCAGTGTGAGCTGGGCATTATCGTGATGCAAAAACCAAGAGTTGTCTTTCCATAAATGTGGTGGCCTCTTTTTGGTAATAGCTTCACGCAAACAATACATAACACACGAATAATATTCCTTGTTGACAGTTTGGCCCGGCGGAAGGAATTCACAATGCACCACACCACGGTAATCGAAAAAAACTGTCAACATGAAATTGCTTTTCAAGCGACTTTCGCGTGCTCTTTTCGGTCTTGCTTCACTTTTGTCACGATATTCGCTCGATTGATCGGTCGTTTCCGGGTCATAAGCATAAATCCAAGTCTCATCTCCAGTTATGATGCATTTCAACTTGTCCTGATAGTCAGAAAGCATTGTTTCACACACTTCAAAACGACGATGTTTTTCCAAAAAAATTCAGTGTTTTCGGTACCAATCGCGATTTGACGCGTTTGAGGCCCAAAACATCTTTTAAAATGGAAATGACCGACCCTTTTGAAATTCTAACATCATCAGCAATGTCTCTAATTATAAACTAACAGTTTGCAAGCACCAATTCATTAATTTTTTGGACGTGAGCTTCGTCGGTTGAGGTTGATGGTCGACCAGAAGGCTCTTCGTCTTGCATGACTTCTCTGCCTTCTTTGAACTGTTTATACCACTTCTAAATATTTCTTTCCGATATAGGAAAGCTCTCCGAATGCCTTCTGCAGCATTCTATATGTTTCCGCAAACAAAATTGAATGCAAGTTCTTTTCCCGATTAATTCAGACATTTCACAAATTGCCGGAATCAGTTTTAACCAAGCACTAATGAACATTTTGACGTCAAATTTCAAACAGATGCCAAGGACAAAAAAACCTAAAAGAGGAAAAAAAAAAGGAATTCCATATGCTTGGTAAATTTAAATTCAAAATTTGTGGATACTTTTTGGCCACAATAATATATATATGTGACTGATGACTGATGGTATGACTGATTTTTTCGCATACTGGAAAAGACATCCTAACAATAAATTAGAAATATGTGTTTATCTTAAGAACAAGTAATATATAAAAAAAAAATTTTAAGTCAATTCCTACTTTTTTTCACTCTATTGCAGAAAGTTGCCTACAACTAATTTTCATTTATTTTTTAAGTTTATCTGGCGTCATCTATTGGTAGATATATGCAACTTAAATCTTAAAAAAAACTAAAATTAATGAATTAAATTTAATGAATGAATGAAATTTGAAAAAACTGCATTAACATCCAGTGTCCTCCACTACAAGTTCAAAATACACTGAAGTGACAAAAGTCATGGGATAAAAATATGCAAATTTTCAGATGGCAGTAGCATCGCGTAGAACAGGTATAAATGCGCAGTGCTTTCGCAGAGCTTTCATTTCTATTCAAGTTATTCATGTGAAGAGGTTTTGACGTGATGATGACCGCACGACGGGAATTAACAGACTTTGAACGCGGAATGTTAGTTGGAGCTAGACGCATGGGTCATGCCATTTCGGAAATCGTTAGGGAATTCAACATTCCCAGATCCACTGTGTCAAGAGTGTGCCGAGAGTATGAAATTTCAGGCATAACATCCCACCATGGACAGTGCAGTGGTCGACCGCCTGCACTTAACGACCGAGACCGGCGACGTCTGCAAAGAGTCGTAAATTCTAACAGACAAACAACACCGTGTCAAATAACCGCAGAAATCAATGTGGGACGTACAAGGGACTTGTCTGTTAGAACTGTGCGGAGAAATTTGGCTTTCTTGGGCTATTCCAGCAGAAGACCGACTCGAGTGCCTTTACTGACAGAACGACATCGCTTGCAGCGACTCTCGTGGGCACGTGAGCATATCGGTTGTTCCCTAGATGAATGGAAAACCGTGGCCTGGTCCGATGAGTCACGATTTCAGTTGGTAAGAGCTGATGGTAGGGTTCGAGTGCGGCGCAGACCCCAGGAAGCCATGGACCCAAACTGTCAGCAAGGCACTGTTCAAGCTGGTGGTGGCTCCGTAATGGTGTGGGCTGTTTTTTCATGGCATGCACTTGGTCCTCTGGGGCGACTGGACCGAACATTGACTGGAAATGCTTATGTTCAGCTACTTGGAGATCACTTGCAGCCATTCATGGACTTCATGTACCCAAACAACGATGGAATTTTTATGGATGACAATGCGCCATGTCACCGGGCCACAACTGTTCGCGATTGGTTTGAAGAACATTCTGGACAATTCCAACGAATGATCTGGCCACCTAGATCGCCCGACATGAATCCCATCGAGCATTTATGGGACATCATCGAGAGGTCTGTTCGTGCCCAAAATCCTGCGCCATCAACGCTTTCACAATTATGGACGTCTATCGAGACAGCATGGCTCAATATTCCTGCAGAAGACTTCCAACGACTTGTTGAGTCCATGTCACGTCGAGTTGCTGCACTTCGCCGGGCGAAAGGAGGGCCGACACGATATTAAGAGGTATCCCATGACTTTTGTCACTTCAGTGTAAAATGTATTTGAACTTGAGTGGATGAATGAAAAGCATTGTATGAACGATTGAAAATTTGAACAAGATATATAAATATATATATATAGGGAGAGTGTGAGCTAATAGAAGGATTTGAATAAAATATCGTATTAACGTACATGAATCTGTTATGAGACATTCATTGTCACATTCAAATTTAAAATTCATGTCTTTTTTTATGGGAAAAAAAATGCTTCACTAATTTTTGGTCGACAGTATATCATTCATAAGTCATTTTCGAAAACACAAGCAGAGGTAAACAACTTCAACTGAATTCGGAAACAATTTCTCTGGATGACAAAACACAAAGAAGTAATTCTTCAAACACCACCAGAATGACTACTGCAAGAACAACAAACAGTTCTGCGAGGGGAAAAAAAAGACTTTGCTAATGGGAAACCAAGAATGTTCTAACATTCCAGAGTGTGGAGAATTGTTCTTCTCTTCTTTTATCGTTTGGCTGTTTCCCTCTCGACAATTGTGGAGCCCCAGAAATTACCGCGTCACACTCGTTACGGTCCAATTAGACCTCAGTGGTACAGACTCGAGTTCTCCGAGTGAATTCTGGGAATTCCTTCCATATCACGTGTTATTCTTAGACATTACCGGAATTGGAATACTGTTCATGGACTGCGGTCTTTAATAGACCGACTCCCCAACATTAGATTCCGATGCACAACGGCCCCCTACAAATCATTAGAGTCTCAGAAATTTTAAGATACTACTGTGTCCAAAAATTAAGACTAATTTTCAATTTAAAATTACCGAGACTTATGGAATTACACTTTTCTTTTTTCAATTCCTTCTATTAGCTCACACTCTCCCTATATATGTCTCGTTCAAAGTTTCAATCGTTCATAAAATACTTTTCATTCCTCCACTCAAGTTCAAATACATTTTTTGAAACTTGTAGTGCATGACACTGGATGTGAATACAGTTTTTTCAAATATTAGAGAGTTTTTGCATACCGTATTTTTATAATACGGTATTTTTTTTCTCCCTAGCACGCAAATTGCGCATGCATATCTGTAATAATTTTTCCTACGAGCATGTGTGCTAGGGAGAAAAAAAAATACCGTATTATAAAAATACGGTACGCAAAAACTCTCTATTAATTCAGTAATTAAATTTAATTAATTAATTTTAGTTTTTTTTTTTATTTAAGTTGCATGTATCTACCAATAGATGGCTCCAGATTAACTTAAAAAAAATTAATAAAAATTATTTATAAAGGACTTTCTGCAATAGAGTGAAAAAAAGTAGGAATTGACTTAAATTTTTTTTTTATATTACTTGTTCTTTTTTAGGTGGTTGGCACTGTGCTTGACATCTGTGCAAAATTTGACGTCAAAATATTTATTAGTGTTTGAGTTACGCTTGGCTTTGTGAGACGCTAAAACTGATTCCGTCGATTTTTGAGATGTCTAAATTCATTGAGCAAAGAACTTGCATTCAATTTTGTTTGCCGAAACATATAGAATGTTTTCTTTCTAATGCAGCTGGCAAACACAGACATGGACGTCTTGGATGCCTTAAGGCAAGTGCTGTACAAACGTACTCACTTTGCATTACCCAGGGGGCGCGTGTAGCTTGAAGATAAGCTACGGACGCGGCGTAACAATGCCCCCGCAATGCTCTACGATCCTATTAGACCGAGACCTACTTTTTAAAGTGGATTCCGAACAATTAATTGAGCAAAGAACTTGCATTCAATTTTGTTTCAGGAAACGTATAGAATGTTGCAGAACGCATTCGGTGAGCATTCCTATATCGGAAAGAAGTGTTTACAAGTGGTATAAACAGTTCAAAGAAGGCAGAGAATGCGCTGAAGACTAAAAGCCCTCTGGTCGACCACCAACCTCAACCGACGAAGCTCACGTCCAAAAAATTAAAGATTGGGTGCTTGCAAACCGTCGATTTACAATTAGAGACCTGGCTGCTGATGTTGGAATTTCAAAAGGATCGGTCAATTCCCTTTTGGACCTCAAACGCGTCAAATCCCGATGGGTACCAAAAACACTGAATGCACCAGCTCACACTGTATTGATACTTCCTGACTTTTTCGCAAAAAATGAAACCCATATCGTTCCACAACCACCGTATTCACACCATGCGACTTCTGGCTATTCCCTAAACTCGGAAAACCACTCCGGGGACACCGTTTTGAGACGATTGAAGAGATTCAATGTGAATCGACGCTCGCTTTGGAGGTCATCCCTACCGATGACTTTTTATCGTGCATTGAGAATTGGAAAAAAAGTTGGCATGAGTGCATTGTGTCCAGAGGGGATTACTTTGAAGGCGATGATATAAATTTGGAAGGATAAATAAAGAGTTTTGAAAAAAAATAATCGGTCCTACTCCCACAGTGATGTGGTGTAATGTAGTAGTAGTAAAACTGCGAGTTCTCAAGCTTGTGCTTCAAGTATCTCAACCCAACCATACCCAGTTACAATCTGGTTACCCAACCTACACGCTACAAAGTTCAAAAATGGGGCACGTTTTTACTAATATTTTGCGATAACCTTAACAATTAGTTTAATTTTTATTAATATTTCACAATTACCTCGCAATACCTCCACATTGGTGAATACGTCGCTTCGATGCCACTAATAATATGAGGCCTCGAGACTCTCATCTGAGAGGAAGTTCCCCGCAACTAGTGCTTCTGTTGCGAAACGTTTAGCTCAGCATGAGAGAAATATATTTAGCTCAATCCTGTGCATTAGTTGGCCTGCAGACTGTCACCCGAACAGGAAGAATATTTCGCGCATCCTGCGCGTAGCCGATTAACTGGTTTTCGGCTTAGAAATGAAATTCTTCCACGAATCTGTAATTATATGTCCTTAAATGTGTTAAATATTGTATGCTTGTGGTATTCGGGCATGTATCGACAAAGCTGTGAGTTCTCCAACTTGTGCGTCATGTATCTCAACCCTACCACATCCAGTTACAATCGGGTTGCCCAACCTGCACACTAGATATTAAAATTGTTTAGAAAAAGTTAAAATTGGAATGTATTATTATAAAATGTTTCAAAGCATTTATATTTGCATTTAGGAAAAGTTATATATTTAATTAAATTATGAAAGATCAATTAAAAATAGGATATTTAAAAAAATGTTTTATTTATTTTTTTTTTATAATTTTGAAAATAAAAAGATATTTTACCTTTTCAATAAAAATTGCATAATTAATAAAGAATTTGTATCTTTAGTTAGTATACAGATTTATAGTAAATATTTTGAATACGTTCTTTTTTCTAATTTAAATTATATTGTTATATAATTATTATATATTATTATATAATTTTATTTCTCAGATATATTAATCTAAGAAATAAAATTAAGACGGTGTTTTAATCGTTGTTTTTTTTTTTTTTTTATTTTCTTACCAAACAACATAATAAAGGCAATATTTTAATTAAAAATTATTTATGTATTCTAACAGAGTATAATTATTTTCATATATTTTTAAATCAAACTTTAAACACATTTTAATAAAATAAAATAATATATTTCTTTAAGCTGATTCTTCTAAATTAAAGTGAGTTTTTAAATAATTTTTTTTTTTTTTTTTTTTTTAGTTTTAATAAAATTAAAAATGTAGAACAAAAGGCTTCAGCTACAGCTGCTGATTTAATAAATAAATCATATGTAAACTAATAAAAGTTATTTTCTTCTTGTTATCTTTTAGTCTCAAATTTCAACACTAGATGGCGGTACTAATTTATCTTCAAATGAAGAAGAAAATTTATTATGTTTCTAAATACTTGTAGCATGCAAAATTTCAGACTCAAATAATTTTTTAATAAATATTTCAATTCATATCTATGATGAATATAGATTTTATATTTGCATCATTTTTAATTCCATAATTATTTGTAATTTACGAAGTGACTCTAAAAAGTGATAATTGATTCCAAAAATTTTTGTATTGTATAATAATATTGTAAAATTAATCGTAATAGTCAGTGTTTATTTATTAACTAATGAGCTGTATTAATTAAACATTATTGTTTCCTTTTCATCATTTCAGTATCCAGTATTAAGGTCAAAGGTAACATAAAAATGTACTGTAACTTATGAGAACACGATAAAAAATGAAAGCTTTATATTAAATAATAGAGAGTTTTTGCATACCGTATTTTGGACGTCCGTTAGCTTTTTCTCCCCAGAGCGCATGCTCGTAGGAAATTGCGCATGCGTATCTGTACTAATGTTTTCTATGAGCATGCGCGCTAGGGAGAAAAAGCTAACGGACGTCCAAAATACGGTATGCAAAAACTCTCTATTATTTATTTTATTTATTTGTATCCTGTATAATCACAAAGTTGTTAAAAATAAATATGAATTTACTTTGATACATAACTTTGTTACTTAACAATTTTTCAATATTTGTTTGATTTTGCTGTTTATTACGCCTCAAATTTTACTGTAAACCAGCAAAAAATGAATTCTAAGCTTTAATTAATCAAAAAAAATTCCAATTTTTATTATATATAAAATTCTGGTACTATTATGAGAGCAAGGTTTTTCAAGGTTCCCCTGACCACTTTCGAATTTGGAATTTTTTAAAAATATTTTTCACTTTTTTTTCTTTTATACATAATATTTTAAATTTGTTTCACAAGCTTTTGCATACATAATATTTATTTAAATTTTTTCACGAGCTAATAAACTATGTAATTAAATAATTAAACAATGTTTAAAAAACAATGTTTAAAAAAAATCGTCCGGTGGAAACAAAGACAATTTTATTTCAAAGTGAAAACGAGATTTAAAAAAAGAGAAAAATCGTTTGGAATTCTATAATTTTTTTTATTCTTTTATTCTTTATAGGATTGCTGTTATGTGTTTTGTTTTTACATTAAATTCTAAATTTTATGGATAACATATCGCTACAGTAGATTATATTTACATTAAATTTCGAATTTTTGTATTCATTTTATATTTTTATTTATTTATTTTAGATGGATTTTTCGAACTTGGTAAACGACTCCAAATTGGAAGCTTCCGAGTCAATGTTAGAACTGAACATTATAAATCTGTATGCTAGAATGTCCTTCCGGTAGATAATTAAAGATACTAATTTAAATTTAAAGGATTCCGCCAGAAAAGTGGTAAAAAATTGATTATCCTATTTCTTCAGTGTGAAATAAATAAATTCTTTTAATATATTAAAGAACAATGTACAGTAAAGGAATGGTTTATAAATTTAAGATTCTGGTAATGTTGTTCGCTTGTAAAAAATTTTTTTTTGCAAATAGTAAAAAAAATAATATTCCTGAGAACTTTTGTAAGTGAGTACAAAACTGTCAATAATGCTTTTATAATTTTATTTTCGTCTTTTCTTCATTAAAGTATTAGGTACTTTAAGACCCTGATGTATACATGTACGTTTAGGGCATTTTTGAATTAAAATTAATTTAACTCGTAACAGAAAAAACAAATCTGTTATTGAATTATTTTTACCTTCAGAATTCTTCGTCATTTGAAAGGAAGGTTTCATCATATGTCAGTACTTAAAATATTTTATTTTGTAAGAAAATTTTTTATTGGTTTATTTATTTATTTTTTAATATCTTTCATGAGCTATTCTTATTGGTTTATTTAACTTACTTTCACTTGCCTTTTTATTAATTTTTTTCGCGTGCCTTCTTTTATAAAATCGTTTGGAATTCTATAATTTAATTTTTAAAATTTGTTTTAAAAGCATTTTTATAAAATCGTTTAGAATTCTATGGTTTAATTTTTTTTTTTCTAAATTTATTTTACAAGCTTTTTTATAAAATTGTTTGGAGTTCTATAATTTATTTTTCTAAATTTGTTTTACAAGTTTTTTTATAAAATTGTTTTGAATTCTATAGTTTTTTTTTTTTTTGAATTTGTTTTTACAAGCCTTTTTATAAAATCGTTCAGAATTCTATGGTTGTTTTTTTTTTTAAATTTATTTTACAAGCTTTTTTATAAAATCGTTTGGAATTCTCTCTATTTTTTTTTAATTTGTTTTACAAGCTTTTTATAAAATCGTTTGGAATTCTCTCTATTTTTTTTTTAATTTGTTTTACAAGCTTTTTTTATAAAATCGTTTGGAATTCTCTCTATTTTTTTTAAATTTATTTTACAAGCTTTTTTATAAAATCGTTTGGAATTCTCTCTATTTTTTTAATTTGTTTTACAAGCTTTTTATAAAATCGTTTGGAATTCTCTCTATTTTTTTAAATTTATTTTACAAGCTTTTTTATAAAATCGTTTGGAATTCTCTCTATTTTTTTTTAATTTGTTTTACAAGCTTTTTTATAAAATCGTTTGGAATTCTCTCTATTTTTTTTTTTAATTTGTTTTACAAGCTTTTTATAAAATCGTTTGGAATTCTCTCTATTTTTTTAATTTGTTTTACAAGCTTTTTATTAAATCGTTTGGAATTCTCTCTATTTTTTTTTAATTTGTTTTACAAGCTTTTTTATAAAATCGTTTGGAATTCTCTCTATTTTTTTTTAATTTGTTTTACAAGCTTTTTTATAAAATCGTTTGGAATTCTCTCTATTTTTTTTTAATTTGTTTTACAAGCTTTTTTATAAAATCGTTTGGAATTCTATAGATTTTTATTTTTAAAATTGTTAGTAGACGTTTTGTTATTTCATTAAAAATATCTGCAAAATATTTTTATATGTATCTGCTGTCTGTATATCTGCAAAACTGATTAATTTGTTTAAATATTTTTGTTATTTCATTTTACGTCCTGCAAAATACAGTGAAGTACTTTTTACCAAAAATAAATAAATAAAATAAGAAGATGTCTTTTTTATATTTAAACTTAAAAAAAATCTAACAAAAAATATTTCTTTTAATGTTATAAAAAGAAAAGTCAATGCGATTAAATTCAATTTAGTAAATGAAAACCAAACATTCCCCACAAATTATTTAATTTCCTCGCATTCGTTAAAGCTTTTGAACCGTTCATGAATTAATTGATTCAGATTCAAGACAAATAACGCGACGAATTGGTTTATTTCGTTTAAAAAAGCGAGGCTGAAATTGATAATACAAATAGCAAATTTATGTTTTTTCGATGGGGTGTTTCAACGAAAGTCAGCTTTTTAAAAAAGTAATCTTTTATTACCTCATAAATATTCAATTCTTCTCATTCGGAAAGAAAGAAGCCATTCGAAAAAGAATCCAGAAATTCTTAATTTAATTCCATATTTTTGATGAGCTAATCATGAATAAAATTTCATTTACATAATTCTAACTGCAAAAAAGAAAGTTTAAGAATACTTAAAAACGACTAAAATAATTATACTTAAAAATTCTTGTTGATTTATTCATTTAATTAAAGTTAATAATTCTTGTTTCTTTTTTTATATTTTATTTTATGCATACATGTTTTAAGCTAAATTCATTATTATTTCTATACATTAAAGTAAAATAAATAATTATTCGATTGATACTGAAATAATTTATTAAATTATTTATGCAAACAACTTTTCAAAAAAATATATTATGGTAATTCATTCCTTTGAAATGAAATAAGTACTGTTTATCAAATTCTTAACTACTTCCCTAAATAAATATGCACTTTTTCAATAAAAATTAATTTAAAAATAAAAAGGTTAGCGAATTTTATTTATAAAAGAAAAGGAAAGCTTATCAAATGTAAATTGAAATCATTTTTTAATCTAGAATTGAAAAAGATGATGACTTTAGAACTTAAAAGAATACAATACTCTTTTAATGTAAATTATTATTTCTTTTAAGAATGTTTTGTAATATTTATAATGTTTGTTTGTGTTAAAAAGAGAATTTTTCATCATGTTTGTTTGGACAAGTAATTCAAATACAAAAATGGTACAAAAAGATTTATTAGTTATTTCGAAATGATGATAGATAAAAAGAAATTAATATGATTAAAACCATTTCGAGTGAAATTAATTAAATAAAAAGTATTATTAATGTACAGGCAGAAAATAATTTATAATACTAAAGAAATCAAAACACATGAAATTTGATATAAAATTTCTAAATTAAATAAAGTTACTCTTAAAATTCTCAAATGGAATTATTAATATGGCTGCAATGCATCATATTTGAATCTTTTTCATTTTTATAAACTTGAATTATATAAATAAATAAAATTATTTAATGTTTATAATATTATAATAATTTTTCAATAATTGAAATTTAATGAAGGCTTAGCTGATTTAAATTTTAAATAACATTTTCTTAGAATATTCGCTAAACATTAACTCATTTATATTAAATATTTTAAACGTTTAATTCTATGAAATAATTAAAAGATTTTAGTACACTAAATTAAAATATTTTAATATCTTAATAATCTAAATATTATTTATTACACTTAAAATATTTTCTAACTATTTTGACAGACATTTTTAATAAATTCCATTTAATATGAAGCTAAAATAATTTAATGGAAATGTTCTTTACCCATAATAGTATAAATTTATAATCAACACAAATTACACATTACCAAAAAAAAAAAAAAAAAAAAAAAAAAAAATGGTAAGTGTAATAAATTTTAGAAGATATGTTCTGAAAAATATTTTCAAAGTAGAAAATAAAATTTATGAATAAAGTTTCATTTGATGTTAACTTCGAATTGTTATTAAATGTTAAGAATTTGGGCTTCAGTTATTAAATTATTACCTTTTTTTAAACTGTGAAAGAACATTGATTTAAACATTGATTAATTGAAATTTCTTTAAAAAATTATGAAACACATTTTCAATGTAAAAATTATAAATATGCTCATACATTTTGCTTGATATAACTAATCTAAAACATTAATTAAATCATTGATTGATGATTAATAAATGCGTTCATAAATTTTGCATGATATAACTAATCTAAGACATTGATATTTCTTTAAAAATTATGAAACATATTTTCAATGTAAAAATTATAAATGTATTCTTAAATTTTGTATTATATAACTAATCTAAAACATTGATTGATTGAAATTTCTTTAAAAAAATTATGAAACATACATGTTAATAACAAATCTAAAATAATTTCATGTTAAAACAAACTTAAGTTGCATAATATAACTAATCTAAAACGATTCCATGTTATAACTAAACTTAAACAAGTGCATAACTAATGTAAAATATTTCCATGTTATAACTATAGTTATATCATGCAATTGTATAAGTTTAGTTATAACATAAAAATTTTTTAGATTAGTTATATCATGCAATTGTATAAGTTATCTAAAAAATTTCTATGTTATAACTAAACTTATACAATTGCATGATATAACTAAATTAAAACATTTCCATGTTATAACTAAACTTAAACAGTTGCGTGATATAACTGATCTAAAACAATTCTATGTTATAACTAAAATTAAACAATTGCATGAATATAACTAATCTAAAACAATTCCATGTTATAACTAAAATTAAACAATTGCATGAATATAACTAATCTAAAACAATTCCATGTTATAACTAATCTAAAACAATTCCATGTTATAACTAAAATTAAACAATTGCATGAATATAACTAATCTAAAACAATTCCATGTTATAACTAAAATTAAACAATTGCATGAATATAACTAATCTAAAACAATTCCATGTTATAACTAAAATTAAACAATTGCATGAATATAACTAATCTAAAACAATTCCATGTTATAACTAAATTTAAATAGTTGCATGATATAACTAATCTAAAATAATTACATGTTATACCTAAACTTAAACAATTGCAAGATATAACTATCCTTAAACAAAATAACTACAAACAATTTAGAACAATTTTTAAATTAATAATATTTTAAAAATTAATCTGTTTAAATAACAAAAATAATATACAATGTATTAAATAAATTAATCAAAATAAACAATGAAAAAATATTATCGGAATTCTTTGTTGTAGTTGCAGCAAATATGGCTCGGAAATTCGGAAATTAAAAAACATAAATAAATAACCAGAAATCAATGAATATTTATCTTACTTCGGAAACTCCTTAAATTGTCTCATAAAGTTTATAGCACGGCTTTAAAATGTCTTTCTAGTCATCTTTATTACTGTCATCTAAGATAGTTCCAAGTCCGGGATATCTTTTATAGCTGGAGCACTTTAATATTTTATTTGATATCAAAATTCCATTTCGTTGCCAATCAATATTTTATTTCCTGAATAAAAGCATTTCAGTTTGGATTGAAGCTTAACTGAATGCAGTATAACTGCAACCGGGGTCCATAAATATGGTTATGCGATCTACAAGATTTGGAGAAGATAATTAAGTCAGGGAGAGATAAAATATAACTTCACATTTTATTAGTAAGAATAATAGAATTTTTAATAAAGTTTGTTTTTTTTAAATAATAAATATTTAAAATGATGGAATTGTATTTATTTTTTTCCCTCTCAAATTGTCGGACAATATTTTTTAAATATGGAATAATCGAGAGATAAGAACTTTTAATTCAAATACAGATTAATAACTGACATTAAAAAAATTTATTCAAGAGAAAATATTTTATATTATATAAAATATTATGTATTAAATATTATATGGGAATATATTATATATTTTTCTGAAGTTGTATTATTCAAAGATGTTTTAACTTGGTATAGTTTAGATATTTTGTTTAAATTAGCTAAATAAGAATCAAATTTGAGATATTAAGTTTATCATTAAACTATCTAGCTTTACGCATCAATTTTTAAACATTACTAATTATAATAAATAAATTCTTAGGAAAAATCATACAAAATTATTAAAATTCTGATTTAACAAAATATCTTATAATAAAAAAGTGAGAATAAAAGAAGTAGAGAGAAGAGAAGAATAAAAATAAAAAAATTATAATTATTTTAAATTTTTTAAATTAAAAAATTTTTTAGTAATTTAAAATAATTTAAATTTAAATTTAAAAATTTATTTTGAATTTAAAAATTATTTTAAATTTAAAAAGCTATTAAATAATCAATTTAATATAAATGTAATGTTTTCTTTCGTAATATTTTAAGCATACATGATTTTGTAACAAGTTCGAAATTATATAATTACAAAAATCTCGGGCTCTCGGTATCACAGGTTTCGGGTTTGAGTCCGGCGGTGCTATGGATGTTTGTAGGTATTCGGAATCCACTTTTAACCAAAAGTCCTGGTCTAATAGGATCTTAGAGCGTTGTAGGGGTAGTAGCATCCGTAGCTTGTCTTCAAGCTACACGTGCCACCTGGGTAGTGCTAAAGGAGTAACGTCGGTGCAGCCCTTGCTTATGGCATAAAGATTAACTGTCTCTGTATGCCAGCTTAACAGAACAACTAATTTAATAATAGAAAAATACTAAAACTGATTTAAAATATTTTAAAATTCCTTCAATGTTCCTCTGATTTCTGTCAATTTTTATGTTGAAATAAATGATTAAAATATTAGGAAAAAAAAATTAAAAATTCTGCTATCTTACATTGTATTAAATAAATAATCCAATTTCTTAAAATGAAAAAAAGGAGAATAAATTATTCCTTTTTTTTTTTTTCAACTTCTAAATGTATTGAGATCATTTAGTAAACAACTTTATTGAGATTCAAAGTATAGATGCTTAAATGTAATAAAATAAAATAATAAGATTGCGATGAAAAATATGAAAAATTTCCATATTCATTATTTTTTTCTTCAAATTCTATTAGAATAATTGCAAAATATTTAATAACTAAAATAACCAATAAACATCACATGAAATTATCCATTTATTGTCTTTTAACTCTCTATAAATTTTTCTACTATGTGAAATTTATTTTGAAACAATATTGTTTACTTATTTAATAAAATGTATTTTTAAACAGTATTGTTTACTTATTTAATAAAGTTTATTTTTAAATAATATTGTTTACTTATTTAATAAAATTTATTTTTAAACTATTGTTTAGTTATTTCATAAAATTTATTTTTAAATAATATTGTTTACTTATTTAATAAAATTTGTTTTTAAACAATATTATTTACTTATTTGATAAAATTTGTTTTTAAACAATATTGTTTATTTAATAAAATTTATTTTTAAACAATATTGTTTACATTACTTATTAAATAATTTACTTATTAAATAAATTAAAAATTGTTTACTCATTTAATATATTTAATATTTAATTAATTTACTTATTTAATATTGTTTACTTAATAAAATTTATTTTTAAACAGTATTGTTTACATTACTTATTAAATAAATTAAAAAAATTATTTACTTATTTAATATTGTTTACTTATTTAAAAAAATTATTTATTGATAAATGTACTTATTTAATTAAAATAAAATAATAAAACAATATCATTATTGTTTCATTATTTTATTTTAATTTTTAAAAACTTTTGAAACATTGTCATTATTGTTTACTTATTTAATATAATTTTTAAAAACTTTTGAAACATTGTTTTTGACAGTAAGTAACATACATGTGTTTATTAGCTTTTAAAGAGAAAATTCCTTGATTACAGACAAGAGACTTCTTGAAAAATATGTGAAATATATTTAATTTAAAAGAAAAAAAAACCCCTCTATTCTTGTTTAGAACAAACACAATTGAATAATAGAAATTAATATTATAAATAATTCAATTGAATGATAATCAATACTTCGTGTAGTAATTTAATCATGGGTTATATTTACCTCTAAATAAATATCAGTCCTAAATAAAATATAAACAATAGAAGAGGAACAGAATCTCATAATAGATTGTAGAATAAATAACGGCTTGAATTAATTAATATACGAACAATAGACAATGAAAACAAATAGCAACAGCTATTGAAAAGTAAATGATTTTTCTTGATAGTACTAAATTGTTTTGTTGAACAAAGGTCGAAATATCTAAATGGAAAACGTAATCTTATTTGATGTCGATGAATTCAATAGTGTTTTATCATAGTAAATATTTTCTTATTGAATGTTTTATTTATTTATTTTTGTTTTAAGGCAGGTAGCAAACATTTAGACAGTTGTCTTGGATGCTTTATGGCAGGGGTCTCCCAAACTTTTTCGGTCGCGGGCCAAAATTTGAAAAAAAAAAAAAAGTTTGGCCGGCCAAGAAAAATTTTGCCAAAATTTTAAAAAGAATATACAAGTATTACAATTTAAATATGTTAATGAGCAGAATGAAAGCGAGATTTCATTTTTAAAAGTTCCTTATAGTGAGGCTCGAAGTGAGAACCTCACTATAAGGAATAACAAATGCTCATCTGTCAGTCTACTTCTGAAATAATTCTTCCCAAGATTCATAGTTGAAAACACTTGTTCACATATATCAGATGAAGCAAATTTTTTTCTATCCGTGAGATATTGAATTTGGGAAACTCTAACTTTGGCATATTTAGAAACAACTGCTTGAGATGATTGTTAGATTGCAGCTCAATTAATTCAACCTGCAAATCCTTTCCGATTGAAAGCTGTCTGTGTTTGCTATTTCTGTCGATTTATGCTTTGTAGAACAAAAATAGAGAAAGTAAAAAGATCATCAGTCCTTTGAAAAAAGGAATAAAAAAAATAATATTTAATCAAAGTAGAAAAGGAGATGGATATATAATGTATAAATTTATATTTCTTTTAATTTGCCTCGGACCGGAAAATTAAAATTCTATCCGCGGGCAGAATAGAATCTTCCGGCGGGCCGGATTTGGTCCGCGGGCCGTAGTTTGGAGACCCTTGCTTTATGGCAAGCGTTGCACTGACGTTACTCATTTAGCACTACCCAGAAAGCGCGTGTAGCTTGAAGATAAGCTACGAACTCGGAGTAACACTACCCCCGCAACGCTCTACGATCGATCATGTTAGATGACCGAGACCTACGGTTTAAAATCTCTTCCGAACCACTTAAAAATGAATTAAAAGAAATTGACCAAAGACAAAACATGCTCAAACATAGCGGACGCAACACCCATTAAAATGTGCAAATACCTGAATTGAGATCGGTTTGCAAAAGCTAAGTGCAAGAGTGAAGAAACAAATATTGCACTAGTAAAATAAAATATTTTTTTAACGATTTCATTTTTTTATTTCGTTTATATTTCTATATTTTTTATATTTCAATTTAAGTATTATATATTTCTTTATAATGTATGTTTAGTATCATTATTATTATATTATCTGTGTTTACGTGTAAGATTAATAGTAAACACAAAAATAATAATTCATTATGTTTAATTGTTCACTCCAAAAAAATGTCTATAGTGGATCAAAATCTAATATTATATAATTTTATATGCGGCCCGCGGTGTTAGGATGCATTTCCAAAGTGGTTCGCAAGATCATTTGGGTTGGCCACCCCTGGTTTAATCTCATGAATTTCATTTGCATGTGGACTTATTAATTTTGATTAAGATTACATCTGCAAAGATATTGATCAATAAATACAATACATGCATATTAGGAATTCGTTCTTCTACTTTTCAAATTTTGACACAACTCGATTTTTATTACTAAAACTTATCTTTTTAAAAACATTCATTGTTCAAACACACATTTGTGAGATAATTGTCTTTCCCCAATTTTAGAATCTATATTGAAAAATTGTATTTATTTTTTTAAGAGATATATTTTCCAATTATAATAGACCAGTTTATTTAATTTGAGGATATTCGTTTAGAGTTTAGGTTCAGAAATCAAAGTTAGGTTACGCTAATTTTCAGATATTTTTCTTCTTTTTGATATTTTTCTTTTAAGTAATAATAGTTTCCAATTTTAATAGACCAATTTATTTAATTTGAGAATATTGGTTTAGAGTTTAGGTTCAGAAATCAACGTTAGGTTACGTTAAATTTCAGATATTTTTCTTTTAAGTAATGTAGTATCCAATTGTAATAGACCAGTTTATTTAATTTGTGAATAGGGTTTAGGGTTTAGGTTCAGAAATCAAAGTTAGGTTACGCTAATTTTCAGATATTTTTCTGTTTGTCACCACTAAATCTTCTTAACAACGTCTAATGCTGTCAACTGCGTATATTATGGTATCTGCAGAAGTTACGTTGCGTCATATTTCATATTTCCCATGCCATCCGAAGACATTATATGCATTAAAGATCTCCCATTGTCCATCGAAGAGACCCATGATTCATGGGCAACATGAGAAAAAAAAGTGGAGGTGTTCCCCCTTCAGAGAAATTTACCGTTTCGTTTTACAGGGCCCTTCGCTAAGGAAGTCACGTGATATGATCGTTCCTCATATCACGTGGTACAGGCTTCAAGCATCTTCGGAAGACATCGGATCCCTCAAAATAATAATAATAAAAAAAGAACCAGCCCTTAAAATGCTTTGGCGAAATGTTATATCTGATAAACACGCATGTAGGAGAATTCTTATTACACTAACTTCTTTTTTCTTTTATCTCTGTGATACAATCTCGACAGAGAGCGGTGCAGCTTTAATACGGTTTCATTACAGCGAAAATGTGTCTTCTTTTATGACACCACGCCCACGACATAAAGTATGCGTCGTTATTGTTCTGTGAAGATGGGTAAACGGACTCGTATTTCATTGGGAACAGCCCTTTTACAATGCTTTCAGAGTGATTATGAGCGATTTTTCGGTGCTCTGTGTATGATGAGATTGATGTCTTGATCGTGTCTCCATTGTCTCGTTTCTTGGGCATTCACGGTAGGATTGTTAAGGAAGTTATTTTTCGAAGAATGGAGTTTGAAGAAGTAGCGCTTGGTGAAAAGTACAAGTTTCTGTGTGCCAGTTTTTGTATGCTTCTATTTTTGTGGAAACATATTATACGTTTACTATTTCTGAATGTAAAAGATGCACCGATAAAAAATAATAGATTATATTGATGCCAACTGGAAATTGTACTACTGCGCCCAAAGAGTAAGACCAATTTTTTTTTTTCAAAAACTCTTTATTTATTCTTCCAAATTTATTTCATCGTCTTCAAAGTAATCCCCTCCGCGCACAATGCACTTATGCCAACGTTTTTTCCAATCCTCAGTTCATGCTAAAAAGCCATCGGCAGGGATGGCCTTCAAAGCGCGCGCCGATTCATGTTGAATCTCTTCAATCGACTCAAAACGATCTCTTTTGAGTTTAGGAAATAGCCAGAAGTCGCACGGTGTGAATACGGGGTTGTGGAATGATATGGGTTTCATTTTTGGCGAAAAAGTCACGAAGAATCAACGCAGTGTGAGCTGGCAACTTCAGTGTTTTCGGTACCCATCGAGATTTGCCGCATTTGAGGCCAAAAATGGAATTGCCCGATCCTTTTGAAATTCCAACATCATCAGCAATGCCTCTAATTGTAAATCGACGGTTTGCAAGCATCAAATCTTTAATTTATTGGACGTGAGCTTCGTCAGTTGAGATTGGTGGTCGACCAGAGAACTCTTCGCCTTCAACGCGTTCTCCGCCTTCTTTGAACTGTTTATACCATTTGTAAACATTTCTTTCCGATATAGGAATGTTCACCGAATGCCTACTGCAACATTCTATACGTTTCCACAACCAAAATTGAATGCAAGTTCTTTTCTCAATGAATTCTGACATTTCAAAAATCGCCGGAATCAATTTTATCGTTTCATAAAGCCAAGCGTAACTCAAATACTAATGAATATTCTGACGTCAAGTATAATGGCAGCAACTTAAAAAGGAAAAAAAATTAAATTCCATATAAATGGCAATTTTTAAATAGAAAATTGGTCTTACTTTTTGGACACAGTAGTATATTTGCCATTTCTGAGAATAAAAGATGCACTTACAAAAAGAATAGATTATATTGATGCCAACTAGAAGTTGTAATTCATAAAAGATGCACTTATAAAAAGAAAAGATTATATTGATGACAACATGCAGTTGTAATTCACTGTTTATTTAAAAGAAGCTATTCACAAATATAAAACATAATGGAAATAAAAAATATTTTTAATGGTGTAAATTTGTTTTTGTTAATGGGGACCTTTTAGCCTACCAATTGATGTACAACAATGTTTGCTATATATCAATGATCACAATTATAATATATTTTTGATGATGGAACATTTTTTAATATTAATAGCGATCTTTTTATTGTACCTTTTTTAACAATAATAATAAATAATTATATCTTTTTGAAAAAAAAAATTTTTCAAATATTTTTGATATAAAAAACAAATGAAGATTATATATTTTTAATGTTGTAATATTTTTTTTGTTAATGCTGTTATTTTAATTGTAAATATTCAAGAATAATAATAAATTATTATTAATATGTCGCTTTGCCAACCATTTGACATCAGCAAATTTGTTGTCATCAACCTTCTATGGAAGGTATTTAAATAAATGCATGGAAAAATGATGATAAAAATGAAGAAGTGTACCATCAAGAAATCTGCTCTCATCTTTGGGTGTGGCTTAGCTCTGAAGAAATTTTCTTGCCATAAAAAAGATATTTATCTACTTTCATCAATCTTATAGCAAAAAAAAATCTTTAAATAAATTCATGGTAAAATAAATTGTGCAAATGGGGAAAATACAAATTTTCCATTAAAAAAAGATTTTTGTATTTTTAATTTTAAATCCGTGTTCACCAATCTTGTATCTAACAGATTTTAAAGGAAAACCTCAAAATTTTTAAATAACATAAACTTAAAAGCGGTAAAATTAAATTGTACCTCGATTTTTTGTGCTAAAATTGTTGGTTTATCCATGAAACATATTATAAATTAAAAGAATTATATCCTAAATGTAAATAAGAATTTCTTGGTTAAAGAAATTTTGAAAAATTGACGAAAAACAGCAACTAATAAAAATTTACATCGTACCAAGTACACTTTGTACAATTATGTAACAATTGTACATAATACATAAATATTAATATAAACTGTACTATGTAGTATAAACTGTCCTATAAAATGTACTATGTACAATATCACAAATAAATGTACAAAGTTTATATTAATATTTGTAAATATTGAGCACTGTAGATCCAAATCTATTTATATAGTGAATCTACGAAATCAGATAAAATTTCAAATCATATATCTTGCAATGTGTCAGGCCATTTTTTGAATATAGTTATTCTAATATAGTTATCGGCATCATAGACCGTAACCGTGATTATCAACTTGTAACCGTGATTCTCCCTACGCAACCATTCCTCTTACGCACTGCCCCTTGCGGCGAACAGAAGAAATTGTCAGCAGGCATCCAAACTCTCGCCCCAGAGGACGTACGGCAAAACAGGCGTTGCCGTTAGTTACGAGCTCTCATCCCAAGAACTAGAAGTTGGATCCTTCCGCAAATGTATAATTAGATGTTTTAAATGAGATATATGCTGTGTATTAATTGTAGTGTGTCGTGTTCCTGCTTATGCACTCGTAAAAATAAAATTGTGTGCTCTTAAGCATGAGTCTTAACTTGACTGCATCCAGATCGAGCTGCACAAACAAAGCGACATCGACATACGAAATGGACTAAAAATGTTAAGAAGAGGGATGGCTTAAAGAAACATTTTAAGCAAATTAAAATCACAAAGTAGCATAATTATTTTTGTTTGTTTTTCAAGTTATTTACAATAAAATACTAATATTTTAATAATGTTATTTTTTTACTAATTAACTGAATCGAAATAATATTCTACGTGACTTTTTTTTAAAATCATCCATGGGTTTTTATTGTCTATGATGTCGATAGCTATAATTGTATAATTTAAACTTATTATTGGTGTTAGACAATTATTAGTGATAGACTATTCATCTCATAATGCATACATAATTTTTGTTGTACGACAAAAATTCAGTAACCAGTATTTCAGTTTTAGTTAAACAAAACCAATCGTGACTATAATAAATCAGATGTTTAAATACAAAATAATAATTAATCTAATATTATTTTAAATATAATATAATAAATTATTTATTTATAATAAATTATTCAAAAACTACTGGATCCTATATCCTGAAATCGTGAATCTTCCACTTAATGCTGAAAAAACATACCCATCTCAATTAAATGATAATGGTACATTTTTTCATGACAAGAGTTTCCTATTTTTTTTTTTTTTTTTTTTTTTTTTGTAATCTTATACGATTTTTGACGTAAGACAAAAATTCATTAATAGGCCTATCGATATACTATTACAAACAATCGATATACTGTTTTAATGATGTACTATTATTAGTCATAAAAAATATCACCAATCATCTCACCAACCATCAATGGTAGTACTTTTTGATATATTATTAAGCATATTATTGATAAATTATTATTGATGATAGATCATTATTAGTGATAGACTATTCATGTCATAATGTATATATAATTTTTGATATACGACAAAAATTCAGTAACCTGTAATTCAGTTTTAGTTAAACAAAATCATTCGTAACTCTATTAAATCAGGCTTTTAAATATTTAATTAAAGTAATTATAAGTCCTTCAAAATATAATCTTTAACCGTGAAACGAATTTTTAAACCTTCCACTAAATACTACAAAAAACATATCCATCTTAATTAAAGGATAATTGTACTTTTTTATAATAAGCGTTTTCTATTTTTTTATTCTTGCCCTCTGATATGATTTTTGAAGTAAGACAAAAATTCATTAATTATCCTATTGATATACTATTAGAGACAATTGACATTACTATTCTTATGATATACTAGAGGGTTGGTGATATATATACGATATTTATTATACGATTCTAATGATGTACTAAGACTGAAGATATACTATTGGTAATAAAGAAATGCTACCAACTATCTCACAATACACACTTCAAAAGATGTACTGAAAAATTCAGTGATAGAACTTATTGATGTATTATTAGACAGACTATTGATAGATTATCATTGGCGATAGGCTATCCATCTCATAATTCACATGTAACTTTTGATATGCGACAAAAATTCAGTTACCAGTAATTCAATTTCAGTGAAACAAAACCAATCGTATCTATAATAAAAAAAGGCATTTAAACTTTCATTTAAAAATGGTTTTTTTTTATAATAAGTGTTTAACTTTTTTTTATATTTGTTCTCCTATACGATTTTTGATGTAAGACAAAAATTTATTAATAGGCTTATTCATGTACTATTAGCGACAATATATATATATATTATTCTAATGATATACTATTATTAGTGATGAAAAAACATCACCAATAATCTCACAATACATGCATCAAAATTCAGTGGTAGAGCTTTTTGATATATTGCTAGACAAACTAATGATAGATTATTCTAATGATAAACAATTAATGGTGACAGACTATTCATCTCATAATGCATATATAATTTTTGATGTACGACAAATATTCAGTTTTAGTTAAACAAAATCAATCGTCACTATAATAAATCATGCATTTAAGCATTTAATTAAAGGAATTATAAATAATTCAAAATAGCTATTCATTCCTTAACCGTAAAATACATTTTTAAACCTTCCACTAAATGCTAAAAAAACATACCCATCTTAATTAAAGCATAATGGTCCCTTTTTTCATAACAAGAGTTCCCTATTTTTTTGTCCCTAAAAATTCCCACTAATCATCCTGCAGTGCATATATGGCTTTTGATGTACGACAAGGCCGCCCATGTAATGAATATATGCCGCCCACTTCTACCATGAAAATAAGCACTTAGACTACAATTACTGCTTTTTTTAAGGGGAGGTTAAGATGGTTTTCACGTGATTTATATGGCTCGTGTGACCTTTTATTTCGTTCCTACACGCACCAGGTAATTTATAGCTGGAGCGCAAATGGGATTTTGGTGGTACGCGATCTAATTGGTATTGTTTTAGTACAATTGGTGGAAGATTCCTCCCAAATGAAGTACCAGCACAACAGTAATTTAGTACCATTAGTGGTACAGATCGTGGAATTACAGACATGTTGGATTTCGTTAAACATTTCTAGAGATACCATTTATGTCTCCGATTAGCTGTAATTTAATTTGCTGTTCTGTTTAATTTAATTCTGTTAAAGTAATGTCTCAAATTGTGGTGTAGAAATGAATTATGGAGAATGTGTCCAATTAAAACTGTTGCTCTCTCGTCGTAATGTTAGATTTAAAAAGCTGTAATAACTGCTGCCCTAAAATTTGGACAAAAAAATTTTCCTGGGCATTAAAATCAATTTTCAAATAATTAACACTTGTGCTTTTGTTAACAAGTCCTCAGGTAACGACGTATTTGGTTAACGACTGGTGGCTGTAAGAATAAATATCTTGATCAATCTTTGGTCAACGACGGGTGGCTGTAAGAATAAATATTTTGATCAAACTTCAGTTAACAAATCTTAATTCAAACAAATTTGAGGCTATTGGCTGTCAAATTGAGGCTGACATTGGTTTTCAAATAATTAACACTTGTGCTTTTGTTAACAAGTCCTCAGGTAACGACGTATTTGGTTAACGACTGATCGCTGTAAGAAAAAATATCTTGATCCATCTTTGGTGAACGACGGGTGGCTGTAAGAGAAAATATCTTGATCAAGCTTTGTCTAACGACGGGTGGTTGTAAGAAAAAATATCTTGATCAATATTTGGTCAACGACGGGTGGCTGTAAGAATAAATATTTTCATCAAGCTTCAGTTAACAAATCTTAATTCAAACAAATTTGAGGCTATTAAGGAATTAGTTAAAGGCGGTTACATCTAAGAAGTACTCGGTTAACGACGGGATGGTATAGTATAACAAAAATTATCTAGGGTTAACAACACAGTCTTTGATTAATGACCCTTGATTATGTATTCCAACATTGCTAAAGCAAATAGTTCCTTGTTTAACAACAACTTCAGATTATGACATACTTAGATAACGACAGGTTGTTGAAAGAAAAAGACATCTTGGTTAACAACACAGACGTTGGTTAACGACTACAGATTATGTATTCTAGCAAAGCTAATGCTATCAGTACTGCCTTGTTTAACAACCGCCTCAGATAACGACGCACATTAAGAAGTTGTTGAAAGAAAAATATATCTTGGTTAACAACACACACATTGATTAATGACTACAGATTATGTATTCAAGCAAAGCTAATGCTATCAGTTTAACAACCGCCTCAGATAATGACGTACATTAAGGAGTGGTTGAAATAAAAAATATCGTGGTTAAAAATCCAGGCTTTTGATTAACGACCCTTGACTATACATTTCAACATTGCTAAGCAAATAGTGCCTTGCTTAACAACGGTCTCAGATTACATCATACTTAGATAACGAAAAGTTGTTGAAAGAAAAAGATATCTTGGTTAACAACACAGATATTGGTTAACGACTGCTGATTATTATTCAAGCTAAGCTATAGCTATCAGTTCCTTGTTTAACAACAGCCTCAGATAACGACGTAGTTAACACAGGTGGTTGAAATAAAAAATAGCTGGGTTAAAAACACGGGCTTTTGGTTAACGACTCTTTTATACAAACAAATGCTATCAGAACTGCAGATCTATTTAATGAAATACTTATGTAGTTTTTTTAGAAATAAAGGTTGCAAAAACAAACAACCCTAGACATGTTTTTTTAAGAGATCCATTTGTAAAAAAATTTCTCAAAGTGAGCCTAATTGTCCTTCTGGTGAAGATTGAGAGTTAACAAAACTTTTAATGAATAATTCATTTTATTAATGTTATTTTTTTTTGTAATGAATAAAATAAACAAATGATAATTTTCCGCACATCTTAAATAAACTTTAACTCAAAATTAAAATATTAAAATATTATTTGGATACGTTATTATTAATTTATAATATTGTAATAAAATGATAATTAAAAACAATATTTATTTATTACAACAACAGCTTAATTTAATGCTTAATTTAATTAGACCCCTTTTATACATTTTTTGCTATGGTTAAGTCTGCTTTAGTCAGTTTTACAAAGAATTTTGAATGAAATCCCATAAAAAATAACGATAACTGCATAAAAAAAATTTATTTTTAATGTGAAATTTAAAAAAAAATGTATTTTTTTATTTTTTTTTATTATTATTTTGTGTGTGTGTTTGTATTTTTATGTATTTTTTTTTGTAAATCTGCTTTTAATTTAAACCTAAACAAGTTTGAATTTTTGACTGTCGCAAATTTGTAGTCATCTTTCAATACTATAAAATTAAAATGGAAATAGTAAAAAATAAAAATAGCGGCAAACAATAAAATTATCCACAATAACTCAAAACATTTTTTTTTTCTTCTCAGTGTCTTGAATCTTGCTAACAGGAACAAAAAACTAACAGGAACAAACAATTACAAGCGAAACTAAACAGCTGCCCTATTGTATGTATTTATCACTAAGTTTTCCAAAATAAACAAATGAAATGCATCTCAACAAATGAGAGCAAAATCCTCTCTCTTTTTTTTATTTTAGGCACACGACCCTTAGCGCAAGTCTTTTTTGATTTAGTCCACCCCATGAGCTCATAAGCTAAGCCACAATAACTTCTTTTCACACCCCAATGCCACCGCACAAGTAGAACCTTAACTGTAACCATAAATCCAAAACACTTAATTAAGCATAAAGAGCTAAAGGCACGTTTCTATTTTCTGCATCAAGTTACGAGAACCCCAAATCATTCCGAAATAGAGAACCATTTCACGAGAAACATTCCAAGAAAAGACTCGAACACCCTGTGGTAGCCTCAAATATCTCATTCTACTTAAAAAGAGAATTTTTTTAATATAATTTTCGATGTTTTAATATTTAAATACTTTGCATTTTTCTGGATTTTGAGTGCACTTTATACCACAGGAGTAATAGACCTACTGACCCACCCAGTTTTGACTTGTTAGGATTCTCTAAGTGAGTTGTTGTTTTTTTAAACTAATTTTAACCAATTTTAACCTATTGTGATTCTCTGGCTTTTTTTCTTTCGCCCAAATCATCAATGCCACGACGCTATGTGGGTGATCTTAAAGGGAAAGTAACTACCGAATTAAAAGAGTTTGCTTAAGAATTCAATTCTCGCTCTGGCCTTTTGTACCGCAGGCTCCAATGATTTAATTACTGGTTTAATATGTAGTATTTAAATTGCTCAAAAAGATGTATTATATTGACACTGGCAAAAAAAGGCCTTTGGCTAGCGCTCGGGCCGTTGGTTCCGAAGGCTTCAGGTTCGAATCCTGGCGGTGACATGGATGTTTGTCAGCCGTTTGGAATCCATTTAAACTGTAGGTCCCGGTCTGTTTAGCCCTGGTGTGCACAAGATGACCGTAGAACGACAAACCAAACCAAACTAAATCATATAGTTTCCAATTGTTCTTTTTGTACATTATATATTTCCAATATATGCCGGAAATAGTTTAGCCTCCAAGCCTCGAATATAATGAAGGTGGTCTGGCAGAGAAAATAGGTATCTGGTCATAAATTTATTTCTGCATCAATTTCTATTCTATTTATTATCTGAATTATGGGATAATTTCAGATTTTAGAAAATTTCCATAAATTATAGCTTCCACTTATTCTGCTTGTCGTTCTCGAATTTTCCCATTCAAGATTTTACTTTCCTTCTACTCGTTTTGAGTATGTAACGTAACTTGTTCATCATGTCAGAGTGTCATGGCAAACGTTGGAGTTGTTACAATTATGTGCAATTTTGTATGATTATCTTTTAAACCCATTGCAAAACAGAATATACTTCTTGCAAAACTAATATAACCTATTTTGGCCTCAAGTAAAACTTTTGATTAAGTAGAAAAAAATATGAAATTAAATTTTATCCTGTTATATATACAGAGTGAATATAATTAAAGTCTCACTTTCAAAATACTGTTAAAAAAAAAGAATTACTTATCATAATGAGTCAAAATTTGAACTGAAGACACTTGAAGTAGGGGGAAACGGTATGGCCTCAAAAAAAGTTCCACCAATTTTTCCCATCCAATTTAGTATGACATTCCCGTGGTGAATGGGGTTTCCTCTAGCAGTGTCACAACTGTTCAATGACTTGGAAGTCATTTTTTCAGTCAAAACCCTAAACAATCAAGCACATTGAACACTACAGTTGGATAAATGTGCAACTCATGCCAAATACGTCTTCATTTCGATTCAAAATATCAGTCGAATTCACTTTCAGCCGAATTCACTTTCTTTATGCCGCTTACAGTGCCATCTATTGATGTATTTTGGAACAGTTTTTGGGTGCCATACCGTTTCCCTCTTCTTCAAGTATCTTCAGTTCAAATGGGAACTCATTGTGACGACGGTTCTTTTTTACAGCATTTTGAATGTGGGACTTTAATTATAATCACCCTGTATATATATATTAATTAATTAATTAATTAATATTATAGTCTAATTGTTTATATTAATTAATCTTTTAAGATTTGAAATTATTTGATAAAATAATAAATTGAAAATATTTATATTGTTGCATTGAAAAGGGCAAATGGTATAAGTTAATGGTTCTCAAATTTGACCATGATATTCAAAAACCTCCCAGGTAACTCTAAACTAATCTAAATCAATAAGGAATATTACATAAAATAATAAATATCCTCTTGCCTTCTAGCTATCTCAGTATTTTTCCTTTTAATAAATGTCGAATAATAACTTCTTTTTTTAACAAAACAGAGCATTATTTCATTTCTACCGCTCAATATAAAATCAACCTTCTTTTAAAACGTTATTAAATCAATTTCAGAAAAACAGTTAATAATATATGTCTTCTTTGCATGCTTAAAGTAATGCGGTAGATAGAAAATCGTCAATATGCTAATAAATATTTTAGTCTTGCCTATATTTTTAAATTCGCTTTAGCATAAAAGACACGTTAATATTTTAAAGTGTGAAAAAACGGTCTTGATTATATTCAAGCGAAACTCATCAAATATTTATTAACCGTTAACATTAAAAAATGAAGGGGTTAAAACAAAATGAATATCAATTTACAGGCAATACTTTGGAAAAAAATATTTTTAATGGATATCAGTTACACAAGGATTCATTATGCTAGGGGCAGGGTAATTATTGCTTATATGTTAGCATGTGCACGAAGAAAATTGTAATTACTATTTGTTGTGAATACCCTGGGGATGAACGTGATAAATTTGTAGAGCGGAATGTCTTTCTATATTGAGATTGGGTGAGGGAGAAGAATGTAAATCTCCCCAATTGGTGTCCGTGGAAATTATCGTTTTAAACTCTCGTAGCAAGGGGCCTGAATGGCCCAGTGGATAGCACGAGGGGCCATGGACACTTGTAATGGTCCGGAGTCTGCTTTAAACCGTATGTCCCGGTCTAATAGTATCGTAGAGCGTTGCGGGGGTACTGTTACTCCGCATCAGTAGCTTATCTTCCAGCTGCACGCACATCCTGGGTAGTGCTAAGTGAGTAACGTCGGTGCAGCGCTTGCCTTAAGGCATCAAAGACTAAGAGTTTCTTAGCATCTAAGCGTTTTCTTAGACAAATGTCTAAGTTAATGGAGCATGATGTCAGAGTGACTAGCGTTCTGCCGCTCCGTGTCACCGGTTTCGGGTTCGAGTCCCGGAGGTGCCATGGATGTTTGCAGTGGTTCAGAATCCACTTTAAACCGTAGGTCCCGGTCTAATATGACTATAAAGAGTTCGGTGTAGGGCTGACAACCATACTCCGTAAAAAGAAAACGAATCCTGTCTCGAAATATGCCAATAAGCAGACGGCCTTGGGCCACCATGGAGCTGTTGTGCCGATGATAATTCAAGTTAATTCATCTAATATATAAATTTGAGAATATGTTTTGTTTTATTGTTATCTATACAAATTCAATCTGAAACTTTCAAATTTGACAGACACATAAGGTACTACCTACATAAGACGGTACAGGCGTCTTTAAATTTGGAGATCTGTCTCTCTCCTCCCCCCTTGAGTTCAACACCATAGTTCCCACAATTTAATGAGAGGTGCCAGATATGATTTTATGGCGATTTTTTCAGATTGTAACACTCTGAGTCTATTGGTATTATAAGTTTTTTTCTATGACTAGTATAAAAGGTTTAAAAAGGAAGGCGGTTAAAGTTTAGTGGCAAAAAAAAGTTCCAATAAACCATGTGTTTTAATTTAGTTATACAAATTTAGTTAGTGTTCAATGCAAACTCTGTGAGTGTAAAAACTTAATATATTGCATATTCACGAGCATACATGCATATATATACAGGGTGATTATAATTAAAGTCCCACTTTCAAAATGTTGTAAAAAAAAAGAAACACTTCAGAATGAGTTCAAATTTGAACCGAAGATTCTTGAAGAAGGGAGAAACGGTAATGCATCAAAAAACAGTTCCATCGATTTTTTCCCATCCAATTTGGTATGACATTGCCGTGGTGGATGGGCTTTCTACTAACAACAGTGTCACAATTGTTGAATGACTTGGAAGTCATTTTTTCTAACAAAAAACCGAAACAATCGAGCACATGGAACACTACAGTTGGTTTAATGTGCAACTCATGCCAAATACGTTGTTGTTTCGATTCAAAATATCACTGGCAGCCAAATTCATTTTCTTTATGCCTTTACAGCGCCATCTATTAATTCACTTTACTACTCTTTTTGATGCCATACCGTTACACCCTTCTTCAAGTATCTTCAGTTCAAATGTGAACTCATTGTGACCAGTGGTTCTTTTCTTACAGGATTTTGAAAGTGGGACTTTAATTATAATCACCCTGTATATTGCATACCCACAACAGATTGCCTGAAATATTCAATTGAAATTAGTATTTTTTTTTATTTGGTACTGAATTTTTTGTTTTTGTTTATACCAGATAAAGTCAGTGCCTAATATATATATATGTTTACATAAAAATAAATAAATATATGTATTTGTATATGTATACATATAAAGAGAGAAACAGAGAGAAAATGTGCATTATCCCCAGATAATGCCACCAAAAAATATATTCTGCACTGAAAAAAGCTGATCGCAAGTCAAATTTAAATAAATAAAGCCACTTGCTCTTGAGATTATTTATGCCTGGATGCATGGGATCAAGTTCTCGTGTGATTTTTTCTCCCATCAGAATTACAGCGATCCCAAAATAATGGTTTCAATGACTCCTTGATAGCAATCAAGTTTCCGGCGTAGCAAATCCCACAGGTGTAGAAGGTAACACTTTTCACACCAGAAGTCACACCTCCCGGGAGAAGTAAATACAGTGGTGTCTGGTAGGAGACATGCAATTTGTTTACAATCTCCTGCTGCTGTAATTGCATTTGCATTACTTAATGCTAGTAATTTTTACTTGTTTCTTACGGTGTTCTGATGTCAGCTGATTATTATAAAGACAGAGAATAAAAATATCTTCTTTCTTTCATTGCAAAGACAGAAATGATTGAAACTCTTTATTTTTTAAGACGATTTGTTGTTGTCTCTTTCTTTAACGTAAGACACTAACAAACGCATTTGTTAGTGTCTCTTGCTTTAACATAATTCAAGGCATAAAATTGCTATTAAGTCAATTTAATGTTGTTAAGCTACAATTATTATTGTTACTTCAGTACAAAATATAGGATTTTTTTTATAGGGGATAAAATAACACTGGTTGATTATATTTGCCGTTTAATTTTTATTTTTTTTTTTATTCTGTGACAAATATATTATAATATTATATTATTTACTGACTTTATAATGATAAACAATATTAATTGACTTATATAAGTCAATTTAATATTGTTAAGCTACAATAATTATTGTTAATTCGGTATAAAATACAATGTGTTTTTTTAAGGAAAACAATACTTTTTTTCCTAATGCAGCTGGCAAACTCTTAAACAGTTGTCTTTGATGACTTAAGTCAAGCACTGCACCGACGTTACTCACTTAGCACTACTTAGGAGGTGTGTGCAACTTGAAGATAAGCTACGTTGTTAGCCACTCGGCCATCAGGGCCCTAGGGAAAATATGCTAGTTGATTATATTTGCCCTTTAATTCTTCCCTTTTTTTTCATTCTGTGATAAATATTATAATATAATATTATTTTATATTATTTCTAGACTTTATTATTTTATTGATTTTATAATATTTCGAATTTTTTATTTCATTTTTTAACCACTGCAGAAAAGTGCAAAAAAAAAAAAAAAAAAAAAACTGTTGTTGCAAATTAAGATGTTCTTATTCAAAGTTCTGACGTGCAATTTGTTCATAATAATGCATAATTTGTTCATAATAATACATAATTTGTTCATACTATTAATGTTAGTAATTTATACTTGTTTCTTAAGGTGTTTTCTAGTGTTCTAATGTCAGCTCATTATTATAAAGACGGAAATAAAAATGTCTTCTTTCGCTTGTTACAAAGACAGAAATGATTGAAAGTCTGTATTTTTTAAGACGATTTGTTATTGTCTCTTTTTTTACCATTTAGTCAAGGCATAAAATTGATATTAAGTTAATTTAATATTGCTAAGCTACAATTATTATTGCTACTTCAGTAAAAATACAGTGTTTTTGAGGAAAATAACGCTGGTTGATTATATTTACTATTTAATTCTTCCTTTTTTTTTTTGAATCTGCGACAAAATATATTATAGTATTACATTATTTTATATTATTTATTATCTACATTATTTTACATTAATTATATTATTTTATTGATAGAATATAGATAGAATTATTTATAGAATTTCGAATTTTTAACTTAATTTTTTTAACCAAATTAAAATGTCCTAATATACAGTTCTGATCGAGAATTATTAAGAACTTTGAAAAGAAAGAAAACTCTGTTAAATTAAAAAGTGTATTAAGACACGCTCTCATGTTATTTATAGAAGTTTCGCTAACATGGAACTTTATAAGTTTCACAAAGTCAATATTTTAGTGTCTTATGCTAGTGCGCTAACTGGCAAATTGGTGCGATTATAAATAATTAAAATGCAGTGTTTAAAAAAAATATTAAGTTAGTGATAAATCTGTAGTTTGGCAATGAAAGGATTTGCCAAACTACAGATTTATCGGGCTTATAATCGGTATAAAAACGGAAACTTAAGAGTTTTGCTCGCATTTTGGAGCCCAAAATAAGTTCCTTTAATTGGACGATTATGACCAAATAGTAGCTCAAGATAGCTTCAAGTTTTATGAATAAAATTTTTGTGATAAAGTTCAATAAACTCAGCCAAACATTGCCTGGAAGCAGTATTCTGCAAAAGTACTGCTGATAACAATAGATTAAAAGATAAGGCATTTATTAGGTGCAATCAAATAAACGACCCTATTCGATTTCATTACAAAACACCCATAAAATCTCGCCGTACTGCCTAACGCTACGAAATAGCTAGCGGCAAATAACAGAATATTTATCTTTAAGTACAGAACATCCTAGAATTTCAATTCAATTCATGACGGGGAATAAAATTAACTCAATTCCACGCCATATGCCCTAAATGCGACATTCGAAAACGGAAGTAAGAAAATACCAAAGACAACAAAATAAAAAAAAATAAGGCATGGCAGTTTACTACAGGACAGACCTCGTTGTCACGAATGGATCATAAAACATCTTCTTACTCTCCCAGGACTCACACTTTTAAGTCTATTGATGCATAAACTGCAGTTAGCATGCGCGCAATTGGAAATGGCACAAAATCGTGGCTCCCTTCCCATGCATTCATAGTATCTTCCATTAACAGTCGTAGGGACTTTTTTTATATTTTTCCCCTCTTTCCCCCCATCTTTGTCTTGCTACGTCGTATTCCTTAATAGTCCATGGACGCAATCAAGCGCAACTACAAAATAGGCTTCTACGATGAGGAACTTAATTCATCTCCCCTTCTTCCGAGGGATGTCTCCCCCCCCCCCTTCTGGAGGGAATGGGGGGTGGTATTCAGATATCAATAGAAGATCGTGCCTTCATTTGGGAGTCTTTGGGTTTTTATTGGGAAAAGTAAGAGAGTATCCTGGAGTTTTTATTGCCTTCCGTGTAGCCCTCGTAGCTGTGCCAAGTATTTGAGGATTCGTGGCACATTGCATGGAATTTTGAATCGATTTACGCCAGGGGTGGTTACATTTTCTTCTTCCGTGAACTTCTTTGCTGTAAGATTAAGGCCATGGTCAGAATGTTATTCAATAATTCTGTTATAATCTGACTAAATACTATTTTAGAATCCAAATCCTTGAATTATCCTAGAATTCGAGGTTTTGCGGCATATTGCATGAAATTTTGAATCGATTTATGCCAGGGGTGGTTGCATTTTCTTCTTCCGTGAACTTCTTTGCAGTAAGATTAAGGACGTGGTCATCAGAATATTTCTCATTCTATTATATTCTTCCTAAATTCTATTTTAGAAACCAAATCCTAGAATTATCCTACTGTAATCCTAGAATTTGAGGTTTTGTGGCACATCGCATGAAATTTTGAATTTATTTATATCAGGAGTTCTTGGATTTATTATATATGGATTCTTTGCAATAAGATTAAAGCCAAAGTCGTCAGATTAGTATTCATTAATTATAATGTAGTTTTTATAAGATTTGTTTTAGAATCTTATATCCCAGAATTAACATAAATTATATTTTAGAATCGGCCTTGTATATTATGATTCACAAGGAACAACGTTCTTTCAAATAGAGCAAATTTCATAACTAAAATCTTAATGCAATTCTAAACTCTCATTTCCTTTCGAAACAGTTTACAATTTAAAGTAATAATACCATTTTTACACTGTATAAGTGTAGTTTGATTTAGTTTTGTTTGTCTCTCTATGATCATTTTTTTGCACACTGGTACTAATTAGATCTACAATTTAAAGTGCCACTATATAAGAAACATATATGCTTTCATTAAACAATCCAATTGAAAATGCAGAATTTCACCATTTGGTATGTATTATCGTGTACTATGAATGAGTTTTTAGATAATTTGCAAATTATACCGAAGGCATAACGAAGAAATTAATTGAAAAGACTAAAAAAATATTTATTTTTTATATACATACCACAATAATGTCTGTCTATCTTCCTAGACACAAAATTCGCTTGTCCTAGACACACGTGGACAGTGATCTACTCTGTTCGCCTGAATACAGAAAGATCGTTATCTATTTTGTCCTCCTAAACACAGAAGGGCTGTAATCTAATCTGTCTTCCTGTAATAAAAATATCGTAACTTAATCTGTTCTCCTGAATACAGAAGAATTGTAACCTATTCCGTCCTCCTTAATGCAGAAGGGTCGTAACCTATTTTGTCCTCCTGGATACAGACCAATCGTAACCTATTCGGTCTTGCTGGATGCATAAGGAGCATAACCTATTCGCTCCGGGATCCAGAAGAATTGTAACTTATTTTATCCAACTGGATTCATAAGGATCGTAACCTATTCGGTCGGGAACCAGAAGAATAACTTATTTTATCCTCCTGGATGTAGAAGGATCTCAAACTATTCAGTCCTAGATGCAGAAAAATCGTAGTCTATTCTATCCTGTTGGATGCAGAAAAATCGTAGCCTATTCTATCCTGTTGAATGCAGAAAAATCGTAGCCTATTCTATCCTGTTGGAGGCAGAAAAATCGTAGTCTCTTCTATCCTGTTGGATGCAGAAAAATCGTAGTCTCTTCTATCCTATTGGATGCAGAAAAATCGTAGCCTCTTCTATCCTGTTGGATGCAGAAAAATCGTAGCTTATTCTATCCTGTTGGATGCAGAAAAATTGTAGCCCATTCTATCCTGCTGGATGCATAAGAATCGTAACTTATTCGGTCCTGAATGCAGAAGAATCGTAATCTATTGTGTCCTCCTTGATTCAGAAGGATCGTATCCTATTTTGTCCTCCTGGATGCATAAGGATTTTAACCTATTTGGTCCTGGATGTAGAAGGATCATAATCTATTCTGTCTTCCTGGACATAGGATGACAGTGACCTATTCTGTCCTCCAGGTAGGATCTTGACATATTCGGACCTTCTAGACGCACCACATAGCAGCGTCCAAAAAAAGCTAATAATTTCCATGATTTCAAATATTGATCAAAGTAAGCAATTCTTCTATAATGTAGCAACAGTCAAGTGGAATGAATACATTAATAAGAGATGGAAATGCAACTATATAATTAATAAATAATTGAAATAATGAATGATTTTTCTCGAATAAGATCAGAGATTCCCTAAAATCTTTCCACAGAATTTTGGTTAAAAATGATTAATTTTTTTTAATAAATGTTATGTACATGCTATTCCAACGAAGAAACATTTTACATTTCTTAAAATTTTGTGGAATAGCTTTAATTTCGTAGATTCTATATGAATAAAAATAATAATAGGCGTAAAATGAGGATAAAATGTTAAACAAACACATAAAAAGAGTACAATCATATAAGTGTTTATCTAATATATAAAATTCTCGTGTCACAGTGTTTGTTGCCAAACTCCTCCGAAACGGCTCGACCGATTCTTATGAAAATTTTTGTGCATATTTGGTAGGTCTGCGAATCGGTCGTAATCTATTTTTTAAACCCCTAAGTGATAAGGGGGGGTCCACCCCTAAATATTTTTTAAAATTTCTTTGGCAGACCAATGTAGTGGCAACAATGTAGTGTTTTTTTCGAACAATATAATGACTATTTTTAGATGGCGCCGTGTCTCGATGCCTGTACTACATAACCGTAAAATTCTCATGTTCTGAATATTATTGCTTTATGTGCTACTTTAAATTTTGTGAAAATTATAATGTATGAAATTTATATTATTTCTATCCGAAATAAATCAAATGTATGTAAGTATTACCTGATTTGATTATCAATATTTTTTTTTATTTTCTAAGTTTGAATTTGAATTGGAATAAAATATATGGAATGAAAAGTTGTGAATCAAAATAAATTGAACTTTTCTATGCTTAAAGTTTGTCAACATGTGTTGTATTTGATTAAGAATTCTAAAATGAAATGTGATCTGCAAGATAATATAATATAGACAATATAATTTTAAAGAAAGATGATGAATTTTAAGTATTTTTTGAAAAGTGTGAAAATGAAGTATACTCTGCAATTATATGATATAATGATAACATTAAAATTTTATAAAAGGTATTATAATAGTTGCAAGTTGAAAATCAAGGACATTTTTTTTTTAAACTTTTTTTATTTGAAAAACAAAGAATTTGAGTTATAAATTTGAGTGATTTGAATTTTGTCGAAGAAAAATTGATAAATGGTACTTTTAAATTGGAAATTATTTAAAGAAAACAAAACAAATAAATAAGTTTTTATATTAATAAAGGAGAATTTAAAGCTCAATTTTTATTTCAGTTTTTAAACTAAGAATTTTTGTAAATTTAAAGAAATATGATGAATTTTAAGCATTTTTTGAAAAGTGTCAAAATGAAGTAAACTCTGCAATTATTTGATATAATGATAACATTAAAATTTTATAAAAGGTATTATAATAGTTGCAAGTTGAAAATCAAGGACATTTTTTTTTAAAAAATTTTGTTATTAGAAAAACAAAGAATTTGAGTGATTTGAATATTGTCGAAGAAAAATTAATAAATGGTACTTTAAAATTGGAAATTATTTAAAGAAAGCAAAACAAATAAATAAGTTTTTATATTAATAAAGGAGAATTTAAAGCTCAATAAAATTTTTATGTATGTACATTTGTTTTTATTTACATTTAGAAGTTGGTTTTAATTATTTCTTATTTGAATTTTTATGCATTTTGTGTTCCTTCAAAACATCATAATACCCATATATTTTTATTTAAATGCTTTGAAACTTCATGTAAAAGTTTTCTTTAAATGTATGAAAGGAATAGAACATGGAAATTAACCTAAATTCATAAATTATTTTTATTTCAGTTTTTAAACTAAGAATTTTTGTAAATATGTAAAAAAAAAAGTTTGTGTCGACAAACTTTAAGCATACAAAAATGTATAAATAATTAAGATATAAATTTGAAAACAGTATATTACCTACATAAGGATATTCCCAGCATAAAAATACTTGCAAAGGAAAAAACTATTCATGTTTTATTTATTTTTGAATTATCAAGTTTTGCAACAATATCACATTTTTGCAATGTTTATCCATATTTTAAAGAATAAATTGTATAAAAAATAGTTAAAGTTGATATTTTTATGTGAAATTCAAAGGTTTTGAATGTATTTAATCAAAACACTTGAAAAAAGGCTAAATATTTTAAATCCAGGTCATTTCGTATTAAAAAGCCTTTGCAAATAGGAGGAAGTTGTAAAAAAAAATTTTGTCGAGCAAATTTTAACTTTTTCAAAACAAAGCTCAGAAAATATTTAGAGCTTTAAGGAAAAATAAAACTATATTTTTTAATAAATAAGACTATGAACTTGATAATTCAATGGCATTTTAATATATTTACAACATTTTTAAAAATAATATCTCCAATTAAAAGTTGTTTTTAGCTTTTTCTCAGAATGAATTTTTATGCTTTTTGTTTTCATGTGAAGCACCATAACACAAGTAATTTTGATCCAAATGTTACAAAACTTTGTATTTATGTTTTTCATAAATGTTTACAGGTAATAAAACTCTGAAATGATTATAGCTACATAAATAGTTTTTATTTTAATTGTTAAGCTTGGAATTACATGCAAATTTTGAAAGAATTTTGTGTCGACAGCATTTAAACTAGCACAAAATAATAAAGATATAAATTTACCAGAGATCCATTCCCTGTAATATGTTAGTACAAACAAATACAAACTTAGAAATTTAAAAAATATTGATTTGATTTTGAGTTATCATGTTTTGAAACAGTATCAAGTTTTGGCCATTTTTACCCTTATTTTAGCTTATAAAAATAAAAATAAAAATAATAATAATGAAATTTTTTTATGTGAAATCATTAGTTTTTAGATACATTCAATCCAAAAATGTGTACAAAGATAAAAAATTTCTAAAAAATTCATTCGAACGTGTTCGTGTACCTTAAACAATCGTTTACATTTTATTGTGAATTTTTTTTTAAGTCATTTATTATTATATCTCGATTTTATTTTAATTGTATTGTATTTTTTTAATTATCATTTTCAGTAAAATGCCACCAAAAAAATCTAACCTCAACAATACCCGTAGGCGTGAGGTACGACGTAGACGTGCTGAGAGGGCCCTCATGTCAACAAATCAAACCACGACAGCAAACGATAACAATACCAATTATAGTATCTAATAATTGAACGAAATACAAGAAAGCCACAGCAACGCGTGGCCGGGTCTTCTAGTATGTTTATAAATGTGCTTGCACACACACATATGTGCATATATATACTATATAAAGAGAGAAAGATGTAAGTGGATGAATTGACCTACCTTTTCTTTTGTTAGTTGCCTAATAAGAAAAATACAAAATGTTTATATATTATGATCATTCAGCTAAGATAACTATTTCTTATATCAACCTTGTAGAAAAATTTAAAATCTCATTTTAAAATAGAAATTTCGATAAACGTGTTTTGCCATACAACACAATCACCATAAAAGGTAGCAGTTCGATTGATTGTTAAAATGAGGACATTAAAGCAACAATACTAACTCCTAAAAATTCAAATAGATTTACTCATTATCCACATAATCTTTGATGAAAAAGTAGTTTTCACCATCTCTGCAACAGGGACACGATCCCTCACCATCTCAAACCCTCACCTTCAATATATTCCGGCCCCCTTTATACTTACCCCACAGAACACTACAACTCCAGTACTCAAAGCATGCTCCATAATTTGAGAGGGAGGGGCGTGCAATTTTCTCCCCACAGCTATTCCAGAAAAATCATTAGCTTCTTCCGTTTTGAGGGACGCCATTTGAATACTATTTTAGCATGCTTTCCCTCCATTCTCTCGAAATCGAACACGAAGGAATTTTGCAATTCGAAGAAATATTCTTCTCTCGGTGTGTTGCCGTTTTCGTTTGCAATTAAGGAATCCAAGCGGTGGGAGGATTAATGGACGTTACTTAATATGGGGATATTTGTGATTGTTGAAGAAGTCGCTGTTGAAGATAGAAAGAACAATGTACTGCTTGGAACATTTGTAAAGTTTAAATAACATATTCTTTATAGCAGATTTATTTTATTATTATCTGGATAGTTTTTTATGCATCTTTTCTTTATTGGATATGTTTTTTAATATTTTCAAGAACGATTTCATGTGCATGATTAATTATTTATAGGGATGTTTGCGATTGTTCAGGAAATGACTGGATAAGACAGAAAGAACAATGTACTGCTTGGAACATTTATGAAGTTTAAATTAAAATTATTTATAGTGGATTTATTTTATTAATATCTGGATTGTTTTTCATGCTTATTTTCTATATAGGATAGGTTTTTTTAATAATATTTTCAAGGACAAATCGCGTGAACATGACTGTTTAATATGGGGATGTTTGCGATTGTTCAGGAAAGGACTGGTGAGGACAGAACATCCTTTATTAAACATCCTTTTATCCTTTAGAGGACAGAACACACACACACACACACACACACACATATATATAACATGCTTTTAACTTTTTTAGGGGAATTAAGAGAGAGTGAAATTATTTGACTTTTGTTTAGTTGTTTAATTGTTGTTGTTGTCTTATCCTTAATCTTTTGAGAGTAATAGCTGTTTTTCTGTCGACATTTAGTTCTATAATTTGATATTTAGTCTTATCTTTAGAAAGAAACATAAGTTTAGATTTTACCAAGGCATTTGCAGGGAAGTAGGAATGGCAGTACAAGGGAATCAAATACCGTGGTGCTATAATATTGGCTATGTTGATTGCCAGCTCAGAGTATAAATCCTGTTCTGCAACAGGGAAACGATCCCTCACCTTCTCAAAACCCCCATCTTCAATATATTCCGGCCCCTCTATACTTACCCCACAGAACACTGCAACTCCAGTACTCAAGCCTGCTCCATAATTTGCGAGGGGCGTGCAATTTTCTCCCCACAGCTATTCCAGAAAAATCATTAGCTTCTTCTGTTTTGAGAGACGCCATTTTGAATACCATTTTAGCATGCTTTCCCTCCATTTTCTCGAAATCGAACAGACGAAGGAATTTTGTAATACGAAGAAATATTCTTCTCGGTGTGTTGCCGTTTTCGTTTGTAATTAAGGAATCCGAGCGGTGGGAGGATTGATGGACGTTATTTAATATGGGGATGTTTGTGATTGTTCAGGAAATGTCTGGTGAAGACAGAAAGGACTCTGTACGGCTTGTGAAGTTTAAATAAAAATTTATATTATTATTATCTGGATAGTTTTTCATGCTTCCTTTCCTGCACTGGAAAGGTTTTTTTTTTTTTTTTTTTTTTTTTTTTTTTTTTTAATATCTTCAAGGGCAAATTGCATGGACATGATTGTTTAATATGGAGATGTTTGCGACTGTTCAGAAAATTAATGGATAGTTTCTTATGTTTCTTTTCTTTATTGGGCAGAATTTTTTAAATATTTTCAAGGACGAATTTCATGGACATGATTGCTTAATATGGAGATGTTTGCGACTGTTCAGAAAATGATTGTTGAAGACATAAAGAATCCTGTACGGTTTTGAAATTTTGTGAAGTTTAAATAAAAATTATTTATAGCGGCTTTATATTCTTACCATCTGGATAGTTTCTTATGTTTCCTTTTCTTTATTGGACAAGTTTTTTTAATATTTTCGAGAACGAATTTCATGGACATGATTGTTTTGTATGAGGATGTTTGTGATTTTTCAGGAAATAACTGCAGATGGCATATATATATGAATAGATAAATTGCTCTACTTTTTCTCTTGTCAGTTGCCTAATAAGAAAAATGTAAATATATTTTTTGTATTGTGATCATTAAACTCATATAATGATTTTTCTATATCAATCTTGCAGGAAAATTTGCAATCTCTTTTTAAAATAAAAATTTTATTCAATGTGTTTTACATCAATCACCATAAAAGGTAGAAGTTTGCTTGACTGCTGAAATGAGGACACTAAAGTAACAACTCTTAATTCCTAAAAATTCAAAAAGATTTACGAATTATTCTCTGATTAAAAACTAGTTTCCACCACCTCTGCAACAGGGATACGATCCCTCACCATCTCAAACCCCCATCTTCAATATATTTCGGGCCTCTCTATACTTACCCCACAGAACATTGCAACTCCAGTACTCAATATGGGGATGTTTGCGATTGTTCAAGAAATGACTACTGAAGACAGAAAGAACAATGTATAGTAGTGCTTGGAAAAATCGTGAAGTTTAAATAAAACTATCTACAGCGACTTTATTTTAATATTATCTGGATAGTTTTCATGTTTCTATTTTTTTTTAGTGGAGAGGTTTTTTTAAAAATATTTGCAATGATAAATAGCATAGACATGATTGTGTAATATGAGGATGTTTGTGATTGTTCAGGAAATGACTGGTGAGGACAGAACATCATTTAACTTTGGAAAATATAAATATATATATATATATTTATATTTGTAGTTACTTTTATTTTCCATTATTATTATCTGCTTGATTTTAACGCTTTTATTCATTTCTTTATCTTGTATGTGTTTTTAACTTTTTTAGGGGAATTAAGAGAGAAGTGAAATTATTTGACTTTTGTTTATTTTGTTGTTGTTGTTGTCTTATCTTTAATCCTTTGACAGTAGTAGCTGTTTTTCTGTTGACATTTAGTTCTGTAATTTGGCATTTAGTCTTATCTTTAGAAGAAAACATAAGTTTAGATTTTACCAAGGCATTTGCGGGGAAGTAGGAATGGCCGTACAAGGGAATCAAATACCGTGGTGCTATAATATTGGCTATGTTGATTGCCAGCTCAGAGTATAAATCCTGTTCTGCAACAGGGAAACGATCCCTCACCATCTCAAACCTCCATCTTCAATACATTCCGGCCCCTCTATACTTACCCCTCAGAACACTGCAACTCCAGTACTCAAGTACGCTCCATAATTTGAGAGGGAGGGGCGTGCAATTTTCTCCCCACAGCTATTCCAGAAAAATCATTAGCTTCTTCCGTTTTGAGGGACGCCATTTGAATACTATTTTAGCATGCTTTCCCTCCATTCTCTCGAAATCGAACACGAAGGAATTTCGTAATACGAAGAAACATTCTTTTCAGTGTGTTGCCATTTTGTGTTTGTAATTAAGGAATCCAAGCGATGGGAGGTTTGATGAACGTTATTTAATATGGGGATGGTTGCGATTGTTCAGGAAATGTCTGGTGAAGACAGAAAGAACAATGTATGTCTTGGAAATTTTGGGGAGTTTACATAAAAATGTTTATAATGGCTTGATTTTATTATTATCTGGATAGTTTTTTATGCTTCCTTTTCTTTATTGGCTAGGTTTTTTTCATATTTTCAAGGACGAATTTCATGGACATGATTGTTTAATATGGCGATGTTTTCAATTGTTCAGGAAATAACTGGTGAGGAAAGAACATCCTTTGGTTTTGGAAAATTTAAAAGTATATATATATATATATATATATGTGTGTGTGTGTATTTGTAGTTGCTTCATTTTCTATTATTATTATCTGCTTGGTTTTAATGCGTCTTTTCATTTCTTTATATTATATATGTTTTTAACCTTTTCTAGGGGAATTAAGAGAGAGAGAGAGACACAGAGAGAGAAATTATGTGAATTTTGCTTAATTAGTTGTTGTTGTTGTCGTATTTTGTGGTGCTATAATGTTGGTTATGGTGATTGCCAGTTCGGTGTATATATCTTTTTCCGAGAGATCATGCATGGCAATGCATTGGAAATGGATCTCAATTTAAAGTTTTTAATGTCAATCAACCATTCAACTAAATTTTGATTTTCATGCAAATCTCTTATAAATTGTAGTAGCTGTTGGTAGAGAGTAGTAGCTATTGGAATATAGAGGTCACTAACGTTCGTTTAAAGTCCATTCAAGTCCGAATATACATCGGAAGAATTTAACTTGGATTGACTCTTGAAGTAGCGATTTCGGTTGAACAGCTGGACAGTCAAAGAGATGAAGAAGATTAAGCTCGACATCAGGGCAGTTGCGAAATTTTTGTTATTTTTTAACGCCATCAGCAGAAATGTTCACATTTTTGTGGTGCTTCATCCTTAATCTTGTGAGGGTAGTAGTTGTTTTTCTGTCGACATTTAGTTCTGTAATTTGATATTTAGTTTTAATCTTAGAAGGAATCATAAGTTTAGATTTTACCACTGGATTGACTCTTGAAGTAATGGGTTTGGTTGAAGTGAAGGTTTCAACTTAAAGCTTGATTGAAAGCTTCAAATTTATGAATTTTTGTAGTTTGTTGGTAATAGAAGGAAATTATTTTAAGAAGTATTTTTTAAAGGAATTTTTTTTCTAATGTTATCTTTCAATTACAGTAAGGAACTTCAAATCGTACTTTTAATTAAATTTAGTGTGACTTGTCTCTCTATTCTAAAATAATCCATAATTTTTCATAACAAAATAAAATTAAATTAAAACTTGAACAATTTATTCTAGAGTAACATTGTTGATAAACATTGCAATGTTATTAATGCAATGTTTAAAATTACGCATATTTTATTTTTTATAACGAAATTATTTCAAAAATGTCATATCGTTGTAGATTAGAAGCAACCGGAATCAAATATTTAATTCTTCCCAAATGGACCCAATTCTTAAGCTTCAAGTTATTTGACCCCATCTCGCGTTCGTGCTTGTTGGGTTGAAACTTTCTGCCGCATCACGTGAGGGAAGTGGGAGGGAGTTGCGTCAATTCCAAACGATTTTGACGGTTGTCCTGTACCTGATGAGCTCCGATTTTACACCCCTCACCTGAGCACTTCGTTTGACGCGCTGAGATTGGTCTGATTGCTGCCTGTCACAACCAAATTATCGGGCACCCAGACATGGGAAAAGGTGTGATGTGTGAGGGACCGTACACAAATGAAATAAATTTATAAATAGGGATTGTTTTCGAACACTTAGTATTTTGATTCGATATTGCAGCGACAGATGTGTAACAGATCCTGTTTTATCTAGGGCAGGGGTCTCCAAACTACGGCCCGCGGGCCAAATCTGGCCCCCCAGTGTCATCAATCCGCCCCCCGACAGCGAATAGCTTATTGTTGCTGTAATAAGTTGGATAAAAAAACACAGAATGATAATAACTCGGTTTTATTGACTTGCTAGGTAAAGCTTGATGACAAGCATAATACGCAGAAAATTTAACTTACGCATAACAACTAACAAATAATTGAAATGAATCCCACTAACATTATAAACTGGTGAACATCCCGCGGTTACCCTCGGTAGTTATGTTGGGGTAAAGAGTATCGCATATGTATGTATATCGATGTTTGTAATGTATCTATCCGGAATCAAACCTATAATTTTTATCCTGAATATCCGTCAGAAACGGAAAATCTAAATTAACACGAAGGAAACCGCAGGGTTTCCACTTGCAAAAAAAATACTAATGAGATTTATGTAATTGTGATTTTTCACTGGCAATAGTTTGCGGTTGTGGATAAATTTTACTTGTACCAATTATTAAAAGAGATTGTATTAATTGAACCAGGGAATTTAGCAAGCGTATGCTCTTTCAGAGAGCGTACTCGGCGACTAGTCTAGAAATTATAGATAATGGCAGAAAAATTAAAACGGTTTTGGTCCTTGGTACTTACTGGAGTAAACAGTACGGCCCTAAGGCTGAAAAGTTTGGAGACCCCTGATCTAAACCATCGAGGCCCTTACTCAAATACACACAAAAAATTTATCAAAATCGGTGTAGACGTTTAGGAGGAGTTCCGTGACAAAAACATGTACGGAAGAATTATATATCTATAAAGATATAAAATTTATTATTTACACTGAATTTATTATGTAATTAATTGTATTAAGAAAAAAATAAGATAATAATTCAGAATAATTTTAGTTAATAAACAAGTTTTTTTCTAACAAACACCTGTATTACGATCAATGGATAATAAACGATAATTCATTTTTACATTAAAGAGTATGTTGGTAATAATCTCTCGCTTTCTATAAGATAATGATGTTTTTTTTTAATCAAGTCCAAATAAAACATCAACGACGTCTTACGATGACAAAATGTATAAAAAATAGATAAAAAATTTTAGCGATTAAATTTTTTTTTTTTTTGCGATTTTTTTTACAATGTTACATTTTGAACAAACTAGAACATTATGATAACTAGAGTATTAACAATAATAAAAAGGGCAAAACTAGAACATTATTTATTTGATTATTTACTGGATTATTCTTTCTTTAAATTCTTTAACTACTTTCGTTTTAACTATTAAAAAATCATTCGTAGAATAATTTTATATAATAATATTTATATTTGTTGGGGAACTTATTATCAAAACTTCTCAAAAGAAACCTTACATCCTTTATTAATTAGACATATCTTAATTTACTCTTCCTAATACTGAAAGTCGTTCAAGCACAGATATAGCATTTTTTTCAGTAAACAAGCTGTTAAAATAATGTAACAAATTTTCCACACCGTCATCTAATTTTGGAAAATAAATTTAAGCTAATATAAAATTTTTATTATTGTTTTATAAATGCAATTAAAAATTTATAATTTATAATTTTTCAAATTATTACATAAAAATTATATAATTTTAATTATTTCATTTGTTATATAAAAATTTATAACTAGAAATTATAGATAATGGCAGAAACATGAAAACGGTTTTGGCCCTTGGTACTTACTGGAGTAAACAGTATGGCCCTAAGGCTGAAAAGTTTGGAGACCCCTGATCTAAACCATCGAGGGCCCTACTCAAATACACACAAAAAATTTATCAAAATCGGTGTAGACGTTTAGGAGGAGTTCCTAGGGTATACCACGTTTCATATGCTACACAGCAATCCCATTTTGTTAATATAATTTTCAAAGAACATCAGAGCATTCCCCATAGATGCCCCGTCTGAGAAAACTCGCACCTTCCTTCCCTTCTCCTGAAATTCAACAGAAGAATATTCTGTCTTACAGATTTATCGTTTCCAACCCCCCCGCCGACATATGACTTTGCTGGCTTGTCACTTATAAGCCATATTATTTTAAATGTAATGCAAATAAACACAGAGACGAGTACCTAGGGGGTCTGAATGGCCCGAGTGGCTAGCGCTCTGGCGCTCGGTACCACAGGTTTCGGGTTCGAATCCCGGCGGTGCCATGGATGTGTGTAGTGGTTCGGAATCCACTTTAAACCGTAGGTCCCGGTCTGTTACGCTCTCGTGAGACAGAAGATGACCGTAAAGCGACAAACCAAACCAAACCAAACAAGTACCTATGCAAATGCATGGAAGAATAACCAAACGGGTTGCTGAAGTGTACACCAGTCACGTGAGGAGCATGTTGACTTCAACTAGGCAACCCCTATACATGCTTTATTTTACAACTTCTCTATGGCTGTAACCTTATTGAGGGGTCGCAATTTTGAACGAATATCCCACGGGCGGAATTCGAAAGGGTGGAGGGGAGTACCTTTTTCTTCTTAAATACAACAAAAGGACATTTGGTTTACAGATATATAGAGCTCTATCTCGGCATTGACAAGGAAAATCTGGATGTGACACTTCTTAAAGAACTAATGTAGTTTGGTTCAGACATTGGACTTTGAATGTACGAATTGCTTGAAGAACCTAAGTTCAGAAAATGAGAGCTTTGATTGAACTTGTTGATGAGTCCTGATTCAGAGCTGAGAATTTTTATTGGACTGTTTGATGAATCAGTTCAACTAGTTATTGAAACAATTGATAATCATTTAACTGAGTAATGACCTGGTTATTGAATTAGTTGCTTATGACAAATATTTTAAAAGTATTAAAAAAAATCATTTGTTCATTGTTGTTGTCATAATGCAACTGGCAATACAGAGAAAGTTAATCTTTATGCTATAAGCAAGGGCTGCACCGACGTTACTCATTTAGCCCTACCCAGGGGGCACATGTAGCTTGAAGATATGCTACAGACGCGTGTAACACTACCCTCCACAGCTCTCTACGATCCTATTAGACCGGGACCTACGGTTTAAAGTGGATTCCAAACCACTGCAAACATCCATGGATTGCTGGGACTCGAACCAGAAACCTGTGCTACCGAGCACCGGAAAGCTACCCACTCGATTCGAACCTGCGCAGGCAGAGCCCAAAGGATTTCAAGTCCGTCGCCTAACTCGGCCACTGTTGGATTGCTTGATGAATCTGCTCAACTCAATGACACAACTGGTTATTAAAATAGTTGATAATATTCTAACTGGTTGATGACCTGGTTATTGAATTAATTCAAGACCAACAGTTGATGATCCAATTTAATTGGTTGATGAACCTTGGGTCAGAAACTGAGAATCTTGATTGGACTGTTTGTTAAGCCTTGGTTCAGAAATTGAGAACCATTAATTGAATTGGTTAATGAGACTTGGTTTAGAATCCGAGAGCTTTAGTTGGATTGTTTGATGAATAATTTCAACTGGTTGTTCTAATAGTTGATAATCGATAATCTTCTAACTGGTTGATGATCTGGTTATTGAACCAATTGAAGAATCAATTCAACAAGTTGATGAACCAATTTAATTGTTGATAAACTTCGACTCAGAAACTGAGAACCTTGATTGGATTGCTGGATGACACAAATCATCGAAATTTTTCGTGTTCATGTCTAAGTTTTATCAATCCATGATTCATGAACGTCAGTTCAGAAACTGACAGAACTACCCACCAGACTTCGCCATCTTATAATATCATAATACAGAACGTCATGTTTTTTTCTTCCAGATGTAAATAAAATACATACCTTCAAATACTGTACTCGCCAGTGCTTATGAGAAATATTTTAAAAGCATTCAAAAAATGCATTTGTTCATAAATGCATTAATTAATTATGCATATACATTTTAACATAGTATGCTTAAAAACGACACAACTATATTCAAACAAACTTCAAACAAAATGCCTAGATTTCTCAAGCACTATTTTTTAATTGTTGCTGCTTCCCAAATGATATGCATGTAAATTTCGTCGCTTTACTTCTGCAGCACGAAATGTCTTTCTCACAATTCGAAATGTTCCCATCTTGAAATGTGAACACACACGGGCGGATTAAAGTCAGAGAATACAAACTACTTTTATCTGAAATCAATGTCGGTAATGTATACAGCAATGAATCTCTCGCAGCTCAAATATCAAGTTATGATTCAGTACTTTCTGTCACGCAACATTAGGTGGAACCTCTCTTCGAATGGCCCTCCGGAGGGTTTGTTACTTCAACTTTGCACTAAACGCTTGAAATGTGGCCATCAGGTATTATTTAATTTTTTCTGATACAACAGAAGATCTTTGTGTAGTGTGTGATATTTTGGAAACCACATAAAACGTAAAGGAAGAAAAACTCAAATACATGAATTTGTAGAGCTAGTTCTTATTAAATCACAATTATGTAATTAGTAATGTAGAAGACGGTGAATGATATTGGACTAGGCAATTTCGAGAACCTACGAAAATGGAACTAATAATTTGATGAATCTTGGTCCAAAAATTGAGAGCCTTGATTGAACTGGTTGATGAATCCTGGTTCAGATCTGAGACCTTTGATTGGACTGTTTGGTGAATCAGTTCAACTGGTTTTTGAAATAGCTGATAATCATTTAACTGGCTGGTGACTTGGTTATCGAATTAGTTGAAGAACCAGTTTATTAAGTTGATGAACAAATTTAACTGGTTGATGAACCTTGAGTCAGATACTGAGAACCTTTATTGAACTGGTTGAAGAGCCTTGGTTCAGAAACTGAGAGCTTTAATTGGACTTTTTTATGAGTCCAGTTGAGTCCGTTCTACTGGTTATTGAAATAGTTGATAATCTTCTTAATGGTTGATGACCTGGTTATTGAATTAATTGAAGACCAGTTCAACAAGTTGATGAATCAATTTAACCAACCTTCATTGGACTCCTTGATTCAGAAATTGGAAGGCCGGAGGATTTGTTTCTTCATCTTTGCACTAAACGCTTGAAATGTCGCCATCGGATTTTATTTAATTTTTTTCTAATGCAACAGACGATTTTTCGTAGTGTGTGCTATTTTGGAAACCACATAAAACGGAAAGGAAGAAAAACTCAAATACACAGATTTGTAGAGTTAGTTCTTATTAAATCACAATAAATGTTATTAGTTATGTAGAAGATGATGAATGCTATGGATGGCAAGCAATTTCAAGAACCGACGAAAATGGAACATAAAAAAATCAACTAGATTGTTACAGTAGACCGTCGAATGAGCATTTGAATAATTTCTGAAACTTCCAATATTGATAAAGATATTGAGTGGAAAATTATGCTGGGGGTTTGGTTTGGTTTGTCGCTCTACGGTCATGTTGTGCACACGAGGGCTAAACAGACTAGGACCTACAGTTTAAAATGGATTCCGAACCACTCACAAATATCCATGCCCCAGCTAAGATTCAAACATGGAGCCTATGGTACCGAAGGCCAGAGCACTAGCCAATTGACCATCAGGCCGCCTCTTATGCTGGGGGATTTCGACTTGAATAAAATTTGTGGCAAAATGGTTTCTAAGGTTCTCACACCAGAACAAATAGTTACTACGTACACAACGTTTTTCTTGAAGCAGTTTTTGTTGAAAAATGGTGCACAAACTGAAATGTTCTGCGCATTCCCTTCTGAGCATCAATGCGGAATACATTGAATGAGGCAAACAACAGATTTGCTATAAATTATAAATAAATATACTACTTTGATCCAATCCTGTCTACAAATAGACTTGGTGTATATATGTATCATTTTATATATGCATCATATATATAATTTTTGTTTAAATATCTTTTGTTAAACTCTACCTAATTTCACTCTGTTTTAGTATATTTTGTACAAATAATTGAATATGTCTTTGACCTGGATATAGTCACCTAGAACATGGTGTATGATATCTTGTGGGTGTGTATTCCTTGATGAAGTTATCATCAGGATAGTATAAATACTTTCTATTGGGTATATAAGTATTCGAGGCCTGATGGCCGTGTGACTAGCGCTGTGGCTCTCGCTACCATAGGATTTGAGTTCCGGTGGTGCCATGGTCGTTTATGGTATTTAGGAATCGACTTTAAACCGTCGATCCCTGTCTAATATGACTAAGGCTGACAACCCTAACCCAACCCTGAAAAACAACATATCATGTTTATAAATCTGCCAAAAGGCAGAAGGCTTTGGCCAACCATGGGCTGCCGTGCCATTGAAAAAGAACACTGGTATTATGTAATACCTATATTAGAATCCAGAATGAAATTATTAAAGCACATATATGTATATATACACTCATGTCCATAAATTAAGGATAATGAAGTTCAGGCAAAGAAAGAGACAGAAGCAAAACAAATTTGACTTATTTGTAAAATCTATTTATTAAACAAAAGGTAAAGAGCAAAAAAGATGCTATATGTTTGACATAATTAATAAAAATTGCGATTTTTACTCCCTGGAACAAATTTCAAAAAAGAACCAATTTACAAAAAACAGTATAACATGGTTAGTATGATGGTTAATATGGAGTATGTCTCCCGGACGATTCAATACAGGCCTTACACCGCCTAGGCATGCTGAGTATCAAATTATCAATCTGATCTTGGGGAATATTACACCACTCATCAAGCAATGCCCTCCGAAGTGGTTGACAGGTGGGAGGGGGTTGACGGGCTGCAATTCGTCGGCCAAGCATATCCCACACATGCTCTATTGGATTCAAGTCTGGTGAGTATGCTGGCCAATCCATACGGGTGATATCCTCCAATTGAAGGCATTCGTCTACAATGTTTGCACGGTGAGGACGGGCGTTGTCATCCATAAACAGAAATTCAGCACCCATGGCGCCCCGAAACAAACGTACATGTTGTTCCAGAATGACATCCCGATAGATGTGGCCTGTCATCGTTACACTCTGAACATGCAGGTCAGTTCTGCAACCAAGAATAATTCCTCCCCAAGCGAGTCATCCTGCACCACCGTAACGGTGTCGTTCAATTGTGTTCTCTTGGTGGTAACGGGTACCTGGAGCTCTCCATATGAAAGTCCGGCGAGAATCAGACTGCAAACTAAACCTGGACTCAACGGAAAACATCACACAAGACCACTGTTGCGGTGTCCACAATGCATGCTCTCTACTCCAGGTTAATCGCAGGCGACAGTGAGGTGCGGTAAGTGGAACACATCTGACAGGCCTACGAGCATATAGACCAATGTGCCCTAAGTGTCTGTACACGGTCTGCCTTGAAACTGTCGTACCGGTAGCTGAAGAGGGCTGACGAGACAGGTCTGATGCTGTGCTCCGTCTGTTTCTTTTGGCAGTAACTGCTAAATACCGGTCCTCATTCGGCGTTGTAACTCGGGGGCGACCTGTGTTGTAACATCTACTCAATTACCATCATCTTGGAATCGTTGCCAAAGCCTGGAGATGACACTCTGGGCGATTCCAAGTTCCTCGGATACTTCCAGCTGGGTACGTCCACATTCCAGTCGTCCGATAATTCTACCACGTAAAAAAATCATCCAAATGCTTCCTTTGTGCCATAACTGTGCGGTTATTGCACTGAAAGGCTTTTAAAGCGCTTGTGAACAATTTTACTTCTTTGCCACCATTCCTTATATACCCCTCTCTTACATTCTCGTCATTGTGACGTACTATCCGCGCCATCTGGTGGCTTCCTGTAATTTGCATATTCTTCTTCAAGATGTGTGTGATAATTCTACAGGTGAAATTTTTATTTCAGAGTTCAATTTCTGTGTGATTCTGAATTATCCTTAATTTATGGACATGAGTGTATATATATATTCTTTATATGCTTTTAATATATGCAATATATTAAAATTATATGCGATTTTATATGTAACTAATGCGCATTTCGGATTTGTAACAGTTTCTTTCTTTCTTTATCTCCCTGTATCTGAGAGGTCTGAATGTTAGACATTACAGGGTTTTTCGTATTGCTAATGCTTTGATGGTTTTGTTATACAATTTGAGTATAGCGAGTACCGATAGTTGCTTTTATTGTGCTAAAGGGTCGTGTTACTAATTCACCTCTTACCCCATACACACCCCCCAGTGGCTAACGCTCTGGTCTTTGGTATCCTAGGCTTCAGGTTCGAATCCTGGCGGTGGCATGGATGTTTGTGAGTGGTTCGGAATCCACGTTAAACTGTAGATCCCGGTCTGTTTAGCCCTCGTGCACACAAGATGACAGTAGAGCGACAAACCACACCCCATACACATATATATGTGAGTGTGTGTGTAGCAAACCTAGCCGCTACTAACGAAATATAATCGAAAGTCAAATGGAGTTTACCTATAAATCAGCAATAAGGAGTTTTTTTTTTTTCATTTTACTAATATTTTTATGGAATTTAAAAAGATTGGGATTGAGCTCCAGGGGCCAAGTTACAGAAACGAGAAGACTCGATGAAATTTGCGAGAATGCTTGTAAAATGCATCGGCAGGCCATCTCATGATATCTCACATACCACGCACAAATGTGGGCCAACTATCCCTAAAAGTCTTCTCTGTAGACGTCAATGTCCGCCCCTTGAAGGCTGTAAAAGAAGGATAGAAATAAAAGAAAAAGAGTTGTAAAATCATCAGTAAACTGTTGTTGTACCGTCTGTAGAATGATTTATTTCCTATTGAGTTAAATGAATGAAACAATTCAAATGTATATAGAATAAATTACAAAAAGTGTCACGAGACGTCTCTTCTGAAGTTCCTCGTCCAATTACAAAATTCCGACTTCTCCCCATCTGCGCGTGACGGATCGATGCTCTAGTGCGGCCGGTTTAAATTTCAGCTGTCAGCTGACGCCCTGGACGTGTCAGGCGGAGTTGAGAGGATGGGGCCCTGCTTCCGAATACAAAAAGCCCTGGAAAAATGAAAAAAAAAATTCTTCTGTGTTATGGGAGGAGGGAATTTAGGGTCTTAGATTTTTTTTTTTTTTTTTTTTTTTCATATCCTCATTTCATTGTGCTTCGGTAGGTGTGTACAGGAGTACTTTGATATGGCTATTGTAGGTCTTGTCCAAAGTGATGAAAATTGCTAAAAGGTGCTTTAAAGTTGTTTTTTTCTCTTCATAACTATGATATGTTTTAATTTTTTTTAATAAAGAGGTAAGTTGTAATTTACTTTTCAAAAAATGGCAGATATAAAAGTCTATTAATAGTTCATAACAATAGTAAGTGAAATGGGGGCCTGATGGCCGAGTGGCTAGTGCTCTGGCGCTCAGTACCACAGGCTTCAGGTTCGAATCCCAGCGGTGTCATAGATGTTATTTATTGGTTTCGAATCCACATTAAACTAGGAGCCTGATGACCGAGTGACTAGCGCTCTGTCGCTCGGCACCACAGGCTTCGGGTTTGAATCCCGGCGTGCCATGGATGTTTGTGAATGGTTCGGAATTCACTTTAAGTAGTAGGTTCCGGCCTCATAGGACCGTAGAGCGCCACAGAGCCCAATCAGACTTCTCACTCACATCACTCCCAAACTGTAAATGGGCAAACTCCGCTCTAGGCACAGTGGTGTGGTGTGGTGTAGTAGTAGTTGTAATGTAGGCAACCGGCATTTAAAAAGGCTGAGACTGAAATTCACAAGTGGTGTCCGTTGCAGTCACTGCTTTAAAAACGAAAAAACTCGATGATATTTGCGAGAATGCGTGTAAAATGCATAAGCAGGTCATCTGATGGTCATCCGAGGTTTATCCCCTACCTTGCAGCGGTCTGATGGCCAGTTGGGTAGCGCCCTGGCCTTAGCCCTCGAGTGCACAAAATGATCGTAGAGCGACAAACCAAACCAAACCCCTATGGTGCACAAATGTAGGTCAATTACCCTTAAAAATCTTCTTTGTAGACAATGTCCCCTCGTTGAGAGCTGTTCGTGATAACGGAATATAAACGGAATACACGGGTTTCTTCAATGTAAAGAAATAAAAAAAACATCAATAAACTGTTTTCATACCTTTTGTAAAATGATTTATTTCCTATTTCATTAAATGAACGAAACCATTCAAGCACATGTCGAATAAACGACAAAAAGTGTCACGAGACGTCCACGTAATTACATCTCTTCTAAAGTTTTCTCAAAGCCAGTTCGTCGTTCAATTGCGAAATTCCGACTTCCCAAAATCCGCGCGTGACGGATCGACGCTCTGGTGCGGCCGGCTTGAATTTCAGCCGTCAGCTGACGCCCTGGACGTGTCAGGCGGAGTTGAGAGGATGAAGCCCTGCTTCCGAATACAAAAAGCCCTAGAAAAATGAAAAAAAAAAAAAATCTTCTGTGTAATGGGAGAAGGCATTTAGGGTTTTTTTTTTTTTTCCTCTCATTTTTTTTTGTCCTCATTTCATTGTGTGGCAGTAGGTGTGTACAGGTGTACCTTGATATGGCTATTGCAGGACTTGTCCGAAGTGACGAAAACAAAAAGGTGCTATAAAGTTTTTTCTTTTCTTCATAGCAATGATTTTTTTTTTAATAAAGAGGTTAAGCTGTAAGCTATTTTTCAAAAAAGGCAGATATCAAAGTCTATTAATAGTTCATAATAATAATAAGTTAAATTGAAGCCCTATGGCCTAGTGCTTAGAGCTCTGGCGCTTGGTACCACAGAATTCTGGTTCGAATTCCGGCTATATCATGGATGTTTATAGTGGTTCGAAATCCACTTTAAGAAGTAGGACCCGGTCTCATATGACCGTAGAGCGTCACGGAGCCCAATCAGACTTCTTCTCACCCACATCATTCCCAAACTGTAACGGGGCAACTGAGGTCTGAGCACAGTGATGTGGTGTGGTGTAGTAGTAGTAATCCATGTTAAACTGTAGGTCCCGGTCTATTTAACTTAAAGTGTGCTCAGGATGACCGTAGAGCGATAAACCAAACCAAACAAAACAAAAACTGTAAAGGGGCAACTTCTATCTGGATACAGTGATGTGGTGTGGTGTTGTAATAGTGGTATTGTATGCAACTAGCGTGTAAAAGGACTTAGATTCGAATTCACAGGTGCCATCCGTTGCAGTCACTGCTTTCAAAAACGGATATTTGTGAGAATGTGTATTAAAATGCATAGACAGGCCATCTGATGGGAATTTTCCGAGTGATCTCTCGTACCGTGCACAAATTGGGGCCAACTACACTTAGTCTTTTCAGTAGACAGTGTCCACTCATTGAGTGCTGCCCGTGATATATATATATATATGAACATCAATGTAGAAAAGAAAAAAAGCATCAGTAAAATTTTGTCATACCTTCTGTAGAACTTGATTCTCAAAGGATTTATTTCCTATCGAATTAACTGAACGTAACAATTTAAATACATATCGAATAAACGACAAAAAGTGTCACGAAACGTCTTGTACGACGTAATTGCACCTCTTTTCTCAAAGCGAGTTCGTCGTTCAGTTACAAAATTCCGACTTCTATCCACATCCAACGCGTGTCGGATCGACGCTCTAGTGCGGCCGGCTTGAATTTCAGCTGCCAGCTGACGCCCTGGACGTGTCAGGACGGAGTTGAGAGGATGGGGCCCTGCTTCCGAACACAGAAAGCCGAAAAAATATAAAATTAAAAGAAAAATCTTCTGTGTAATGGGAGGAGGGCATTTAGTGGTTTTTTTTTGTTTTTTTAATTTTTTTTTTGGCCGCATTTCATTGTACTTCGGTAGGTGTGTACAGGTATGCCTTGATATGGCTATTGTGGTACTTGTCCAAAGTGACGAAAACAAAAAGGCGCTATAAAGTTTTTTTTCTTTTTCTTCATAGCAATAATTTCTTTCTTGCTTTTTTTTTTTTTAATGAAGACGTTAAGTTGTGAGCTATTTTTCAAAAATGGCAGATACGAAAGTCTATTATTAGTTCTTAGCAATATTAAGTGAAATAAGAGAAAAAAATCTCAGTCATGTAATTCACTCATGAAACAGGAAGCGCGTGTTTTCTATTGAAAACACGCACTTATTCTATTCCTGTTTAATCGAAAATAATAAAAGCATTTTTTTACATAAGGCTTAATTGACATCGTTAAAGCTTTCGTTTATCTTATTACAAATGTGTTGCTCGAATTCAGCTGGCAATACAGAGACAGTTAATCTTTATGCCATAAGAAAGGGCTGCACCGCTGTTACTCATTTAGCACTACCCAGGGGGCACGTGTAGCTGGAAGATAGGCTGCGGACGCGAATAATGCTATTTAATGCTCGACGATCCTATTCGAGCGGGACCTACTCTGCGGTACTGAGCGCTAGAGCGCTAACCACTCGGTCATTAGACCCCCCACTGTAAAATATTGAAAAATTCGCCTGTCCTTATTAAACTACCTTTAAAATGCATTCTGCTGATGTTTTGGTCATCAAATACCGGACATGTTGACTTTAATCATTTGACATTTCTGAGACAGCTTTTTATCATAGCAGAATCACCTTTACCTAGGATGTATGCCGGATGGCCTGCTACATAACACTCGTATTCAGTTACCACATTTTCGAAAGCATAGGACCAAAAGGAGGTATTGGGAGGTGTCGCACCCCCATTCAGTAGTCGCATTAGGGGCCTGATGGCCGAGTGGCTACCGCTGTGGTTCTCAGTACCGCAGTTTTCGGGTTCGAATTCCGGCGGTGCCATGGATGTTTGTAGTGGTTCGGAATCCATTTTAAGTCGTACGTCCCAGTCTCATATGACCGTAGACAGTCACAGAACCCATTCAAACTTCTTCTCACCCACACCATTCCCGAACTGTAAAGGAGCAACTCAGATTTAGGCACAGTGGTGTGATGTAATAGTAGTATGTATTATTAAGTCAGTATTTTATTAACTTATTGATATATTATTAACTAAATAGATCAGATTCCGAAGCATGAGACGGGGTAGGGTCTTTTTATGGGGTAGGATTGTCCAATAGTCATATTAAACCAGGACCTACGGCTTAAAGTGGGTTCCTGACTACTGCAAGCATCCACGGCATCGGCGGGACTCGAACTCTGTGGCACCGAACGTCATAGCGCTAGTCAATCGGCCATCAGCCCCTTGAAGAATCATTCATAAAATTAAATACATTAAATAAAAAAGGGTCCTGATGGCCGAATGGCTAGCGCAATGACGCTCGGTACCACAGGTTTCGGGTTCAAATCGACGGATTGGGCCCTGGATGTTTGTAGTGGTTCGGACTTTAAGCCATAGATGCCTGTCTAATAAGATCGTAGAGCGTTGTGGGGGCAGCGTTATTCGCGTCCGTAACATATCTTTAAGCTACACGTACCCCTGGATTGTGGTAAATGAATAACAGCGGTGCAACCCTTGCTTATGGTGTAAACAATAACTGTCTCTGTATCAGCAGCTGCATTAGAACAACAACATATTAAGTGAAATAAGAGAAAAAAATCGCGTCATGTAATTCACACAGGTATAGAATAGTTTTCAATAGCGACTATTTAATCGAAAATAATTAAATTTATTTTTTTTACACAAGGTTTAATTGACATCGGTAAAACTTACATTTTTTTATAACAAATGTTTTTAAATGAATTAACATAAAAATAACGGTACATTTATACTGGGAAATATTTTTTTTTTCTAATGCAGCTGGCAATACAGAGACAATTAATCTTTATGCCATAAGCAATTGCTGCACCGTTGTTACTCATTTAACACTACCCAGGGGGCACGTGTAGCTTTGAAGATATGCTACAGACGCGAGTAACACTATTTAATGCTCGACGATCCTATTCGACCGGGACCTACTGTTTAAAGTGGATTCCAAACCACTACAAATATCCATGGTACCACCGGGTTTCGAACCTTGTGGTACAGAGCACCAGAGCGTAAGCCACCCGACCAATTGGCCTCCTACTGTGAAATATTGAAAAATTGGCCTGTCTTTTTCTATTTGTTAATTATTCATAAAACACATTCTATATTAATGTTTTGGTCATCCAATAACGGACACGTTGAATTTAAATCATTTGCCACTAGAATGAAAGCAGATTCAGCTTTACCTAGGATGTATGCTGGATGGCCTGCTACACAACATCCATATTCAGTTGCTGCATTTTTGCATTTTCGAATGAATAGCCCCAAGGGAGATATTAAGAAGGGTCACACCCACATTCAGGGTGTTGCATTATATATATTTTGCTTGTATAGTTAAAGTAATTTTGTTAAATATTCTTTGTGTGTGCATATATTATGTTTGAATATTTAAAGTAATTCGTTCTATAAAATAATTTATTATTGTGCATTTATTTAAGGTAATTAGTTTTATAAAATATTATTTGCTAGATAATATAACCGTACTATGTTTACATATTTAAGGTGATTTGTCTTACAAAATAATTTATGCTTGTGTATGTATCTAAGGAAATTTTGCATTATAATATAAATATAATTTTAGTGACTGTATACAATATGTTCGTCTAGAGTAAATTAATTTTGAAACAATTCGTTATTCTATTTCATATAGATTCTAAATTGCCCAATCCTAATTTGTATGTGAATACCAATTTTATGGTTATGTACCGTGCATATTATCTCTTATGTTATATCTTCCTGCCTTTTATGTTTCCATTGTTCATAATTTTGCATCAACTGCTTCTACTGTCTATTTATTTATTAGCCATTACTCTTTTTCTAATTTATATAATAATAATTGCTTTGAAGATTAGCCCTTCAGCTCTCTGATTTGTATATTCTCCTATGTAGTGTTTATTGTATCATAATATTTTAAGTTTTTCTAATATTTTACCTAATGCATTTTTACATATTCATATTACACCCTTTTTTTAATTTTTTAAATATTCTCTTCTGTTTTTGTAAAAAAATTTCCTCATTGTTCATCTTTTGTACCTTCAAAAGTGAATTATGCAAAATTTTTCCGCCTCCATCGTGCGTCCGTTCGTTTTACTCACATCATTCCCAAACTGTATAGGGGCAACTCAGTTCTAGGCACAGTGATGTGGTGAGGTGTAGTAGCAGTAGTAGATTTTGCAAGTGAAACATTAAGGATTAACACCCTCTAAATAGTTCCCATGCATGTTCACTTATCACTTTCTCATGCCCAGAGGTGGAAAATTATGGCCAATGGTGTCCATTTGCGACATAGATGAGAAGTTTCACATTTGGCATAACTTATCGTAATTCGAATCAAGTATCCTTGAATAAGAAACTCAAAGAACTATTTAGCAAATGTCTCCCTCTTTCATACTTTAATAATAAATTATAAAAAGATCAAGCAAAAATTATAAATTATTTAATAAAAAAACACATAGGTGATGTGATTTCAACATTTATTTACAAACGTAAGAAAAAATTATGCTATTTCAAATGCTTGATTAATTATTAGTGTGATCGTCTTTCTTCCGGCAAGCTGACAAGACCATTACTTGTGATCATAACTTGACTCGCAATGACTTGTTTAACTGACCATTTCGCCTGTGCGTTCAGGGGAAATGGTCAGTTAAACAAGACTTTCACCCGAGAGGAAGTATAACTCAACCCTGCGCTCCTGCCGAGAAAAGTTTACTTGACCTTTAAATTCTCACTCATGAAGTATATTCAGCACAACCCTGCGCTTCTTTGCTCAACCCTGCGCTCCTGTCTCAAAAGTGGTGTCCTACCACAAAACACTAATTACATTCCTCATACTTCAAATTTTGTGTTAAATATTATATGTGTCTTTGTAATGAGTGTGGTGTTTTAGTGTGTGCAAATGAAACTTTGAAAATATTTTTCTCGAAATTCACTGCATAGTCGAGGTAAATAAGAAAGAACTACAAAACTTATTTAAATCCAATTCCAAATAATTGCAATTCTGAATTTGATAAAAAAAATACCAGCATAGTGTATGAAAATCATCACAAAAATATGATATAATACATTTTTCAACCTATGCCATTCCACAGAATATTTTTCACGAAATTCACTGTCGAAATAAATAAGAAAGAGCTACAAAACTTATTTAAATCCAATTCCAAACAAATGCAGTTCTGAAAAATTGTCAGCATGTTGTATGAAAATTATCACAAAAATATTATATAATAATACTTTTTCCAACCTGTGTCTTTCTACAGATTAGTTTCTGCAAAAATTCATTGTCGAGATAAATACAAGAACTACAAAATAATAAAATAAGAACTACAAAACTTATTTAAATCCAATTGCAAACAAATGCAGTTCTAAATTTGATAAAAAAAATAACAACATATTGTAAGAAAATTATCACAAAATTACGATATAATAATACATTTTTCACCCTGCGTCATTCCACAGAATATTTTTTGCGAAATTCATTATCGAGATAAATACAAGAACTACAGAACAGAAATACAGAACAATAAAATAAGAATTACAAAACTCATTTAAATCCAATTCCAAATAAATGCAGTTCTGAATTTGATAAAAAAAAAATACCAGCATAGTGTATGAAAATTATCTCAAAAATACAACGTAATAATACATTTTTCAACCTGTAGAAAAAATAGGAATAGGATTTCTGTATTCCACAGAATATTTTTCGCGAAATACATTGTCGAGATAAATAAGAAAGAGCTGCAAAACTTATTTCAATCCAATTTCAAATAATTGCAATTCTGAATTTTATAAATAATATGTATTATATATACAAGCATATTGTATGAAAATTATCACAATAATATAACATAATAAGACATTTTTCAACCTATGCCATTCCACAGAATATTTTTCACGAAATTCACTGTCGACATAAATAAGAAAGAGCTACAAAACTTATTTAAATCCAATTGCAAACAAATGCAGCTCTGGAATTTGATACAAATAGCGCTGGGTTATATGGAAATTACATCACATTATGAAATGACAACACGAAAAGTATCACTTTCTCCTGACAGAGTGCGCTGAAATTAGAAAAAAATACATCATAAATTTTATTCATTGCATACCTAAAAAGTATATCAAAAACTTACTTTTTATTTTTTATCTGTTTAAGTGACAGAAGGAGAAATAAAATAACAAGAAAAACTATTTCACCTGACATGAAAAAAAAAATGAAATATGAAGTAGAGGAAGAAAAACACACAAATTAAACTTGTTATTATTATTTTTTTTTTTTTTTCTTCCTTTTGCAGCCGTTCGTCGTGCTGGTTTCTTTTTTTGTTTTGTTCGAATTTTTTTTCTGCCTCTTTGCCACCCGCCTTTCGTGTATCAGTCCGCGTGATAAAGAGTCCATTTATTTACGTCTCATCTCAGAGTCGTGCCTTTTTGGAAGAAGATTCTCATTAGAGCTGCATTCATGCCATGTCAATCATGGGCTTTGCTGAAAAATGAGAAAATAAAAAATGCATTTTTTTTCTTTTCTTTCTTTCTTTTTTTTTTTTCTTTTCTTTCTTTCTTCTGCTTTCAAAAAAACAGTCGAAAATGAACTAAAAAAATTGTCTTCCAAGAACCATTCCGGAATCCCCCCTCCCCACACAAAAGTTCCCTCCCTCCTCAAGAATTGGACTTTTATTTCACACTCTGCTTTTTCGTGCATTCGTTTTTAGTAGGAAAAAAAAATGGCGCGAAAAAATAATAATAATAAAGATATCTAATTTGAGGGTGAATGACGATAAAAAGAGCAGCTAAAAATAAAATATATTCTGAAAAAAGGGATGGGGGGAATTTTCTAACTAGGAAATTTTTTTTTTTGGTTATTTATTTATTTTTATTTTTATTTATTTAGAAAATGGAAAATTAAACCTGAGAAATGAGAAATATATATTTATTTTTTGGTTTATTATTAAGATGTTGCTTAGAATGCAACATTTTTCTGGAAATACCGAGGAATTTGTTTAAAAAAATAAAGTAATAATCTAACAATAATAGCAATACACTAAGATAATCAATAAATATGAAAAACTATGAAAATAAATATTTAAGTGCATATAAAAATATGATTTAAGATATATAAGGAATTTCTTTCTGTGTATAGCAAATGATCTATGTATATATATATATATATGTGTGTGTGTGTGTGTAAATATGTCTGTCTGTTTGCCTGTATTTCTAAAAAATATATATATTAAATTTAGAAGAATTATATATCACATTAGAATTATTATTATATTAATTAGAAATTATATATTACATTAGAATTATTATTATATTAATTAGGAATTATATATTACATTAGAATATTTTAATTAATAATATTTAATATTTTTTTACTTATTTATTTATTTATTTATTTTAGAAAATGGAAAATTAAACTTGAGACGTGAGAAATATATATTTATTTTTTGGTTTATTATTAAGATGTTGCTTAGAATGCAACACTTTTCTGGAAATTCAGAGGAATTTGTTTTAAAAAAATGTGATACCTTAATAATAATAGTAGTACACTAAGATAATCAATAAATAGGAAAACCTATGAAAATAAATATATAAGTGCATATAAAAATATGATTTATAATGAATTTTTTTCTGTGTATAGTAAATGATCTATGTGTATATATATCTGTGTGTGCATATGACATATTTGTCTGTATTTCTAAAAATTTAAATATTACATTAAGAAATCCAATTAAAAAATTAATCTGATGAGCACCATAAATTAAAACAGAATTTTCAGTGATTATTTTTTAAATTAAATGACGATAAAAAGCGCAGCTAAAAATTAAATATTCTGAAAAAAAAATGGGGGAATTTACTAAGTACGAAATTTTTTTTCTATTTTTTATTTTTATTTTTATTTATTTATTTTTATTTTTATTTATTTAGAAAATGGAAAATTAAACTTGTGAAATGAGAAATATATATTTATTTATTATTTTTTTTGGTTTATTATTAAGATGTTGCTGAGAATGCAACAGTTTTCTGGAAATGCCGAGGAATTTCCAGAAAATTTTGTTTTAAATTTTAAAAAAAAATTTTTTTTCTTTTTTTTTTTCAAAATTCCATTTTGTTTTAAAAAAATGTAATAACGAAACAATAATAATAATGCACTAAGATAATCAATAAATAGGAAAAAATTATGAAAATAAATATACAAATATAGTATATAAAAATAGGATTTACGAATCTATAATGAATTTGTTTCTGTGTATGGCAAATTATCTATCTATATACATTATTATATATATATCTGTGTGTAAATATGTTTGTCTATTTGCCTGTATTTCTAAATATATAGATATTACATTATAATTATTGTTATATTAATTAGAAATTATATATTACATTAGAATATTTAAATTTTTACTTATTTATTTATTCATTTTTAGAAAATGGAAAATTAAACCTGAGAAATGAGAAATATATATATATATATATACACACACACACACACACACATATATATATATATATATATATATATATATGCATATATATATATATATTTATTTATTTTTGGTTTATTATTAAGATGTTGCTTAGAATGCAACACTTTTCTGAAAATACCGAGGAATTTGTTTTAAAAAAAATTAATAACTTAGCAATAATAGTAGTACACTAAGATAATCAATAAATAGAAAAACCTATGAAAATAAATATCTAAGTGTATATAGAAATATGATTTATTATCTGTAAGGAATTTCTGGGTATAGCAAATGAAAGTGCATATATGTCTTAAATAAAATTATTATTTATAAATAAATAATAAATCAATAAATATAAAAAAACCCAAATAAGTAAGATAATCAATACATATAAAAATAATATGAAAATAAATAAATATAAATGTCTTATATGCATAGCAAATTATCTATGTGTGTATGTCTGTGTGTCTGTCTATTTGCTAGTATTTCTAAAAAAATGTATATTATATTTAGAAGAATTATATATTGCATTAGAATTATTAATATATTAATTAGGAATTATATATACATTAAAATATTTTAATTCTTGCTTATTTTTTTATTTTTTTATTTAATTTTTAAAAAATGGAATATTAAACCTGAGAAATGCGAAATATATATTTATTTTTTTATTTTTGGTTTATTATTAGGATGTTGCTTAGAATGCCCCACTTTTCTGGAAATGCCGAGGAATTTGTTAAAAAAAAATGTAATAATTTAACAATAATAGTAATAAAAAACTAAGAAAATCAATAAATCGGAAAAACTATGGAAATAAATATATATATAAGTATGATTTATGATTTATAATAAATTTCTTTCTGTGTATAGCAAATTATCTATGTGTATATATGTATGTCTATCTATTGTCTTATATATGTCTATCTATTTGTCTGTATTTCTAAAAAATTAAATATTACATTTAGAAGTCCAATGAAAAAAGTTAATTTTATGAGTACCCAAAAGTTAAGGAAGAATTTTCAGTAATTATTTATTAATTAAGTAAGAATTTAAATTTTTTTCATTGTATAATTGTGCTGTTAAAACTCTTGTAAAGAATCATCTGCTTTTATCAACATGTTCAACATATTGCTTATATGGTAAGCTTATCAACTTGTTGTTTACAAATTTGCCAAATATAGTAATATATATGGTAATCAAAATATGGTAATATTTGGCAACATGCTAATAAGCTATATTTAAGATATTTTTAACGTAAGATACCAACATAAGATATTTTTAACATACAAATAGAAAATGAACAATAAAATACAATAAGAGTTTGGATCATAAATGAATTAGAATTTATGGTGTACTAATGACAAAAAAAAGCGAAGTATATTTAGAGACCCAATTTTGTTCTTAGTATTTATTATTTTTATGTCTTCCATAATTAACAATAGGGATATTTTAATTTTTTTTTCTTCTTAAACAAAATAATAATTTTTTTTTTACTTCAAATTAGCTAAAAAATAAACATAAAAATTCTGATGCTGCAATAAAGAACATTAATTTGTTTTCATTTGTTTAGATACTATAAATTATTTCTAAGTATTTTAAATAATCATATTTAGAACGATTTTTTTTTATTTGTTTTTAGGTGATATTAAAATAACAAAATTTTAAAATGTGTTTTTTTGGAATAGTTTATTAATGCTTTTTTTGTTCGTTTGAAATTATACAGGCTTATTAATTAGGCTGTTATGAAATTATAAAGGCTTATAATTTATAGTCGACATTATAAACTCTTCTTATTTATCTATTCAGAATTTTTTTCTTGCTTTGCCATAATAGAATAAATTAAATATTTATGTGTTGTTCCTGCTGTGAATGGTTTGATGTGGCTTTTATCATTTAGAATTAAATATAATACGCACTATTTAAAAAATTAAAACACTCCAGATATCAATTATGATTAAATTATATATATATGTATATTAGATTTGCACTATTATTTATAAATATTTGCCTCTGTTATTTATAAATATAAATGATTTTTCATATTACTAATTAATTTAAAACAATTTATGGGGAAAACCAAAGGATTTAGTTATGTTTTATCCCTTCTATCTAAATTGCGCAAAATGATGTATTATATTGATACTCTGGGTAAAGAATAAACAATTTCAATTTTGTTTATGTTTTTTGCGGTTTAATTGTATGCTTTTTATAAGTGATTTTACATTAATTATAATTTAATATTTAATATCAACCACATCTACTTTGTTTGACACAATTTTAAATTGGAACACGTTTTTGGCAATAAATGTCGAAAAAAATACGCAGGTAGGAATCCTAGCATGAAGGTTAGAACTTTAATAAAAAAGGATCTGAGTTAATATGCAATAAAATAAAAAACATTGAACGAAATATTTTTTATATCATTTAAATCAGGGGTGGCCAACCCAAATGATCTTACGGGCCACTTTGGAAACGCATCCTAACTGCGCGGTTCGCATATAAAATTATATATCCCCATATTAGATTTAGACCCCCTATAGAAATTTTTTGGAGTGAAAAATTGAAACAGAATGAGTTATTATTATTGTGTTTACTATTATTCTGACATGTTAGCATAGATAATATAATACCAATGATACTAAACGCACATTGTGAAGAAAAATATAACACTGTAAATGAAATATAAAAAAATATATGAATATATAAACAAATAAAAATATATAAATAAATATAAATATATCTCAAGTTCGGTATGTGCACAACGTAATTGGTGTTGCAGGTTAGCGGCCGTTATGTTTGAGCATGTTTTGTGTTGGGTCAATTTTCTTTTCGAAAAAAAGATTCGCAGGTGTAAACCAAAAGCCCTAACAACTTCATCTAAGATTCTGGTTTGCTGTGTTATCAACAATCAACTAACTATGCGTATCTAGGAATGATATAATTCAGTTATTCTTCGAATTCATTACTGTAAACTCATCAATAAAACATCCAATATCTGTCCTATATTCGCAAGAATATTATTTTAAAATCAAAGTTAATTTTTTCCCATAATTTCGATAGTTAATTTTTAAATATAGGGATGCATACATAATGTATTTTATTTTAATACATTGGGTTTCACTACTTTGGCCATTCTAAAATAAGTATATTTCGTCAAAGTGGGATAGCAAAAGTGTGTAGTGGGCCGGCAAAATATCCAAGGCGGACCGCGGGTTGACCACCCCTAATTTAAATGTTTACTCTTTTTTTCTGAAGCATATTGCCTGTTTTAATTTTTTCTACAAAATTTTAAAATCTTTTTTTAATTTTGTTTCAATATAAAAATTTTAATTACTATAAAAATTTTAATTTTGTTAATATAAAAATTTTAATTAATATAAAAATTTTAATTTTGTTAAGATAAAAATTTTAATTTGTTAATATAAAAATTTTAATTTTGTTAATATAAAATTTTGTTCCAATTCCAATTATATTTATAATTTTTTTTTTTATTTCTAATGCAAGGCAAGTACAAGTACATTTTAATGTGAAATGGTGATATGAAGCCGGTTGGGGTCTGTGCAGTACTATCTTAACTGCTGCAATACTGCGTGCTTAAGTACTGTACTATCTTAATTCACCTGTTTATTTCATATATTTAGATAACAGTACGACAAAACATGCGGATGTTATCGACCTCCACTAACATCCTCTGCAGTTGTCGCAGAACATCCATCTTTCCAAACGATTTTAACCACCAGGCTAATCTTGCCGCTTACAAGACGTGCAATCGGGTTCGACTGCAACACCTTGTCAAGAACACTCACCGAGGGGTGCTTAAAGACCCCCTTACTTCTCATAAAATGTCCCTGAAGCATTTGGGGGGGAGTTGCCCAAATCCGGAATTATGTGAAGACGCCTTTTGCCTTCGTGACCCGAGAAGTCGTCTGCCTTCCCTATCGAGATCTTGATCAATGGCCTTCAGTGCGACGCATGTGACGTCCCTAGCAATTTGCCCGTAATTTATGTGTCCGAGAATGGCAACATGACTGATAGCGGCCTGATAAAGATGGCGGTTGACGATTTGGTTGGGTTAGGATCTGCAGGAATCGGGTGTTTGTGATTATCCGGTGATTATGCAAGCTGCAAAAGTGTAAACAAATAAACGTATCCTGGTAATTGCTTGGCAAATATCAGCACTTTGTCTGTTTTTTTTTTTATTACAAATAGGACGGATTAAAATAATGAGGTGAACTTTGACTGCTATTAGTGAAGACCGTTAAATGATGACAAACGCAAAGTGGTTAAAATGTTTTGGAAAGACAATTGAAAAGAAAAAAAAACCTTATTAATATGAACAGAAAAAAAAATGTTACAATATGATCTAGTGCAGAGTCACTGGAAAACGACCTAGATTTCTAATGACGATTTCTGATTCAGATTTAGACCTCACTTGAGTGACTTGTAGTCACATACGTAGATACATACGTCATATATATACATACACGTAGCATATACTATGGTTAGTGTGTGTGTGTGTCACAGTGAAATCTTGTAACCTACAGACTTCCCAAGTTATTTAGTTAAATTTTTTCACGTTTACACATAAATTCTTTAAATATTTTTTTTTTCGGATATTCACCAGAATTAACATAATTTTTAAAATGTTCAACTTAAAAAAAAAAAAATTAATTGCTAATGTATACAAAGTATACAAAAATTTATTTAATTACATCACCGGAATAAAACGGGGCTTGAATGGTCGAGTGTCTAGCGCTCGGTGCTACAGGTTTCGGGTTCGAGTCCCGGCGGTGCCATGGATGTTTGTAGTGGTTCGGAATCCACTTTAAGCCGTAGGTCCCGGTCTCCTATGACTGTAAGAACGTCACGGAGCAGAAGTCAGATTTCTACCTACGGGTGCTCCATCAGAACAGAAGCTGCACCCCTCCTTCCATGAGGGACCCGACAACAATAACCGGAATAAAACGGAAACTGGTTTGTATTTTTCGGGGTTTTTTTTTTTTTTAATTATTTTTTTTTTTTATTTATTTATTTATTTATTTTTATGTATCTATTGTCCTCTGAATGTCATGTTTTTGTCGATCTGAAAAAAAAAAAAAAAAAAAATAACAAATCCTGAAAATTAAAAAAGAAAGAAATAGAAGTGAAAAATTCTTTATTCGATAGTTACTTTCTCAACGGACCACCCATGACCGTATTATGAACAGAAAAGCGTGACCGTCTTGTCTCATTCATGATAATGAAAGGGTTACGAATTTGATTCGTAGATTACGGATTATTAAATGAGAAATGTGATGGAAAAAAAATGGTATTTATTTATCACTTACCTTTATTTCCTTATTTGAGATAATTCTCCATATTAAATAGCTAAATAAGTTTGCAATTACATAATTACATAAATTAACCTATTTAAATACTTACCGTAAATTACATCTTTACCGTTAACTATTATTACCATAAACTACCTCTTTACATAAATTAACCTATTTAGTAGCTTTCCAATTTTTTTTTAACGTATTTAATTAACTTAAATAATTTTCTTTTCTAAATTTTTTCAAATTCATTTTAAAACATATTTCAAACATTGAAAAGACAGTGAATCATTCGATTATTTCATGTATAAGTAAAAAAAGTATTCATTTTTACATAATTGCGCTTGAAAGTGCAATTGCAATATTCATTATAAACATATTTCACTGTTGAAGATTGCTGAATTAAAAAAAATTTAATTCAGATTTGTGCCAAATTTCAGATATAATGTGAAATACAGGGTGATTATAATTAAAGTCTCACTTTAAAAATGCTGTGAGAAAAGAACCACTCTTCATAATGAATTTAGATTTTAACTGAAGATACTTGAAGAAGAGGAAACAGTATGGCAACAAAAAAAGTTCCACCGATTTTTCCCAACCAAATTGGTATGACTTTGTCGTGGTGGATTGGCTTTCCACTCACAGTGTCATAACTGTTGAATGACTTGAAAGTCATTTTTTTTCCGTCAAAAAACCGAAACCCTCAATCACATTGAACACTACAGTTGGTTGAATGTGCAACTCATGCCAAATACGTTGTCCTTTCGATTCAAAATATCACTGGCAGCCTAATTCACTTTCTTAATGCCGCTTACAGCACCGTCTATTAATATACTTTGGAACTTTTTTGATGCCGTGCCGTTTCCTCCTACTTCAAGTATCTTCAGTTCAAATTTGAACTGCTTGTGACGAGTGTTTCTTTTTTTACAACATTTTATTATCGATGTGTCAACAACTAATAAATGATTTGGAAGTCATTTTTTCAGTCAAAAAACCGAAACAATCAAGCACATTGAACACTACAGTTCGTTTAATGTGCAACTCATGTCAAATGCGTCTTCATATCAAACGTCAATCATGTCTGCTTCAAGTAACTTCATTTGAAATGGGAACTTATTGTGACGAGTGTTCCTTTTTTTACAACATTTTGAAAGTGGGACTTGAATTATAATCACCCTGTATAATAAATAATAACAGAAAAAATTCAAACATACACATAAAATTTTGCCTTTTAGTGTCCTTCGCTCCCCCCTCCCCCCCCTTTTTCCTCCTCTCTATCTCTTTTTTTTTTTTTTTTTTTTTGGTGCAAAAGAAAGCAACTGTAAAATATTCTATTGAATATTTTATCTTTTATCGATTTTAATATCGTTTTAATGTAAATAGTAAAAGGAGAATATAATGAAAACGATAAAATTGCTTTTAAAAAACGATAAATAAAAAAGAAGAAGGAATGTCTAAGATCGTTTGGCAAGCTTTGCTTTAAAAGCACTCACACATTCAAAGCACTTAACTTTTAAGTCGTATAATGAGCTTTGCGAAAGTGAAAAAAAAAAAAGAAATCCAAATTAAGCTTTATTTCAAAATAAATAAAAAGTATCGAAGTTAAATCTCAATAGTGTTTCTTTTTCAGATAAAAGTCTGTTTAAATAATTTTTCTTGACATGTGGTAGCAATAAAAGTAGCTAATTTATGATTTATAGCAACTAATTTATTTTAAAATTATTTTTTAAACCTATTTTAATCCCAGAAAGTAAAAAGCATTAGAGTGAGGAAAAAGATTAATTCATTTATATTGTTTTTTACTTAAATTGCTTTTCAATTAAACTGGATCGTTTATGATTAAAATTAGAATTAGGGTGTCATTGACAATATTTTTATTTTTTAAACTTATTAAAACACTTTATTATTTCATTTTCATTTTTATTTTTATCTTTTATTTTTGTACTTAAGAAGAATTGTAATATTCAGCAGTAACAAATGTGAATACATTAATTTATTTGCGGAAATCAATTGCTTTTCTTTTATACTTATGAAAACTCAATTAATATATTATTTTTAAATATATTTTTTTTTTTAAAGTTGGAAAAGAACTGACAAAGAATTTAATACAGTGAATTAAATAAAATTAATAAAACATAGATACAGTAAATTTTCTTAAGTAATTAGTTTTTATTTTGCATTTGTGAGGTGTCTAATTTTTAAACTATTTGTTAAACAAAAGAAACTATCAAAAAAGAATTTATTGTTTAAATTTAGAGTCGGAAGAAAAATTTTATAATTTAAATCTGGGAAAATTCTTTATCCTGATTCTAATAATATTTTTTGACTTTAGATAGTTAAAACTGATGGTAGAGGAATTTGCACTCTGTATTACAGGTTTCGGTTTCGAGTCTTAGAGGTGCCATGAATGCTTGTTGTGGTTCGGAATCCACTTTAAACCGTACGTCTCGGTCTAGTTGTATGTAGGACTGACAAAAACCCCCACCCCGTAAAAAGTAAAACATCTCTAGTCTCGAACGCTGTCCTTAGGCAGAAGGCCTTGACCCGCTGGGGCTGTTGCGCCACTGATGATGATGATTTAATAAAACAAGTTATTGGTGATTAGCGCTCTGGTGCTCGGTACCACAGGTTTCGTGTTCGAGTCCCGGCAGTGTAATAAATGCTTGTAGTGGTTCGAAATCCACTTTAAGTCCTGGTCTAATATGACTATTGGGCGTAGGGCTGACAACCCTACCCTGTAAAAAGAAACAAAAAAATCTTAATTTTCGAAATCAACCAGGCAGAAGGCTTTAGCCCACCATGGGGCTGTCGCGCCATTGCAGAATTTTAACCTTTTTAAAACCCTTTTTTTTTTCCTTCCCTCCCCTCCCCCATTTCGTCTCCTCTCATTTTATTCATTCATTTATTAATTTACTTATTTATTTTTGTTGCAAAAGAAAGCAACTGTAAGATCTCCTATTGAATATTTTATCTTTTATCGATTTTAATATCGTTTTAATGTGAATAATAAACGGAGAATATAACGAAAACGATAAAATCGCTTTAAAGAAAACGATAAATAAATAAATAAACAAATAAAAAAGAAGAAGGAAGGTCTAAGATCGTTTGAAAAGCTTTTCTTTAAAAGCACTCTCAGATTCAGAGCACTTAACTTTTAAGTCGTATAATGAGCTTTCCAAAAGTGAAAAAAAAAGAAATCCAAATTAAGCTTTATACTTCAAAATAAATAAAACGTATCGAAGTTAAATCTCTACAGTGTTTCTTTTTCAGATAAAAGTCTGTTTAAATCATTTTTCTTGACGAAAAGATTAATTCATTTATATTTTTTTACTTAAATTGCTTTTCAATTAAACTGGATCGTTTATGATTAAAATTGAGGTATCATTGACAGTAGTTTTATTTTTTAAACTCATTAAAATACTTTATTTTTTAATTTTTATTTATTTATTATTTTATTTTGTACTTACAAATAATCATAGTATTCTGCAGTAACAAATGTGAATACATTAATTTATTTGCGGAAATCAATTGCTTTTATTTTTTCCTTATGAAAACTCAATTATTGTATCATTTGTAAATTCATTTTTTTTTTAATTTTGAAAAGAACTGACAAAAAATTTAATACCGTGAATTAAATAAAATTAGAAAAGCATAGATACACATAAAATTTTCTTAAATGATCAGTTTTTATTTTACAAATATAAAATAAAAACTATTTATTTAATCTATTAAATAAGTTAATATTAATTATAAATAGTTAATTAACAATATATAGTTCACTGATGGCCGAGTGACTAGGGCTCTGGCACTCTGTACTACAGGTGTCGGGTTTGAGTCCTGGCGGTGCCATGAATGCTTGTAGTGGTTCGAAATCCTCTTTAAATCGTAGGTCCCGGTCTAATATGAATATTGTGAGTAGTGCTGACCACCCTATCCTGTAAAAAGAAACAAAAAAAATTTATATTTTGAAATCTACTAGGCAGAAGACCTTAGCCCACCATGGGGCTGTTTGGCCATTGAAGAATTTTAACCCTTTAGTGTCCTTCGCTCACGCCCCCCCTTCCTTTCTCTTCTCTCATTTTATTTATTTATTCATTTATTATTTTGTTGCAAAAGAAAGCAGCTGTAAGATGTCCTATTGAATATTTTATCTTTTATGAATTTTAATATCGTTTTAATGTAAATAGTAAAAGGAGAATATGATGAAAACGATAAAATCGCTTTAAAGAAAACGATAAATAAATAAACATAAAAAGAGAAGGAATGTCTAAGATCGTTTGCAAAGCTTTGCTTTAAAAGCACTCACACATTCAGAGCACTTAACTTTTAAGTCGTATAATGAGCTTTGAGAAAGTGAAAAAGAGAAATCCAAATTAAGCTTTATTTCAAAATAAATAAAGCGCATCGTACATTTCAATCTCTACAGTGTTTCTTTTTCAGATAAAAGTCTGTTTAAATCATTTTTCTTGACATGTAGTAGCAATAAAAGAAGCTAATTTATGATTTAAAGCAACTAATTTATTTTAAAATTATTTTTTTAACTTATTTTAATCCCGCAAGTAAAAAGCATTAGAATCAGGGAAAAGATTAATTCATTTATATTTTTTACTTAAATTGCTTTTCAATTAAAGTGGATCGTTTATGATTAAAATTAACAATTGGGGTATCATTGACGATATTTTTATTTTTTAAACTTATTAAGTCACTTTATTTTTTATTTATTTATTCTTTTATTTTTTTATTTTTTATACTCAAGAATAATTGTAATATTCTGCTGTAACAAATGAGAATATATAAGTTTATTTGCAGAAATCAATTGCTTTTATTTTTTCCTTATGAAAACTTAATTAATATATTATTTTTAAATGCTTTTTTTATATAAAGTTGGAAAAGAACTGACAAAGAATTTAATACAGTGAACTAAGTAAAATGAGAAAAACATAGATACACATTAAATTCTTAATTAGTAATTAGTTTTTATTTTACATTTGTAATGTACCTGATTTTTAAACTATATTAAAAACAAATGAAACCATCAAAGAAAGAATTTGTTGTTTAAATTTAAGGGTCGGATAAAAAATTAATTTGATTCTGGAAAAAATTTTATCCTGATTTTAATAATTTTTTTTTTGTCGGTAGATAGTTAATACAAGACGATTATAATTAATGTCCCACTTACAATATGCTGTAAAAAAAGAATCACTCGACACAACGAGTTCAAATTTGAACTGAAGATACTTGAAGAAGGGAGAAATGGTACGGCATCGAAAAAAAAAATGTATATTAATAGAGGGGGCTGCAAGCGGCATAAAAAAAGAGAATTCGGCTGCCAGTGGTATTTTGAATCGAAATGACAACGTATTTGGCATGAGTTGCACATTAAACCAATTGTAGGGTTCAATGTGCTTGATTGTTTCCGTTTTTTGACTTAAAATGACTTCCAAGTCATTCAACAGTTGTGACACTCTTAGTGGAAAGACCATCCACCGCGGCAAGGACACATCAAATCGGATGGAAAAAATCGATGAAACTTTTTTGGAACTTCTTTTCACGCCACAAAGTTTCCCCCTTCTTCAAGTAGCTTCAGTTCAAATTTAAACTCATTGTGACGAGTAATTCTTTTTTTTTTTACAACATTTTGAAAGTGGGACTTTAATTATAATCACTCTGTATATCGTTTTAATGTGAATAATAAAAGGAGAATATAATGAAAACGATAAAATTGCTTTCAAAAAACGATAAATAAATAAATAAACAAATAAAAAAAAGAAAGAATGTCTAAGATCGTTTGAAAAGCTTTGCTTTAAAAGCACTCTCAGATTCAGAGCACTTAACTTTTAAGTCGTATAATGAGCTTTTCAAAAGTGAAAAAAAAGAAATCCAAATTAAGCTTTATATTTCAAAATAAATAAAACGTATCGAAGTTAAATCTTTACAGTGTTTCTTTTTCGTATAAAAGCTGTTTAAATAACTTTTCTTGACGTGTAGTTGCAATAAAAGTAGCTAATTTATGATTTAAAACAACTAATTTATTTTAAAATTATTTTTTAAACCTAATTTAATCCCAGAAAGTAAAAAGCATTAGAGTGAGAGAAAAGATTAATTCATTTATATTTTTTTACTTAAATTGCTTTTCAATTAAACTGGATCGTTTATGATTGAAATTAACAATTGGGGTATTATTGACAGTATTTTTACTTTTTAAACTCCTTAAAATACTTTATTTATTTATTTTTTTTAACTTAAGAAGAATTGTAATATTCAGCAGTAACAAATGTGAGTAGATTAATTTATGTGCGGAAATCAATTGCTTTTATTTTTTCCTTATTCAAACTCAATTAATATATTACTTTTAAATGTTTTTTTTAAAAATTGGGAAAGAACTAACAAAGAATTTAAACAGTGAATTAAATAAAATTAGAAAAACATAGAAACACGTAAAATTTTCTTAAGTGATTAGTTTTTATTTTACATTTGTAAAGTACCTGAGTTTTAAACTAAATGTTATAGAAATGAAAACATTAAAATAGAATTTATTGTTTAAATTTATTGGCCGGAAAAAAATTTATAATTTAAATCTGGAAAAGTGTGTGTTGCGTAACCCACTTTAAACCGTAGATCCTGGTTTAGTATGACTGTTGGGCGTAGGACTGACAACCATACCATGTAAAAATAAAACATCTGCTGTCCAGAAATCTGACAGCAGGCAGATGGCCTTGGCTCCTCATGTAGCTGTTGCGTCACTGATGACGATGGAAAGGCTCCACTTCTAAGCCATAACCCTGATACTCGGCTGTGCGCAGGGTGTGAGAAACATACTTCCTCTCCGGGTGTGAGTCTGTAGGCCAACTGTCCATTTCTCCTGAAATCTGACAGCAGACAGATGGCCTTGGATCCCCATGGAGCTGTTGCGTCGCTAATGATGATGGAAGGACTCCACTTCTAAGCCAAAGCCGATACTCGGACTAACTCTCTTTCAAGTGCGTAGGGAGAAGCATGGTTACATCTTCTAATTATCAAATTGTGTAGTCTGTTTTATCCTTATTGTATCACTTTTAAAAAAAAAAACCAGGGAAATGTCAGGTTATTCAACTTGTAGTAAATAAGAACATATTATTATTTTGTATTATTAAAAAAAGGAAGCAATATAGCGATACTTATATATTTCTATTGATAGTGTAAAGTAATAACTATTGATATAGCTAATGTGACCATCATCATCATGAGTGATATAATGGGCCAAGGCCGTCTGCTAGCTGCGAGATTTCTAGACAGTAGATGTTTCCTTTTTTACGGGGTAAAGTTTTCAGCTCTATGCCTAACGTTCTAAAGTCATATGAGACCGGGACGTACGGTTTAAAGTGGATTCCGAACCAGTACAAAGATTCATGGCACGGCCGGGACTCGATCCCGAAACCTGTGGCACCGAGAGCCAAAGTGCTAGTCATAATGGGGCCATGCGCCCCGTTTTTAGATGGCTTCCCTATGGTCCCTATGGTGTGGCATTAAAAATAAAAAATAAAATACGACTATAGCGAGATGTTTCTAACCTGTTAAATTCTATAAAATGAACAAAGAGTATATTTGGAGCAGTTGCCCTTAGTTCTTTGAATAATTAGAAATATGCGTGGTAAGAAATTCAAAATGTAACGAATATATTGATTGAAAGGGATTCCTTAACTGTAACCAACATACAAAAGTATTTCGTGAATATTCGATAATTTTTCTATTTTACACCACTAAAAGTGATCGAATGGAATTCTGGGATTGTTTTATCCGAAAGTCATCGAGTGGAATTCTTTCAGACAAATAATTTGAATCATTTTTCGCCCTACATCATACTGTAGCGATATCCGCCCTAAGAACTCCAGCAGCCCACTAAAATTTAGCCTTGGTAAAGATGTCAGAGTTAAAAGTCATAAAATCAAGTGCAGTGCATGTTGTCAAATGTAAAAAATCCATGCCTTCGCCCGACGAGCACAGAGGACAGACATTAGTGGCTACACCCATGCGGTGCAAGTGTTTATCAAGAAAGCCATGTCCTGTCGAGAGTCGGAAATGTGCTGTATAAACTGCATATATATACAAGTATATTCCTCGTTGTATCAGTTGGAAGGAGTGTTGTTTAAGGGTCTGTCTATTTCCTTCTTTACTTCAGTACTAAATGGATGAAAGGATAAAGGAAATTGTGGCTGGGGTAACTTGCAACCACTTTTGACCAACAATTTGAATCATAAGAAACTTCACATAAATCATTAAATATATATTTAATTCCTGCATGTCACTAATACCTCCTTAGAAATGGCATAATTTGAATATGTCGTGGCCTAATGAAAAACACAATTGAAGATCGCAAGCTTTTAGCAAGCAAATATTGAAGCATTGTTAACTACCAAAGAAAATTTTAAGAAATCCATTTCAAGAGTTTCATTTTTATCCGAAAATCGACTCCAAAAAATATTTAAGCAAATGTGTTCTTCAGAAAATCATAAAACGGCATAAATTATGTATTTCCTGCACTTTTCGGTATTACGTCAAAATTAAGAAGAAACATAAATTTTTTGAACGCACATACTGTCACTTAATATGCGTAGATATCCCAATTTCAATCCAATCCTAATATTTGTAGATATTCCAATTTTTATCTCAACTTTCACAGATTTTCTGATTAAGAAAGGTGTTAACTACATTTATTTTTAAAGACTTCCTTTATAGTTCTGGCCAATTATCATTAATTGTGTATAATAGCATTTTGAATATTGAATTAATGAAATAGAATTGTTAAAAGTGACAAAAGCCAATGTTTAGCTCATATACATCATGCATACATATACATTATACGTATACAAAATGCTTTTAAATATCTAATCAAAAAGCGAACTTAAAGCTTACAAAAATTTTTAAATATATATATATAATTTTTAAATATATATATATATATCAAAGTAATTCAACCCAAAATCCACATCTGGAAATGTATTTCCTCAAAATAAAACACAACTCTCGTAAGCATCAACAACAACAAAAAAAATGAATAAATAAATAAATTTAAAAAAAAATATTAAAAATATGGTCACCTTACATATACTCGACTTCTCTAACAAATCGCTTGTGCTTAACAAAATATTATCTTTTGCCTACAGTGCTTATATTCCTGATATAATCATCATTTGTTCGAAAAGATTGTTTATACATACGTAATGATGTTAATATTGATTTTTTGCATGCACCAAAACAAATTTTCTTCTTATCAGTATGCTTACCATACTAAGTAGAGTAAGAATAAAAAGTGTGGATTCCCATCTGGATTTAATATCTGCAGTATAAGCAACTCGACTTTCGCAAGTCAAGTAGCACAGCACCACGAAAATCAGCAATAAATGTTTCCATTAAAGAAGCAGCTACACAAGCCTGTGGCACGCTGTGGCAACATTGTAAATGCCGACCGCTCCGCGTAAACATTGGCCATATGGCCCTGTGTCGTATTTTCTGCAATTTGCCACCAGTCCAAATGGAAGGGGGGTGGGGGGGGGGTGGAAGAAAACATAATGCCCCTTCCCCAGCCATCTGGAGAGACACACTAAATGAAAACAAAGTTTCAGGCTTCTATGTTTAGCATTCGCAACCTCTGTTCACACTTAGTAGGAATACCGCTTCATAAATTGTGCAACTGCAATTATTGCAGCTGCTCTTTTCTGTTGTTGTGTTGATGAAAAAGAATGACGGCGCTTAAAGTAACATTCTTTATGCTCATGATGACATTCTGTTGCTAATCAAATGTATCAAATTGTGTTGATGCAATTAATGTAATTGTTTTTCATAATTTTGATGCACATGAAGTATTTTGGCAAAATTACAGTATTAATTAAAAGTAAAATTACAGTAAAGTATTTTTTGCAATTATTACAGCTGCATTGTAAAATTGTTGCTGTTGTTATTGTAAAATTGTTGCTATTGTTAAGTTGTTGGTGTTGTAGAATTAACTAGTAAAATTAATAATAAAAATAAAATTAAATATTAAACAAAATAATTAAAATTAATAGTAAAATTACAGTAAAGTATTTTTGCAATTATTGCAAGTGCTCATTCTGTTGTAAAATTAATTAGCAAAATTAATAGTAAAAATAAAAATAATTAGTTATTAATAAAGTTAATTTTTTCCCATAGTTTCGACAGTTATTTTTTTTTTTCATATATAGATGCACGCATGATGTATTCTATTAATAAATTGGTTTTCACTACTTTGGCCATTATAAAACAAATATATTTTGTAAAGGTGCGATAAATATCCAAACCCGAAAAAAATATTCAAGGCGGGCCGTGGGTTGGCCACCCCTGTTCTATACTATGCTGAATAATTTTTAAATATTTTTGTTTTGGAAATGACATTTTAATTGATAACTGTAAATTTCCAACAAAAATTAGGAGCAAGGAAACAACAAGTAATATAAAAAAAAAAATTTTTTTTAAGTCAATTCCTACTTTTTTTTCACTCTATTTCAGAAAGTCCTTTAAAAATAAATTTCATTCATTTTTTTAAGTTAGAAAAAATTATCTCTCTTTCTCTCACATACACACTTTCCAACTCTCTTGACTCCAGACTAGAACCCAGAATGAAACAAAAAAAAAAAAAATTTCCAGCGACCTACACGCTTCGTTACTGACGGCATTTTTTCCTAAATTTATATCCTGCTAAATATTTTAAATATTTCAAATTTTTTCTCTCATATAAAACTCAAATTAATTAATTAAATTTAATCAATGAATTAATATTTGAAGAACTGTATTAATATCGTCATCCACTACAAGTTCAAAAAAAATATATTTGAACTTGCGTGGATGAATAAAAAGTATTTTATGAACGATTGAAAATTTGAACAAGATATATAAATATATATAGGGAGAGTGTGAACTAACTGAAAGTGTGTAGGAATTGAAAAATCATTACAATTAATCAATCAGAAATCCATTAGTTTTATTAATATACTAATCAAAGCATTTCAAAATAATTTTCGTCCTTCAAAAACCTCTCCGATTTCCGACATAACTATAACTATTTTTTTGCTTTGTTACAGAAGAAATGAATACGTAATAATACATCTAGTGCATATTGTCATAAACCTTTTCGAACATAGAAATAAATTTTTCGAACCCATCGAAAGTTTAGTTGTCTAAAATACTACAAAAGAATAAAAAAAAAAAAAAAAAAAAAAAAAAAAATCTCTTTTTTTCCCCCCTTTACTGAAGGTAAAAAGAAAGAAAGAGCAAAATTTGAAGTGAAATGAATTCAGTCCACGCTTTGGTAAGTGTTGAAAGAGCCATTTCGTTCTCTTCTAAATCATTGATGCGACAAACGATAAAGTCTATCGTCTGCCATTTGCCTATCGTCTGCCATTTGCCTATCGTCTGCCGCGGAACTCCAACACAGAGAGCATGACTACTAAAGATAAAGTTTAATGCTTTCCCCGTTGTCATGGCAACCACCCATATGTCGTGCCGTAAAAGAACAAAATGGTATTTTAAAAATCTCCAGCGATTTCAAGTACCTCGTTCCTATATCTTTTTTTTTTTTTTTTTTTTTTTTTATCTCTTACTCTTGAAGCATCTGTTTGGCGATATATCGTCAGAATCTTAAAATGCACGAGATGAGAAAATATTGGATAATTATAGTTAACTTTCTCCATGTTGGTGTTAGCAAATATTCTGTGTCAATCTATTCAAAATGTCTTTAATATTTTTTCTTTCGCTTTTGAATTAATGAAAATTCATTATTTTTCACAAAAATACGCCATACAGAAGAAAAAAAATAAATTTTTTTTTTCTCTACATTGTAAGTAAGAACTGCAAATGAAAGAATATTTGAAATTAAATTGAGATTAGCAATTCTAAACAACGGAGAATTAATATTATATTTAAATTTCATAAATAAAAAATATTATTTATTAGATCTAGCAAAAGATTTTTTAAAACTGAAAACCGACTTTTTAAAATTTTGCAAAAATAAATAAATAAATTAAAAAAATTGAAATCTGCTTTGCAAATTTCAACTTATTATGTGTGAACATTCAAGAATGGATGAATAAACTCAGGAATATGTCAATATTTAATAATGCACGAGATGTAGGAAGCAATGGATTGGAATACTATAATAATGGCCAAATTCAATACCCACATGAATAGAGCAATGTTGAATAGATCAAGAACTTCATGAAGAATGAATTATTCAAGAATCTTTAAAAGAATATACAAAAGTAAGATAAATGTAGTCGCAAATGAAAAGTGAAGTATTCCAAATTCTACAAGAATCACTATAACATTCAATAGTCAAAAGAATACATCAAAGTTTGAAAATTCTAGGCATAAATGAAGAAAGAATTATTCCAAATACAATAAGAGGATCTTTGCAGCTCCATAAGCAGGGGAAAATGTCAAAAGTAGTAAATATGAAACTTCAAGAAGAAGGAATGGATCAACGCGCTACGAGTACTTATAGCTATTATAGAAATGTACTTCAAAACCATACTACAAAGCCAAATTCTCCAGAAAATTCCTCAAGACTAACGTGATTCGTAAATCATTTCAAGAGTTAAGGCGCCCATATGAAACCGTATCATATTCAAACATAATAATAATAAACAAATAATAAAAAAATTGTTCTAAAAAATTCTTCCAACTTTTCGATCAACTTTCTTTCAATTAAATATTTTTAAAATTTGAATTTTATGATGTTGCATCAATAATAAATTACATTGCGAATTTTATAACGTCTTTCATATTTGCTGTTCGATTTTGCAAACACCATTCATGACTGTCTGATTTTTTTTATGCATGGCAAAATGCTTAAATAATTTATTTTATTTATTTATTTTTAACCGTGTGTATATTTATAGAATTTTTTTCCAATTTATATCCTGAATTTAAATTGCAGACTATGGCATTTCAAATATTCATTTATTATATAATAAATAAAGTATTATGAATATTTTTTTACTATGAATACTTTTATTACATTATTTTCCAAGCTTCAACCGTGAGAAATAAACTGTACGATTTTTTCTGTCTTTGATGATAATGATAATTATAAACATTGACAACAAAAAAAAATTTCGGGGAGGAGGGGGGTAGAAGATTCGCAAACCGTTAAAACTCCTAACAAACATAAATTCAAGTTAGTTAAATCAAGCGTTGAAAGTTTTTGAGTTCAATGACTACTGCTGCTACTACTACTACTACTACACCACACCACTTCACTATTCCTAGAGCTGAATTGTCCTTTTACAGTTTGGGAATGATATGGGTAAGAAGTTTGATTGGATTCTGCGATACTCTACGTTCATATGATACCGGGACATACGGTTTAAAGTGGATTCCAAACCACTACAAACATCCATGGCACCGCCGGGACTCAAACCCGAAACCTGTGGTACCGAGCGCCAAAGGGCTAGCCAGACTTCAATGACTGATTTATGAATGCAAAATTTAAAATTAGAAATTTTTCCTGATAAAATTTCCTTTTTTTCAAAATCTAAAATCAGTTTGAGAATAGCCCAGACAGAAATAAATTTGAAGAATTAAAAAAAAATATCTGTGACTCATCCTCAGTGTCTTGCAGACAAACGGACATGCCATAAATAGGTTACGCATGAATGGAGGGAAAGGGGGCAGCTTCTGTTGTGATGGAGCACCCGTAGACGGAAGTGCGACTTGGCTTCGTATCGCTGAAGAAGGAGGGCAGTTTCTTCCGGGAGGACTTTTAGGAACTGTCCCGCATTTGCGTATCGTATGAGTGAAAACCCGGCAAACTTCCACCAGAAATTCTTCCCAACGAGGCAAGATGGTGAACATAAAAAACGCCACTGAGTTTCCTCGTTTTTGAAACAGTATCTATAACAGGGTTGGCCAACCCGCGGGCAGACTTGAATATTTTCCGGCCGTGAGATATATATTTTACAAAATATATTTATTTTATAATGGGCAAAGTAGTAAAAACCACTGAATTAAAAAAATACGTTATGCGTGCGTACCTTACAATTTGCCAAGCGATAATTTTTCTCCTTATCAGATGTTTCGTATTAATCAGGTATCCTATTAATTCTTTAGCACTTTCTATCGATATTTTTTTCTAACAAAATTCACAAAAACATTATTAATTTAAAAATTATTATCGTTTTATTTTCTATAATCGGAAAATACATACATATGCTATACAATTTAAAAGATTTTTGAAATTCCCAGACTTGATCATTACAAAATAACAGCCTGGTAACCAAATCAGAGGGTGACCGAAAACCTACATGCCATTAAATTTAGCATCATAGAACAAGCCTTAGTTAAATTAATGTATATACAGATTGTAATCAGTATAGTTTTACACGCAAATTGGTTTCGTATAGGATACTATATATGGCCGTAATGCCTGAATTGCTATCAACTTACCATTAGATTCAAAGGGATATCCTTTCCAACTTATATTATTATTAAAGTATATTAACGAAAAATATTAAAATAAATATTTATTTAATAGTTTTGTTAATAACTTATTACTAATGACTTGATGCGCTATAATTTAAGATTATTAATTAATAGATTATAATTCATGATTGATAATTTGATAGAATAACTAAAACTGCTATGTATTAATTTAATTCGATAGAGCTGTGCATATATAATGTCTATATGCTATTTCTAATATGTTTCTGCTTTATATTTTTATTTATAATTAATACTAAAAGTTTTACTTAAAAGGAAAACTCAAGAATTTAATCTTGGTGATTATGAAAAAAAAAAGAAGAAGATTAATAGATGCATTGCATTAATAGATGGCGCTGTAAGCGGCATAAAGAAGGTGAATTCGACTGCCAGTGATATTTTGAATCGAATTGACAACGTATTTAGCATGAGTTGCTCATTAAACAAACTGTAGTGTTCAATATTGTTCATTCTCAATATATATATTTTTTTTTTCTAATGCAGCTGGCAAACACTTAGACAGCTTGGTCTTGGATGCCTTAAGGCAAGCGCTGCACAGACGTACACTCTTTGCATTACCCAGGGGGCGCGTGTCACTTGAAGATAAGCCGCGGACGCAGAGTAACAATGCCCCCGCAACGCTCTACGATCCTATTAGGACTGGGACCTACGGTTTAAAGTGGATTTCGAACCACTACAAACATCCATGGCACCGCCGGGACTCGAACCCGCAACCTGTGGTACAGAGCGCCAGAGCGCTAGCCACTCGGCCATTCAGGCCCCTGATTCTCAATATTCTTACATCAAAAATGACTTCCAAGTCATTCAACAATTGTGACACTGTTAATGGAAAGCCCATCCACCACGGCGAGGCCATACCAAATTGGATGGGAAAAATACGTGGAACTTTTTTTTTGATGCCATACCGTTTCCCCCTTCAAGTATCTTCAGTTCAAATTTGAACTCATTGTGACGAGTGGTTCTTTTTTTACGGCATTTTGAAAGTGGGACTTTAATTATAATCACCCTGTATATAAGCAAAGAGAGGTAGATAAAGGGAGATAGGTAAGTCAGAAAGATAATGTTGAAGATTATGTTATCCTAACTCAACATGAATGATAATATATATTTACATCGTTTAATAAAGCCTATCCAGTTCCAATGAAAATGAAGATAAGTTCAGCCAGAAAAGAATCCTGAAACTATTGTTAGTATTTCTACTACTACTACGCCACATAACATCACTTACATTCGGATTTGCATTTACAATTTGGGAATGATGTGAGTGAAAAGAAGACTGATTGGGCTCTACGGTCATATGAGACAGGGACCTACAGATTAAGAAACTCTTAGTTGAAGTTGTTAACGCTTTTGGCTCAACTTACACCTGTGAACCTTTTTTTTTTTTTTTTTCGAAAATGAAATTGACCAAATTCAAAACACGCAGGCCCAAACATAACGGACGCAACATCAATTACAATGTGCAAATGTCCAAATTGAAATCGGTTTGCAAAAGCTAAGTGAAACAGTGGAGAAACGAATATCGCACTAGTAAAATAAATATTTTTGAATGATTTCATTTCATATTTATATATTTCTTATATTTCATTTTATTGTTACTAGTATAGATTTCTTTATAAAGAGCGTTTAGTATCATTATTATTATATCATCTAAGTTTACATGCAAGAATAATAGTAAACACAATACTAATGACTCATTATGTTTCAATTTTTCCCCCCAGAAACATGTTTGTAGTGGGTCTCAATCTAATATGGGGATATATAATTTTATGTGCTGACCGCGGAGTTAGGATGCATTTTCAAAGTGGCCCGCAAGATCATTTGGGTTGGCCACCCCTGTTCTAATTGATTGAAGACAAGAACACTATGATGTAAAAACTGAACAAACAAAGCCTTCATTTCTGCTTTGCCATCCTTTTGGTCAGACACATCATGTCCCAGTCATTTAGTCATATCCATGGATCACCAGCTAACCAATCAGCTGGAACACCGCTATTTGCAGTCCTACCACTTTCCCCATTGACAAAATGATAAATTTCAGCCCATCGTCATTAATGGACACAGCCACTGTGACCTCCAATACATTATAAAATATGAATTATAACTTTAAAATATTCGAAACATAAAAAACGAATTTGAAATTCTGATATCATTTCCGTTTCGTTAACATCAGCTTGTTTTATTTTTACTATTGTGTCCAAAAAGTAAGACCAATTTTCAATTTAAAATACCCGGGATTTATGGAGTTTCATTTTTTTTCCTTTTTTAGGTTGCTGGCACTGTCCTTGACATCTATGGGAAATTTGACGTCAAATTATTCATTAGTGTTTGAGTTACGCTTGGCTTTGTGAGACGCTATAAAACTCATTCCGGCGATTTTTGAAATGTACGAATTCATTGAGCAAAGAACTTGCATTCAATTTTGTTTACGGAAACGTATAGAATGTTGGAGAAGACATTCGGTGAGCATTCCTATAGCGGAAAGAAATGTTTAGAAGTGGTATAAACAGTTCAAAGAAGGCAGAGAACGCGTTGTAGACGAAGATCCCTCTGGTCGACCATTCACCTCAACCGACGAAACCAAAACATTAAATATTTGGTGCTTGCTAACCATCGATTTACAATTAGAGACCTTGCTGAGGATGTTGGAATTTTGAAAGGATGGGTCCATTCCATTTTGGGCCTCAAACGCGTCCAATCTCGATGGGTACCGAAAACACTGCATTGATTCTTCGTGACGTTTTCGCCAAAACTGAAACCCATATCCTTCCAAAACCCCCGTTTTCCCACCGTGAGACTTCTGGCTATTCCCTAAATTCAAAAGACCAATCCGGGGACACCGTTTTGAGTCGATTGTAGAGATTCAACCTGAATCGCCGCGCGCTTTGAAGGCCAGTTTTTGAAAAAAAAATAATTGGTCTTACTTTTTGGGCACAGTAGTATATAGGTGATTTTTACAAATCATTTCATGCCATAAACACTGTTGATATTATATATCTATCCATTTAAAGTCAAAAGGAATTCTCTAATTGATCGAAGACAAGAACGCTATGATATGACAGAACTTGACAAACAATGGCTTCATTTCTTTTATAACCATCCTTTGGTCGGACACATCATGTCCCAGTCATTTAGTCATATCCATGGATCACCAGCTAACCAATCAGCTGGAACACAGCTATTTGCAGTCCTACCACTTTCCCCCATTGACAAAATGATAAATTTCAGCCCATCGGCCATTAATGGGCCAAGCGGCAATGAGCCCGGAGGTCTGCCGAGAGATTTATGGGCCGAAATTGACGGAGTTTAAAGGCGCAACGCCTTTTAAAGTTAATATTGATTAAAATCTTTGGCATCTGCCGTGGCTAACGCAATGGAGCCGAGTGAGCGATGATTTTTAGACTGCGTTAATTGCTGAGCAGGTGTTAGTGTTGGGAAGATTAGCTGCTTTGTAGAGCTGCTCCAAGGATTAGCGATGCAAGATAATGAATATTTTATAAACGTACAAGCAACAATTGCAACTATAATTTGTAATTATTGCGTTTTGAATGAAGTCCTTAAGTAATTAAACAAAAAATATATAAATTTTGCCCACTGCTACACTAATTACAGCTCACTGTTATGTACTATTGCCTGTTGTTCTTGCATTTAATTAACTTATCACGATAAATTGGCAGATTTAATAGGAGGATTTAACGTCACTGTAAATTTGATTTGGTTTATCGCTCTACGGTCATTTTGTGCACACTTTGGGCTGATTAGACCGAGACCTACAGTTTAACGTGGATTCCGAACCACTCACAAACATCCATGCCATCGCCAGGATTCTAAACTGAAGCACTAAACACCAGAACGCTAGCCAATTGGTTATCAGACCGCCGTCCCTGTAAATATAATATAGAAAAATTTTAATGATTAAATTTTATTATTTATTCATTTATGAATTTACTACATCTACTGTTTCTTATTTATAAATAAAAAGGAACCCATAGAGCAAAATCACAACACATTTTCATTCATGAATTGTAAAGATTAATACGATTATAGTGGCGCAAACACTCACTCGTAATGTTTATTTTTCTATTGCAGCTGGCAAATACTTAGACAGTTGCCTTTCATGCCTTAAGGCAAGCGCTGTACCGAGGTTACTGATTTAGCACTACCCAGGAGGTGAGTGTAGCTTGAAGATAAACTACGGAATCGGAGTAACACTACCCCCACAACGCTCTACGATCCTGTTAGACCGGTCCTCGACAATTCCGGCTCCTATGCATCAATTGTAAAGATTTATATTATTATAGTGGAGTAAACACTCACTCCTAATGTACGAGCAGTCTGGTGGTCAAATGGCTAGCGCTATGGCCTTTGGTATCGGAAGTGAATGGTTCGGAATCCACTTTAAATTGTAGGTCCCGGTCTGTTTAACCTTCGTGTGCACGGGATGACCATCGAGCGACAAACCAAACGTCACTGTAAAGGTAATATAGATACTTCTAACAATTAAATTTTATTATTTAATCATTTATGAATTGACTATCTCTATTGTCCATTATTTATAAATAAAAAGGGAGCCCCAAAGCAAAATTACAACACATTTTTCATGCATGAATTGTAAAAATTGATATGATTATAATGCCGCAAACACTCACATGTACTCGGGTTTATTTAATTGTTATACCAAATTAGGAGATTTAATAAAATGAGTCAGTGTTACTGTTAAACGCTAATATAAAGTATGATAAAGCTCACGGGCCGGAAAAAGTTTCAATTCAATCCTTGATCTAGATGATTCAGACGAGAACGAGGATGGCCAAAATGTACTAAGAGGACAAATTATAATCTACATTTGTATAATCTATTAAGTAGATTATACTTCAAAGTATAAATATATGTACAAAGTATAATCTACGTTAGCATAATGTACTTGACTGTAAATTAGTCAATTCAATAGAGAAGTAGAATGAAAGGAATACTTGGACCATAAAGGTTTTTATTCTCGATTGCTTATGAATGGCGAACATCGATTTGTAAAAAAAAATTGATGTATGTAGAAAATTTAAACTGGAAACATGATCCAAATATTGAGAATCAGTGTAATAGTCTAGCATGGAGTGACAAAATTTGTGTAAGAGACCATAAAAAGGATTACAGACAAACATTAAGCATCGCATGAGATACTGTTTCTTCTTCAATGGCGCAACAGCCCCATGTTTGTTGCCAAGGCCTACTGGAAGATTCCGAAACAAGAGATGATTTCATTTTACGAAATGGGGTTGTCAGTCCTACGTCCAAAGTCAAGTTAAATCGGGACCTACGGTTTAAAATGGATTCAGACCACTATAAACGTCATGGCACCGCTTGGACTCTAACCCCTAACCTGTAGCATCGACAGCCAGAGCGCTAGCCACTCGGCCATCGTAAGATATCGTTTATTTCGAGAAAATAATGATTATAATAATGACACAATGAGAATAATAAAGATAATAATAACATTATGACATAATTTATAAGTTCTTGGTTATTGAAAATCTCTTCTTCAATGGCACAACAGAACCATGATGAACCAAGACTAAATGCCTACAGGCAGATTTCGAGATAGGAGATGCTTATGCTTTTCGTTTTACGGGGTAAGGTTATCAACCATACTACCAAAGCTTTACACTCATATTAGACCGACACCTACGATTTAAAGTGCATTCCTAACCACTACAAACATCCATGGCACCACCACCACCATCAACAAAATCCTGTGACACGAAGCACCAGAGAGCTAGTCCCTTGGCTATCAAGTCCCTATTGAAAGCTTATGAAGTATAATTATAAATTGATGAGGGAGATGTGACTTAATGATAGATGTCGAGGATTGGTGAGAGGTGGCAAATGATGATGGAAAGATATGATGGAGGTTAATGATTATCGGTGAGTATAGAGGATGACATCGATTAGGAATGAGATCGATGACAGTTGATGACAGGCATATTCAGCATATAATCATTTTGTACGTTCTATTCCCTAGTGGCCCCATTCCTAAATACTGACCCCACCCAATGATACTTGTCCTCGGTGAGTCAATCCACCCTAAGAAATAGAACTCTAACATCAACCCAACTTAGATCTTTCCTTGTTGCAATTATAGGAAGGATGGTGCCAACGTCCACTGCCCCTGCGAAATTTTATGAAAGTCTTCTAATGGGAAAATTACAGAATTTACCTTTGAGATTTTTTCTTAATTTATTGAAACCAGTATAGTCTTTATCATCTTTTTTTCAATTCTTTCTATTAGCTCACACTCTCCCTATATATATCTTGTTCAAATTTTCAATCGTTCATAAAATACTTTTGATTCATCCACTCAAGTTCAAATACTTTTTTTTTTGAACTTGTAGTGGATGACACTTGATGTTAATACAGTTTTTCCAAATATCCATTCATACAGTAAATTTAATTCATTAATTTTAGTTTTTTTTTAGATTTAAAATTTAAGTTGCATGTATCTACCAATAGAGGGCGCCAGATGTAATAGGAAAATTTCAACTTTATTTATAAAGGACTTTCTGCAATAGGGTGTAAAAAAAGTAGGAATTGACTTTAAAAAAAAAATTTTATATTCCTTGTTTATTATCTATTGGCAATCGTATATATATATTAACTATTGACTATTAATATTTTTATGAATTATTAGTGTTGTCATTGCAGATAATTTTTTTCCTTTTTTTTTTAATCATGTTTGAACATGATGTTGTCCTGGTTAGGGGTCCATGACATTATCCGAAAATGAGGGCCAAGCAAATAAAACTCCATTACAAATTTTGGCGGAAAATGGTACTTTGGGCCCTTTAACTCCTGAAATGATTCATGAATTAGCTTTAATCTTAATTAATTTTCGGGAGAATTTTGGCTTTTGATTCAAGTTTTTTGTAGTTTGGTTTTGAATAACTTTTTAGTTTTTTAGGTTGGGATTTTAAACATTTGTATTTCCAATGTCTATAAGTACTCGTAGTGCGTTGATCCATTCCTTCTTTTTGAAATGTCATATTTATCACTTTTGGCATTTTTAGGTGCCTATTGAGCTGTATAGTGCTTCTTATTGTATTTCGAATAATTCTTTCTTCATTTATGCCTAGAATTTTCAAACTTTGATATATTCTTTTGGCTATTGAATGTGATAACTTTTCTTGTAGAATTGGGGATTCTTCATTCTTCATTTTAGACTGCATTTATCTTACTTTTGAGAATTCTTTTAGAGATTCTTGAACAATTCATTCTTCACGAAGTTCTTGATCTATTCAACATTGCTATATTCATGAGGCTATTCAAATTGGCCATTCTTGTAGTATTCCAATCAATTGCTTCATATATTTCGTTTATTAATAACATTGGTATACCATATTTCTGAGTTTATTCATCCGCTTTCGAATGTTCACGCATGATAAGTTGAAATTTGCCGAGAAGATTTCAGCATCATTATGTTGATGTTTTATGAAAAAATTAAAATAAAATAAAATTGCGGTTACAAAAAAAAAAAAAAAAAAAAAAAAAAAAAAAAAAAATCTTTATTTACTTACTATTTCATTTTTTTTGCTATCGTTTCCTCTCCCTTCCTTCTCTTAAATCATAAAATTTATTGTAAATTATTTTTAATAAAAAAAAAAATCTCACAGATTTTGCAACAGCAGGCCAAAATAATAAATTAATCAATAATAGTCTATCTCCTTCCCCCTTCAATTATTTATTACAATAAAAAATCAATTTATCCCATTTCACGTGTTCGAACTGCAATGCTGCAATTTTGAACAATAGGTTGAAATCAGTAGCAATTAACTATGGAACTACTAAAGCAATTATGTGCTACCAAACTTACACTCTAATTGCTAGGACAATCAACAAATCACGTTTTTTCCACTTATCTTGATGCCGCAATTAACTTTTTTATTAATTTCGACCAATTTTTTGAAAACTCTTCTCAGAAAGCAAGACATTTATGAGGTCCGTTGGCGCCACAAGACTATTTCTTAATAGCAGCAGACTGACTTGATAGACTTTTAGAAAATATTCGATAATGGGTCTGATTGGCTTGCTGTCAGAACCAAAAAGACTATCTCAGGTTTAATTAGTAAGCCTTCCTGTTATATGATAATAAATTATGAAATTAGTTTAAATAACATTTATGAAAATGCACATTAATTCTAATGTACATTGCAAATCTATTAAGGACTCATGGAATATAAATGATTTTCTTCACTAACGAATCCTTTTAAATTAAAATTTTATACTTATTCAAAAACATATAGTTCACTATATAACATTCAAACCTTCATTAATAATTAAATCATCTTTTTTTTCCAAATTCCAGGCAATTCGATAACCACTATACGATTCAAATATATAATTCATAGCTTTTTACAGTGAACTGTATGATTCAAATAACTATATCATAGTTCTTTACAGTGAACTATATGGTTCAGATATATAATTTAGTTTTTTTACAGTGAACTGTATGATTCAAATAACTATATTATCGTTCTTTACAGTGAACTATATGGTTCAGATATATAATTTAGTTTTTTTACAGTAAACTATATGGTTCAAATATAAAATTCGTAGTTCTTTAGAGAAAAAAATTAAATCAAATAAATAATTCATAGTCTTTACAATGGTTACAATTTTTATGGTTCAAATATAAAATTCGTAGTTCTTTACAGTGAACTATATGGGTCAAATATATAGATATCTTCTTGCCGTAATTAACCTTTTTTATTAATTTTAAATAAGTTTTTGAAAACTCTTCTCAGACAGCAAGACCTTTATAAGGTCCGTTGGCGCCACAAGAACATTTCTTAATAGCAGCAGAGTGGCTGATGGACTTTCTAACGATGGAATTTTTTAGGATGAACTTTTAAGAATGATGGACTTAAAATATTCGCTAATTTATCTGATTGGCTTGCTGTCGGAACGAAATCTTACTTTTAATTAATAAGCATTCCTGTTATGTGATAATAATTTGTGAAATTAGTTGAAATAACATTTATGGAATTACACATTATTTCTAATGTGCATTGCAAATCTATTAAGTGCATGAATGAAAATGAACATCATTTTTTTTTTTCGCTGACGAATTCTTTTAAATTGAAGTTTTATGCTTATTCATAAACTTAATTTTATACTTATAAATTTTTTCCTTGATGTTTAATATTATGATGTTATCAAATTCCAGGCATATCTATATGGCTTTAATTATATATTTAAACCATATAGTTCTTTACAATGAACTATATGGTTCAAATATATGATTTATAGATCTTTATAGGGAATTATATGGTTCAAATATACACTGAAGTGACAAAAGTCATGGGATAGCAATAAGCAAATTTTCAGATGGCTGTAGCATCGCGTAGAACAGGTATAAATGCGCAGTGCTTTCGCAGAGCTTTCATTTCTGTTCAAGTTATTCATGTGAAGAGGTTTTGACGTGATGATGACCGCTCGACGGGAATTAACAGACTTTGAACGCGGAATGTTAGTTGGAGATAGACGCATGGGTCATGCCATTTCGGAAATCGTTAGAGAATTCAACATTCCCAGATCCACTGTGTCAAGAGTGTGCCGTGAGTATGAAATTTCAGGCATAACATCCCACCGTGGACAGCGCAGTGGTCGACCGCCTGCACTTAACGACCGAGACCGGCGACGTCTGCAAAGAGTCGTAAATTCTAACAGACAAGCAACACTGCGTCAAATAACCGCAGAAATCAATGTGGGACGTACAAGGGACTTGTCTGTTAGAACTGTGCGGAGAAATTTGGCTTTCTTGGGCTATTCCAACAGAAGACCGACTCGAGTGCCTTTACTGACAGAACGACATCGCTTGCAGCGGCTCTCGTGGGCACGTGAGCATATCGGTTGGTCCCTAGATGAATGGAAAACCGTGGCCTGGTCCGATGAGTCACGATTTCAGTTGGTAAGAGCTGATGGTAGGGTTCGAGTGTGGCGCAGACCCCACGAAGCCATGGACCCAAACTGTCAGTAAGGCACTGTTCAAGCTGGTGGTGGCTCCGTAATGGTGTGGCGTGTTTTTTCATGGCATGGACTTGGTCTTCTGGTGCGACTGGACCGAACATTGACTAGAAATGCTTATGTTCAGCTACTTGGAGATCACTTGCAGCCATTCATGGACTTCATGTACCCAAACAACGATGGGATTTTTATGGATGACAATGCGCCATGTCACCGGGCCACAACTGTTCGCGATTGGTTTGAAGAACATTCTGGACAATTCCAACGAATGATCTGGCCACCTAGATCGCCCGACATGAATCCCATCGAGCATTTATGGGACATCATCGAGAGGTCTGTTCGTGCCCAAAATCCTGCACCATCAACGCTTTCACAATTATGGACGTCTATCGAGACAGCATGGCTCAATATTCCTGCAGAAGACTTCCAACGACTTGTTGAGTCCATGCCACGTCGAGTTGCTACACTTCGCCGGGCGAAAGGAGGGCCGACACGATATTAAGAGGTATCCCATGACTTTTGTCACTTCAGTGTATAATTCCCTGTTCTTTACAGTAAACTATATGGTTCAAATATATAATTTATACTTCTTTATAATGAACTGTATAGTTCAAGTATATAATTCATAGTTCTTTACAGTGAAATCATTCACCATCAGATATAAAGAAGATTCGGTATATGTTTTCGAAACAGCCGTGGATAGAGCTTATATATATAATTAAAAATATACTGATACGGTGAAGAAAATTCAGTGCAGATTTGTAATATTTTAATATGTTTCCTGATTACTAGAAAAATCATTAAATAAAATTAATGAAGTAAAAAAAATATAAAAATCTCATTAAATTGCAATGAAATTTCTTCACAGAAGTTCGATATGCTCTTAAAAATAACTTTTCATTAGATTATTAATTATATTGATGATTACTGTATACTATATACACTGCGGGAAAAAAGTAGAAGGACATTAGATTATTTTTGATAAAGGAATAATGACGCATTTTTTAAACAATTAATTTATTCACAACGTTTTTATATGCAGATACCTGTATCTTGACAAAACAAAAAAGTGCACAATTAAAAAAAAAGTATACTTAATAAAAAAAATTGGTTTTGACGATCTCATGATCAGTGAAAAAAGTAGGACACTTCTAAAAAAGAGGTGTACTATATAAATTAATTTGGAATTCTTTTCCCGTTGGCTCGAATTACTTCGAAGATCCTATTTGGCATCGAACTGTATAAAGATTGAATTTTTGTTTGGCAAAAATTGTCCCATACAAAGTTTAACGATTTCTGCAGCTCGGCTACAGATTCAAACTGCTTTCCACCCTCGTAAACACGACGTACAATCATTGCCCATATGTTCTCTACAATGTTGAGATCAGGACTTTTAGCAGGCCAATGTAAAAGTCGAACATTGTTTGCTGCAAACCGATCTTTAACACCATTTGCAGTGTGAATTGATGCTCCATCTTGCTGAAAAATCCAGTCATCTCCTCCTAACTCAGTGTCATACGGTAGAAGATTTGAGTTTAGAGTCTGGATGTAGTCTGTATGGTTCTATCTACCATTTAGAAAGACTAAACTTGTCCTGCCTCCATAGCCAACTGCTAACCATACCATTAAACCACCTCCTCCCATCTGTCGAGTAGAATAAGTTTCTTCTTCAATACCAAGACAGTGCCAATAGTACTGATAACCATTTGGACCATCCAAATTGAATTTTTTTCTCATCGGAAAACATAACTGAGGTCCATTCTGAGCTCCAGGACATGTGGTCAATAGTCCACTGCAGTCGGTTCTTCATGTGTCCTTCATTCCACTTCGGATGGTGCATCCGTTTTTTTGAAGACGAACTTTTTTGAGCGTTTTATGTAGTTATAGACAGTTCTTTTGGTAACATGTGTAATTCCTGATTGAAATTGCGCCTTGCCGACACTTCCACCAGTCTTTTTGAGTTCACGAAAGATTTTTCGTTGATCACGTTGGGTGAATTTTTTTGGTCTTCCTGTCTTCTTCTTTCTTCTGTCACTTTCAGGGTTTCTTATGAAGTTCGAAACAGTATTAGGACTGATTCGTAGCTGTCGTGCAATCTCTCTCACCCCTTTGCCTTCATTTTTATAGGCAACTATTTGGCCCTTCTGAAACTTACTTAAGGATATTCTTCTGGGCATCCTAAAACCAACAAAAACTATGAATTTCTAGCTAAATATTTTATTCTTGTTAAAAAGGAATTAAAAGAGAAAAAAACACTTACCTATAAACTTTCCAACAGCTTCTAAATAGATTTTTTTGGACGTGTCCTTCTACTTTTTTCACACACCCAAAGTTATTAAGTATTGCATTCCTAAGTTAAAATAGTGGTAAGTAAAAAAATCTCATTTAACTTTCATTTAACGTAAATTAAAACTCTAACAAAACAACTCTCTATAAAAATCAGGTCAAAAGCAGTAAAATAAAAGCATATTGTACAAAAAAATGACTGTCCTTCTACTTTTCTCACACAGTGTATGTATAGTAGTTATTAGAATTAAAAGTACTTTTAACTCCTTTCAATCATATATCACTTTAATAATTTTATTAATTATATTATTTATTATATATTTTAATTATATATTTTTAATTATAGTTGCAAGATTTACACAGTGCTGTTACAAATAAAATAAAATAATTGTTTGTATTACCGTTTTGTAACAGCCCTAATTTAGAATTTGCATATATAATTGAAAACAATTAAAATGTATAATTAAAAATAAATAATAAATAACATAATATAATAAAATAATTAAAATACTGTACAATGATCTTAAAAAATTAAAAGCAATTAAAATTACTTTTACATATACTGATACCATCTTTCATAAAGAAATTTCATGGTGATTCGATGAGATTTTACTGTGCTTCTTTACCATTAGGAAAATGATTTAATGAAATTAATTACGAAAAACAGTAAAATTTCACTAAAACACATCGAAAGCTCTTCACAAAAAAAAACGTATTTTGTATAATTAAATGCTTTTATTTATATATGCCAGTTTTATATAGAGAATTGTATAACAGTCCTATACAGAATTTGCATCTATAACTAAAAGCAGTTAAAATACGTAATTAACATACAGTGCGATTATAATTAAAGTCCCACTTTCAAAATGCTATAAAAAAAAAAGAACTAATCGTCACAATAAGTTCAAATTTGAACTGAAGATACTTGAAGAAGGGGGAAATGGTACGGCATCAAAAAAGAAAATTCCACAGTGTATTAATAGATGGCACTGTAAGTGGCATAAAGAAAGTGAATTCGCCTGGCAGTGATAATTTGAATTGAAATGACAACGTATTTGGTATGAGTTGCCCATTAAAGTAACTGTAGTGTTCAAAGTGCATTGTGTGCAAAGTGCTTGATTGTTTCGGTTTCTTGACGGAAAAAATGAATTCCAAGTCATTCAACAGTTGTGACACTGTGAGTGGAAAGCCCATCCAACACTGCAAGGTTGGATGGGTAAAATCGGTGGAACTTTTTTTTGATGCCATACCGTTTTCCGCCTTTTTCAAGTATCTTTAATTATAATCACCCTGCATATACAATAAATAATATAAAACAATAAACAATGCGATTTAAATAATATACAATTAAGAATAATTTTAATAATATTGATACGATCTTTTTTTGAGATCTAATGTGAGTTAGTGGAAGTATACTGTGCTTCCTAATTATTTTTCTAGAGATTATTCTGCATAGCTGTTTTCGTAACAGTGCTGGATAGAACCTGCATATATAATTAACAGTTAAAAATACTTTTCATTGCACAGATACGATCTTTAATGAAGATATTTCAGTTCCGTGTAGCGATACTAATCCTAATCCGTTAAGCAATAATATACTGTGCTTTTAATTATATATGCAAGTTTTATATAGAGATTTCTGTAACAGCTTTATACAGAATTTTCATATATAATTAAAAGCAGTTAAAATACGCAATAAGCATACACGGTGATTATTCCCATTTACAAAATGCTGAAAAAAAAAAAGAACCACTCGACACAATGAGTTCAAATTTGCACTGAAGATACATGAAGAACGTGGAAATGGTTCGGCATCAAAGAAAAGTTCCGAAATGTATTAATAGAATGCTGCTGCCAGCGGCATAAAGAAAGTGAATTCGGCTACCAGTGTTATTTTGAATCGAAATTACAAAGTTTTTGGCATGAGTTGTACATTAAACCAACTGTTGTGTTCAATGTACTTAATTGTTTCGGTTTTTTTTGACGGAAAAAAATGACTTCCAAGTCATTCAACAGTTGTGACACTGTGAGTGGAAACCCCATCCAACACTGCAAGGTCATATCAAATTGGATGGGAAAAATCGGTGGAACGTTTTTTGATGCCACACCGTTTCCCTCTTCTTCAAGTATCTTTAGTTCAAACGTGAACTCATAGTGACGAGTGTTTCTTTTTTAACAATTTGAAAGTGGGACTTTAATTATAATCACTCTGTATATACAATAAATAATATAAAACAATAAACAATGCGATTAAAATAATATACAATTACAAATTTTAATAATATTGATACGATCTTTTTTTGAAGAACTTTCAGTGTGAGTTAGTGGAAGTATACTGTACTTCCTAATCATTTTTCTAGTGATTATTCTGCATAGCTGTTTTCGTAACTGTGTGCACATATAACTAACAATTAAAAATACTTTTAATTGCACAGATACGATCTTTAATGAAGATATTCCAGTCCCGTGTAGTCCTCTTTCTCCCATTGAGTTGCAACAGCAATCGGTTCTCTTTTCTTCCCAATTGACAGCCCTACAAATTACAGCCCATCGTTACACACTGAAATTATTCGACTCTCACAGCTTGATAATTAGCGTTAAGACTCCACTGAGAGTCTTATGGTGATAAGTGGTAGCCATTTCAGCTGACAGCCAGTGCAACTGGCCATTACCTCACTCATGTGGGGAGAAGGCATGATTTTTGTACTTCTTTCTGTACGGGGATCGATGCTTTGAATGTGCCCTGCTTTGAGGTGGGAAAAGTTTTGGCCTGGAATAACAGTTGAAATCTGATAGCAGTTCCTCAGAGATCTTTTAACGATGTTCTCCAATAAAACTCATAAGAAATACTTAAATCAGGGGTGGCCGACCCGCGGTCCGCCTTGAATATTTTTCAGGCCCGTGAAATTTATCACATTTTACAAAATATTTTTATTTTATGATGGCCAAAGTGGTGAAAACCAATGTATTAAAAATATACATTATGTGTGCATCCATATATTTAAAATTAACTGTTGAAATTATGAGAAAAAATAGACTTTGATTTTAAATGATGTTTTATTTATGAGTTAGCAGAACAATTAAATTATATTCTGTGAACTCATAATGCTCGTGTATCTTGGAACATCTAATATAACAGGCTCTATGTTTCACTTTAAGTGACCTCAGTGGCCATCCCTAGATACGCACATTTGATTGTTGATAGTAGAGAGTAACCAGACTCTTAATTCAAGTTGTTAGCGTTTTTGGTTCAACTTACACCTGCGAACCTTTTTTTCTAAAATGAAATTGACCCAACACAAAACACGCTCAAACATAACGGATGCTAACCTACAATATCAATTACAATGTGCAAATACCCAAATTGAGATCCATTTGCAAAAGCTGGGAGTAAGTGAAAGAGCGGAGAAAGAAATATCGCACTAGTAAAATAAATATTTTTTAAATATTTTTTATTTCGTTTATATTTATATATTTTTTTATATTTCATTTTCAGTGTTATACATTTCTTTACAATGGGCGTTTAGTATCATTATTATCATATTATCGATGTTTACATGTAAGAATAATAGTGAACACTAAAATAATAACTAATTAAGTTTCAATTTTTCACTCCAAAGAATGTCTTTAGTGGGTTTACATCTAATATGGGGATATATAATTTTGTCTGTGGCCCGCGGTGTTATGATGCATTTCCAAAATGCCCCACAAGATCATTTGGGTTGGCCACTTCTGGCATATAATAACAGATGAAATCTGATAGCAATTCATCAGAGATCCTTTAACCATGCTTTCCAATAAAACTCATAAGAAATTCTTAGAAATACTTTAATGATTAAAAATATAGAAGTGAACTCATTTTTGTACTGAATGTGACAGGGGGTAAAGTAAAATGTTTGTTACATGTGCCTTAAATTTTTTGCAAACAACAAAATTTAAACATTTAACATTTTTATATATGAGTAGACAGACTGCTCAAGAATGTCCATCAGATTAATCACAAAAACAGAACCTGACATTCGAACTGCACTAACAGAGGGCATCAAGTCGGATTTTTCCGATATTACCCAACAAATGCAATCACATCGTTCTAATCAGAAATCTAATCAGAAATGCGAATTCGTAATTTAAGTTGAATACATACATATATGCATTGTTTAAAACAAATGCATAAATAAATTTATTTTTGGCTGCACACATAGATTATATTATATTAAATTATCCGAGGTACAACTTTTAATTGCTTTCATCTTAGGGGTAAGAAATAAAAAAAAATTTGAGGATGGCTGATATAGATTATGAGCTGTCTAAACAACGGCTGCCCGAGTGTTTACTTTCCCTATATTTTGCTAGATAGTAGAATGTAATGGGACAGGAAAATGAATGTAGCGTAAAATTTTCTTGAGCACATTCGAGCCTTAGGTGCATTGTTAAGGCAATAAAATAGAAAACTCTGATGTAATCAACAACAACAAAAAAATAAATAAAATAAAAATAAATACGAAATGAAAGTGTCTCATTTACTGATTTGAGTAAAACTAAAATTCTGCTGTATAAAAGGTCTTCTTCCCCTCATCCTATCTTACTTTTAAATTCTTTGTTCTTTAATAATTACAAGGACATAGAAAACGGTAGTGTAATCATCAGCAAAGATAGAGGTGGTGGTCGTTGCGCAAACTGCAATAAGCTTGCAATATCCTCTCTTACGGATACCACATAGCTACATTTCCGTCACTTAAGGCTAGTCAGTTTTCTAGCAAAGTAAAAACAAACAAACAGAGGTTCGTAAGCATGTAAAGCGTCTGATATCGTTTAAGGGGCAACAAGATATGTGACAACATGACAGGGACAACCCTTTAACTTTTTTCCTTTAAGGTGCAATACAACGGCCCAAAATGGGCAGTTTTCCAGTGTACTTGAAAACCATCATTAAGAAATTTATCATTAATCAAAAAAAATTAATTAAGTTTTTTTATTTATTTCATTAAGCACGTAATACCAATAGAATTATTTTATTAAATTGATCCTAAAAGTTTGGTTAATAATCCTAGCAGCTTAAACAGACATTTGCACATAAATCTTAATTATAACTTTAGCATTAAAATAAATCTCTACCAGCAACATGCACATGGCATCCACACCTTCAATATAATACTAGCAAACACTGCTCAATAACAGCAGCGAAACAGCCCTGGCTAATCGGGTCGAGAGCTGCTCTAAGACTCCGGGAGGAATTCGCAATTTGTCAGGATCCACCACCGTTATTTACCGATCCGGGAAAACTGCTTCTCTGAAACGATCGCATCCAGTAGCCAGCAATGCAGCTCGTATCTTTCATCAACGCACGCTTAATGTAAGTTTCAGCGTCGGCCGAGTGATGAATCGCGGAGATTCAATGGCCCGAGCCGCATTCAAAATGAAATAGCATTGAAGGCAAACTTGTTTACTACAGGCATGGTGGTGAGAACCGGCATTGCTGGCTTGGTTACTAATATAGTAGGGAGTGGGTAATGTCCGAGGGCTTACAATATCCTTCTGATTTACCTGAATTGATTCGGATAATGGGCATTCCAAGGCAAACGGAGCGAAAGCTCGTGATTAATCTCTTAAAGAACCGTAATTTTTTCAAATAGAGTTTTGTTTCAGAAATTATTTTGTTGCAAAAAATGAAAATTTCACTGTCAAAATGATGATCAATAAGCTTTCGTCCTGTTTCATTTATTTTTATTACGTAAAATGCGTAAATTTAGCAATTCGGATTGCGCATTAAGATCAGAACTATTATTCTCTAAATCATCACCATGGATTTTCAGATCGACACAAATTTAGACAGATGGTATCAGTCAGATAGTATCTGACTTAATGTGCTTTAGTACTATCTGACTCTCAGTATCTGACTAACAGTCATTGGACTAATCTGATTAACATCATTCCATAACAACTAAACTACATTAAGTCAGATAGTACTAAAGCTCATTAAGTCAGATACTAACAGTCAGATAGTACTAAAGCACATTAATTCAGATGCTAACAGTCAGATAGTACTGAAGCACATTAAGTCAGATACTAACAGTCAGGTAGTACTAAAGCACATTAAGTTTATTTCATTTAGCACGAAATACCAATAAAATTATTTTATTAAATTGCTTCCAAATTTTTGGTTGACAATCAATTCAGCTTAAACTAACATTTGCACACAATTTTGAATTATAACATTAACATTAAAGTACACTCTACCAGCAAGATGCACATGCCATCCACTCTTTCAATATAATACGGTGAGAAGCAGACACTGCTCAATAATAGCACCGAAACAGCTCTGGCAAATCGAGCTGAGAGAGCTGCTTTAAGACTCCGGGAGGAATTCGCAATTTGTCAGGATCCAGCACCGTTATTTACCGATTCGGGACAATTGTTTCTCTGAAACGATCGCATCCAGTCGCCAGCAATGCAGCTCATTTCTTTTATCAACGCACGTTTAATGTAAATTTCAGCGTCGGCCGAGTGATGACTCGCGGAGATTCAATGGCCCGAGCCGCATTCAGAATGAAATAGCAATGAAGGCAAACTTGTTTACTATAGGCATGGTGGTGAGAACCGGCATTGCTGGCTTGGGTACTAATATAGTAGGGAGTGGGTAATGTCCGAGGGCTTACAATATCCTTCTGATTTACCTGAATTGATTCGGATAATGGGCATTCCAAGGCAAACGGAGCGAAAGCTCGTGATTAATCTCTTAAAGAACCGAAATTTTTTCAAATAGAGTTTTGTTTCAGAAATTATTTTGTTGCAAAAAACGAAAATTTCACTGTCAAAATGATGATCAATAAGCTTTCATCCTGTTTCATTTATTTTTATTACATAAAATGTGTAAATTTAGCAATTCGGATTGCGCATTAGGATCAGAACTATAATTCTCTGAATCATCACCATGGATTTTCAGATCGACACACATTAAGACAGATGGTATCAGTCAGATAGTATCTGACTTAATGTGCTTAAGTACTATCTGACTCTCAGTATCTGACTGACAGTCGTTGGACTAATCTGATTAACATCATTCCATAACAACTAAACTACATTAAGCCAGATAGTACTAAAGCACATTAAGTCAGATACTAACAGTCAGATAGTACTAAAGCACATTAAGTCAGATACTAACAGTCAGATAGTACTAAATCACATTAAGTCAGATAGTACTAAAGCACATTAAGTCAGATACTAACAGTCAGATAGTACTAAAGCACATTAAGTCAGATACTAACAGTCAGATAGTACTAAAGCACATTAAGTCAGATACTAACAGTCAGATAGTACTAAATCACATTAAGTCAGATAGTACTAAAGCACATTAAGTCAGATACTAACAGTCAGCTAGTACTAAATCACATTAAGTCAGATAGTACTAAAGCACATTAAGTCAGATAGTACTAAAGCACATTAAGTCAGATACTAACAGTCAGATAGTACTAAATCACATTAAGTCAAATAGTACTAAAGCACATTAAGTCAGGTACTAACAGTCAGATAGTACTAAATCACATTAAGTCAGATAGTACTAAAGCACATTAAGTCAGATAGTACTAAAGCACATTAAGTCAGATAGTACTAAAGCACATTAAGTCAGATAGTACTAAAGCACATTAAGTCAGATAGTACTAAAGCACATTAAGTCAGATACTAACAGTCAGATAGTACTAAATCCCATTAAGTCAGATAGTACTAAAGCACATTAAGTCAGATAGTACTAAAGCACATTAAGTCAGATACTAACAGTCAGATAGTACTAAAGCACATTAAGTCAGATAGTACTAAAGCACATTAAGTCAGATACTAACAGTCAGATAGTACTAAAGCACATTAAGTCAGATACTAATAGTCAGATAGTTCTAAAGCACATTAATTCAGATACTAACAGTCAGATAGTACTAAAGCACATTAAGTCAGATACTAATAGTCAGATAGTTCTAAAGCACATTAATTCAGATACTAACAGTCAGATAGTACTGAAGGACATTATGTCAGATACTAACAGTCAGATAGTACTAAAGTACATTAAGTCAGATACTAACAGTCAGATAGTACTAAAGCACATTAAGTTTATTTCATTTAGCACGAAATACCAATAAAATTACTTCATTAAATTGATTGCAAATGTTTGGGTAATAATCAATGCATCCTAAACAAACATTTGCGCATAAATCTGAATTATAACTTTAACATTAAAATAAATCTCTACCAGCAAGATGCACATTCCATCCACACCTTCAATATAATACAATGCGAAGCAACCACTGCTCAATAGTAGCAACGAAACAGCTCTGGCAAATCGGGCCGAGAGCTGCTTTAAGACTCCGGGAGGAATTCCCAATTTGTTAGGATTCAGCACCGTTATTCACCGATCCGGGGCAACTGTTTCCCTGAAACGATCGCATGCAGTCACCAGCAATGCAGCTCGTATTTCTCATCAACGCACGTTTAATGTAAATTTCAGCGTCGGCCGAGTGATGACTCGCGGAGTTTTAATGGCCCGAACCGCATTCAAAATGAAATGGCATTGAAGGCGGACTTGTTTACTACAGGCGTGGTAGTGTGAACCAGCATTGCTGGCTTGGGCACTAATATAGTAGGGAGTGGGTAATGTCCGAGGGGTTAAAATATCCACCTGATTTACTTGAATCGATTTGGATCATGCGCATTCCAAGGCAAACGGAGTGAAGGGGTTTCGATTGATCGTGATTAATTCCTTAAAAGGCCGGATTTTTTTCTTTTTTCAAATACAGAAATTATTTTGTTAGAAAAAACGAAAATATTCATTGTTAGAATGATGGTAAATAATTTTTTTTTAATCTTGTTTTATTTATTTTTCATTACATAAATTGTGTAAATTTAGCTATTCAGATTGAGCTTTAGGATCAGAGTAAGAATTTTCTGATTCATCACCATAGATTTTCAGATCGTCATTGCTGTTATTGTCACCAAAAATATTTTAACTTGAACTTATTTTGAAAAAAAAAAAAAAAAAAGATAAAAAAAAAAGTAAAGCAAAATAATCAATGCAGTAACAGTAATACACAACAAAAACGCTCAAATTCTCGCCAACCTTTTAAGTGCTAAATCGCATTAAGATAGATGTTATCAATCAGATAGTATTAAAGCATATAAAGTCAGATACTATCAGTTAGATAGTTTTAAAGCCCATTAAGTCAGATACTATCAGTTAGATAGTTTTAAAGCCCATTAAGTCAGATACTATCAGTCAGATAGTTTTAAAGCACATTAAGTCAGATACTATCTGACTGTTAGTATCTCACGTAATGTGTTTTAGTACTAACAGTCAGACAGTACTAAAGCACATTATGTCATACTGACAATAAATTATTACTAAAGCACATTAAGTTCATTTCATTTAGCACGAAATACCAATTAGATTTTTTTATTAAATGGATTCCAAATTTTCGGGTTAATACTCAATGCAGCATAAACCAACATTTGCACATAATTCTGAATTATAACTCTAACATTAAAACAATCTCTACCAGCAAGATGCCCACGCCATCCACTCCTTCAATATAATACGATGCGAAGCAAACACTGCTCAATAACAGCAGCGAAACAGCTCTGGCAAATCGGGCTGAGAGCTGCTTTAAGACTCCGGGAGGAATTCGCAATTTGTCAGGATCCAGCACCGTTATTTACCGATCCGGGACAACTGTTTCCCTGAAACGATCGCATCCAGTCACCAGCAACGCAGCTCGTATCTTTCATCAACGCACGTTTAATGTAAATTTCAGCGCCGGCCGTGTGATGACTCGTGGAGATTCAATGGCCCCAAACGCATTCAAAATGTAATGGCATTGAAGGCAGGACTTGTTTACTACAGGCGAGAACCGGCATTGCTGGCTTGAGTACTGATATAGCTGGACTGTGTAATGTCCGAGGGGTTACACTATCACTCTGATTTACTTCAATCGATGCAGTTGAAAGCCTTTCGTTTGATCGTCATTAATCCCTTAAAGGACAGGTTTTTTTTTTTTTTTTTCAAATACAGAAATTATTTTGTTATAAAAAACGAAAATATTCATTGTTAGAATGATGAACAATAAGTAATATTTATAATGTTTCATTTTTTTTATTGAATAAAATGTGTAAATTTAGCTATTCAGATTGCGTATTTGGATCAGAACTATAATTTTCTGATTTATCACCATAAATTTTGAAATCGTCACACGATACATCGCTTATATTGTCACCAACAATATTTTGGTTTGATATTTTTTCTACTCGTTTTGAAAAAAAAAAATAATAATAATAAATAAAGCAAAATAATCGCGATCAGTAATAAACAGCAAATAATACTGAAATTCTCGCCCGCTTTTATAAGTACTAAAGCACATTAAGTGAGATTGTACTAAAGCACATTAAGACAAATGCTATCAGTCAGATAGTATCTGACTTAACGGGCTTTATTACTATCTGGCTGTTAGTATCTGACTTAATGTGCTTTAGCACTATCTGACTAAATGTGCTTTATTACTATCTGACTAAATGTGCTTTATTACTATATGCCTGAATGTGCTTAAGTATTATCTGACTGAATGTGCTTTAGTACTAACAGTCAGATAGTACTTAATCACATTAAGTTTACTTAATTTAGCACGAAATACCAATAAAATTATTTTATTAAATTGCTTCCAAATTTTTGGTTGACAATCAGTTCAGCTTAAACCAACATTTGCACACAATTTTGAATTATAACATTAACATTAAAGTACACTCTACCAGCAAGATGCACATGCCATCCACTCCTTCAATATAATACGGTGAGAAGCAAACACTGCTCAATAGTAGCAGCGAAACAGCTCTGGCAAATCGGGCCGAGAGCTGCTTTAAGACTCTGGGAGGAATTCCCAATTTGTCAGAATCCAGCACCGTTATTTACCGATCCGGGGCAACTGCTTTCTCTGAAACGATCGCATGGAGTCGCTAGCAATGCAGCTCGTATCTTTCATCAACGCACGTTTAATGTAAATTTCAGCGTCGGCCGAGTGATGACTCGCGGAGATTCAATGGCCCGAAACGCATTCAAAATGAAATGGCACTGGAGGCGGACTTGTTTACTACAACCGAGTACCGGCATTGCTGGCTTGAGTACTAAGATAGCAGGGTGTGGGTAATGTCCGAGGGGTGACAGTATCACTCTGATTTACTTGAATTGATTCAGATCGTGGGCATTTCGGGGCAAACGGGGAGAAGGCCTTTCGTTTGATTGTGGCTAATCCTTTAAGGCACCGGATTTTTTTCGTTTTTTAAATACAGAAATTATTTTGTTGCAAAAAACGAAAATATTCGTTGTTAGAATGATGATCAATAAGTTATTTTTATCCTGTTTCATTTATTTTTTTATTACATAAATTGTGTAAATTTAGGTAATCGGATTGAATGTTGGGATCAGAACTATAATTCTCAGATTCATCACCACTGATTTTGAGATCATCACACGATACATTGCTGATATTACCACCAAAAATATTTTCACATGTACACATTTTGTAAGAATTTATACTTCATAATAGTGCAAATTTTCGACAATTCCATTTTCAACAAACTTAATTTTATAAAAGTTTTCAATATACTTAGAGTTCACAATGATTTCTTTATACAGGTGACATGTGTAACTTTCTAACTACAACAACAAGAGCAAAAAGAAAAAAAAAAACGGTAAAAAAGATAAGCCAATATCAAATAATAAACTGTTAAATTTGACAATATTAACCCAATATCAGTCCGATAGTGCTAAATCAAATCAAGTTAGAAGCTTATTGAGTACTAAGCACATCAAGTTAGATGTCTGTAGGATAATATAAAATCGATATACATTGATTTTTGCCAGACGTATATCATGAATGAACTTGCTTGTCTTAAAATAATACAAAGTAGAAAATGCATGAGTAAAGTGAGTAAAAGTGAAGTTGTGAGATTTCATATATAATCTAGGCCTTAAAAATTCAAATGTTTTAATTAAAAGGATGCAACATAAAAGATTGTAAGAACCGATTAAAAATGATTGCAACATGAAAAACATTTAAAAAATGGTTACAACACAAAAGCAAAGAACTTTTCTTTAATAATCAAAAATATGCATAGATTTAATGTTTGTTGACATTTCCTGTGGTTTTGTGGCATTAATTTAATTACTCTAAATATTGACTTGCACCACTCTGCTCCATTTATAGCATTTCATAGTTCTTGGAGATCGATTTTAAGGGAATGTTTGGATATCAATGTATGTGAAGCTGTGTAACTTCAGCCTTAAATATTGTTGTGAATGCTTATTTATTTAGAGATTGTCATTATAAAATGTCAATGCTCTTATACTGAACCCACTTAATTAAAAGCCTGTGATGTGTCCATGTTGCAGAAATTTAAAATCATTCGCGTTCATTCTCAGATACTTTTATAAATTCAAGATCCTAACGTGAAATTCACAATGTGTTTTTTCATTTCCAAATCCTAACGTATAATTAACAATGTGCTTTTTCAATTCAAGATTCCAAACGTATAATTCACGATGTGTTTTTTTCAATTCAAGATCGCAACGCATATTTCACAATGTGTTTTTTCAATTCAAGATCCCAAACGTATAATTCAAGCCTTCATTTTTTATTATTATTATTATTATTTTTTATTTTATTTTATTTCTTTTAGATTCATCTTTAAAGAAAATTGAAGGCTTATAATTTACAGATTACGTCTTGATTGAAAAATTGATTTTCCTCCGATGCTCAACATTTTTTCAATTCCTTCTATTAGCTCACACTCTCCCTATATATATCTTGTTCAAATTTTCAATCGTTCATAAAATACTTTTTATTCATCCACTCAAGTTCAAATACATTTTTTTGAACTTGTAGTGGGTGACACTGGATGTTAATACAGTTTTTTCAATTATTAATTTAGTAATTAAATTTAATTAATTAATTTTAGTTTTTTTTAGATTTAAGTTGCGTATATCTACCAATAGATGGCGCCAGATAAACTTAAAAAAACGAATGAATATTATTTATAAAGGACTTTCTGCAATAAAATGAAAAAAAAGTAGAAATTGATTTCAAAAAAATTTTTTTTTATATTACTTGTTTCAATTCAAGATCCCAACATATAAATTCACAATGTGTTTTTTCAATTCAAGATCCCAAACGTATAATTCATAATGCATTTTTTTAATGTGTTTTTCCACAAAGAAGTCTTCATTTTTAATACGCTTTTATTAGCTTCACCTGTATGTTTGTATGTATGTATGTTTGTATGTAACTCACTTTTTGGGCTCGATTTTGGGACTGACCCAGTCTGACCCAGTCAGTTTCTGAGTCAGTCAACTGAACAAACCCTACTTATTTTGTATAATTATTTCGTTTAATCTTAATTACTTTTGTTTTATTTTACTTTTATCTTAAAATTCTCATTTTTTTTAACTTTAACTTTTTTATTTTTGGGCATCGTCAACGGACTCTTAATTGTACCGATAGCTTTAGCTTTTTCGATCTCTTGCTTTATTTGTTCTCAAGCAGATGTTTTTCCTAAATTTTAAATTCATTTATTTATTTTTAATTATTTCTATTGATTTATTTAAGAAACTACAATTTATGCTAATGTTTTAATTAATTGAAGATGTGGAGGTTTTGTGATTCTTAAACCACCAAGGAACTCCGTAACCGGTACGCCCGTTGCCTAGCTGTCTTTCACCCCGGGTAGAAATTCAGTAATATTCGCGATCGAATTGCGCTCTTCCTATTGGCCGAAAATTTCGGTGGCTAAAAAGAGGCGGATCTCAAAGGCATAGGAGTGCGATCATGTCGAATTGCGCTCTTCCTATTGGTCGAAAATTTCGGTGAGTAAAAAGTATGTAAACTTAGCGGATAACCGGCCAAGTGGAAAAAAAAAAAAAAAAAAACCGAACAAGTGGAAAACAAACAAATTAAAACATGAAAAATAAATTATAGTTTAAAAAAACTAAAAAAAATATGCTTTTAGAGTTAATCAGACTAAAAAGTAAAAAATAAATTAATAGTTTAAAAAAACTAAAAAATACGCTTTTAGAGTTAATCAATCTAAAAAGTAAAAAATAATTGTTAACATAAGAATAAAATGACTGACGAGAAAATGAATGTCACTGTTCTAAAAGCGTGGGGTGCTTTGTATGACATTTTTAAACTAACTCTGCATTTCGGAATGAAACTAGTGAAAAATTATAACGATTGATATCGAGCACCCCACGCTTTTAGAACAGTGACAGTCATTTTCTCGTCAGTCATTTTATTCTTATGTTAACAATTATTTTTTACTTTTTAGATTGATTAACTCTAAAAGCGTATTTTTTAGTTTTTTTAAACTATTAATTAATTTTTTTTTTTTTTTTTTAGACTCATCTTTAAAAAAAAATGGAAGGCTTATAATTTACAGATTATGTCTTGATTGAAAAATTGATTTTCCTTCGATGTTTTCAACATTTTTTTTCCTAAGACTAACTTCTATTAAACATATGAAACTATATGACAAATCATGTTTTATAAATAGTAATTATAATTGACCATAGATTTCAAAAGTATCTTCAAGAGGCAACTTTTCAGCAGTTAATTTGAGATGGTGCTGTCTTCTCATTGAAGAAGGGATAAAATGTTGAAGGAGGGATAAAATGTCGGTTGACAAGATCTCTGAGTTAGCGGATCGATTAGGCCCACGGAAATTCCCGAGTAAATGGCGCGGAAACCTAGCTGTGGTTTAGGTTGAGGTTTGGACGAAATGGCAAAGGTGATAGCGAAGGGCTATTTACACGGGGCTGATTTCAGGAGCTTAAAATTCTAGTCCACCGGTTAAACAGCTTTAACAATAATGTCAGCACTTTAGTCTTGGCACTGAATTGCTGAAATCTTGTTTTCAATAAGCAGTTTAAATTTCACTTTTGTTTGTTATTCTTATTCACTTTTTCATGAAAAAATCTTTGGAATATTTCTGAATGAAATGTAGGTTAATTTTTAAATGTAAGTGCTATATAATGCTGGTTAAACAGTTAATGGTGTTAACCCTTTAGACATGGCAACGAATTACAGAAATCTTATCAAATTTTTCATGTAAAAATCTTTGGAATATTTCTGAATACTTTGTATGTAAATTGTTTAATTTACGGGGTACATAAACATTGGTTAAACAGTCTGTAAAAATGTCAGCATTTTAGACATTTCAGTGAATTGTTGAAATCTTATTTTCAATATCTATTTAAAAATTTTTTGTTTGTTATTCTTATGAAATGTTTCATGTAAAAATATGGAATATTTCTGAATGCAATGCAAGTTAATTGTTTAAATTATGTGGTATAGAAGGTTGGTTGATCAGTTTTTAATAAGGGTGTTAGCACTTCAGTCTTGGCTGTGAATTGCTGAAATCGTATTTTCAATAAGTATTTTTAATTTATTTTTTGTTTGTTAATTTTATTAAAGGTTTCATGAAAAAATCTTTGGGCTAGTTCTGAACACAATGTAAATTAATTTTTTAATTTACGTGATATAAAATGTTGGTTAAACGGTTTTTAACAAAGGTCTTAGTACGTATGACAAGGCAGTAAATTATAGAAATCTTATTTTCAATAATCATTTTTTTTTATTTATTAATCTCATTATACGTTTCATTGAAAAAATTTTAGGATAGTTATGAATACAATATAAGTTAGTTTTTTAATTCACAAGGCATATAATGCTGGTTAAACAATTTTAACAAGGATGTCAGCACGTTGTGCATTGTAGATATCCTATTATTCACTTTAATGCATTGTAGAAATCCTATTATCTACTTTAATGCATTGTAGAAATCCTATTTTCCAAACTATTCTATTTTAATTCTTCTTATTATTTCTTCTTATTATTATTTTTTTATGGAAGTGAGTTTTAAGAAATTTCTAAATGCAGTATTAAGTTATGTTTTTAATTTACATGAAATATATTTGTGGTTACAAATGACAGTGAATTGCAGAAATCCTGTTTTCAATAACTACTTAAAATTTTTTTGTTTGTTAATCTGATTAAATTTTCATGAAAAACTTTTGCTAAATTTTTTATTATTATTATGATTTTGCTATTTTTTTCTTACATGGCATATGATGCTTAGCAAGGACGATAGGCCTTTCGCCCATTGAATTACAGAAATCTTATTTTCAATAACTACTTTAGACTTTTTTTTTTTTTTTTTTTTTTTTTGATTAAATTTTTCATGAAAAATATTTCTAAACACAATACAATATTTTAACTGTATAACAAATAATAATTTAATAAATCTTTTTTTTTTTTTAACGTTTATCACTTTCTTTTCGAAATAATGCTGTTAGCCACTAACGAGGGCAAAACAGTTGTCTCATGGACACAGTAGTGTTACTATGCTTTGCTTTATCTCGTATCTCCTCATTTTATATTCTAATTTGAACTATTCTAAGCAAATACAAGTACATTTGTGATTTCGTACACCTGAAATCGATAATTCCATCTTGATTCCATGTTATCACTTAGTAAAAAAAAATTGTTCTGAAACAAAATTGTGTTTAATTAATTGTGCAACAATTAATAAAATTCAATTATGTTTAAAATTCCTTCGTGCAGACAAACCGAAATGAATAATACAATTACAGGAAGCATTTTATGAATCTTCAATTGAAGAAGCCATCCTTTTAAGAGAGGAGGGAACAAACCGAATTAAACCATCCTTTCCAGTACATCATAGTTAAGTTCCCAACAAAATGGCAAAACTCGTAAATCTTTTAAGCAATTAACAATCCAAGTCCTTGCATTAAATGACTTACAATTAAAATTGAAGTTGAGTCCACCAACAGCGAAAAGCCTTCCTAATCGCTGCTTTGTTGAACACCACCCATTTCCCCCCTTGTGTCTTCAGGGATTGGTAATCAGATTAAAGGAAGCTCTAGTCTGTAGCCACAAACATTCCTTTGTTGAAGCAGTTGGGTGAAAGGGAATTGATTTGGCGTCCCCTGTCCCCTGAATATCCGGGTGGTGCAAGACAGGGGTGCTGTCTTCTCGCGAGGATACGCTCGTTTATCGTCTGCGGGGGTTGCAAGTAATGGAAATGACATGGACTTGGAGGACTGGAAGTCTTAGACGTGACGCAAGAAGAGTTCTGTAAACAGCTGAAGACACTGGAAAGGGACAGATTTTTCATGGGGTGTGACAGCTTCTGGGAGGATATGTTTCTTTCCTGCAGATTAGGGCTTCTGGGGTTCTTCAAGGGATGGATGTCGGACGGTATCGTTTGCAAAGGTGCTGTCATTTGATAAGATAAATGTCTCTGGATCGGTAAAGATCAGAAGGCTTGACAAATTACGAAAATGATTTTAATAACTGGAAGGAGGGGAAGCCTTTCCCATGGCTATTGAAGTTTGTTAACTGATTATATGTGGGAATATTTTTCTACTTAAAAAAAATTATATTTTTACATAAATGCGATGATTTTTTATCATGTGTGAACATGATGTTGTCCTGGTTAGGGGTTCGTGGCGCAATCCAAAAAGTGCAGCAAGCAAATAAAGCGATATTCCAAATTTGCAAATTTTGGCAGAAAAATGGTAGTTTGGGCCCCTTAACTCTTGAAATGATTCATGAATAACGTTAATCCTCAGGAATTTTCTAGAGAATTCAGCTTTTGCTTGAAGTGCTTTTTAGTATGGTTGTGAAGTTCTTTTCCCGTTTTAGCGTGGGATTTTACACATTTGTATATCCAATGGCTATAAGTACTCGTAGTGCGTTGGTCCTTGGTAGTATTCCTTCTTTTTGAAGTTTCCCATTTATCAATTTTGGCATTTTCCCGTGCTTATGGAGCTGTATAGTGCTTCTAATTGTATTTGGAATACTTTATTCTTTCATTTATGCCTAGAATTTTCAAACTTTGATATATTCTTTTGGCTATTGAATTTTTAGTGTTTCTTGTAGAATTGGGAATACTTCCTTCTTCATTTACGACGACATTTATCTTACTTTTGAATATTCTTTTAGAGATTCTTGAACAATTCATTTTTCATGAAGTTCTTGATCTATTCAACATTGCTGTGAATGTGGATACTGAATTTGGCCCTTTTTCTAGTATTCCAATCAATTTTCTTCCTATATCTCTTGCATTATTAAACACTGATGTATTTCTGAGTTTATTCATCCATTCTCGAATGTACACACATGATAAGTTGAAATTTCGGAGCAGATTTCAGCATTTTTTAAAACAATTTTTTTTTAAATTTGCTATGTGCATATATTAACTCAATCAATATTATCATATACTCTAAAAATATTAACTAAGCAGTTATTATTTTTTTTTAAAAATTCCACTTTTAAATAGAAAGAAAAGAAAAGAAACCACAATACGAACTTTCATATCCGAAAAGAAACAACAGCGATATCTTTTCCGATTTCGTGAAGCCCACCAATCAGTGACAGAACCGAAACCCGTAATTATAAATCCAACTCACCCGGGGCAAATCTACGGTTTATTTCTCGAAAGAAAAGTCGTAATTGCTCACTTCACTTCCCCTCCCACCCCCCTCGACGGTCGAGTCCGCCCTCCTAAATGACTCGGTCTCAATCATTAGTGGCCGGCGCACGAAATCAACACGTTCCCCGCACTCATTTTTGTCCGTCAAATAATGGTCATTAAAGCGTCAAAGTCTGAAGAAAGTATTTAAGAAACTCTTTCACAACTCGAGGTTAACCTGAAGAAGATGAACTCTCCGTTTCTGGTTAATTTCTGCCGTTCCAAAGAAAAAAAAAGGGGGGAGGGGGTAAGAAAAAAAAGGGAATATATGTTATATATATTTATATATATATATATATATAACAGCAATAAGTGATGTATTTCTATTGTTGTAGTAATTCATCGGTGCACCTTGTGTTCCATTAATGCGTATGTCACGAACAACCCACAGATGGGTTAATAAAAGGAGGATGTTGGCTTCTGTGAAGACTTTTATGGGTTATTACACCGTATTTATGTCTTGTGTAAGAGAACAAATTGAAAAAATTCTGCCATACGATCGGTTTTAACATTTTTAATGAAATTTGTGCTGTGTATTTGAGGTAGTCAGTCTTGTGGCACAGTGGCAACTTGCTTAACTAGCGCGCAGGATTGCAGTGGCTCGAAACCACTACTCTTTTTAAAAACGAGGCGACTAAATGGTGATTGTGACAATGTGTCTCACATCAATATACGGGCTGTCTAGTGAGAGATTTCTTGGTTTTCTTTCATACTACATGAAAATTCGGGGTAGTTACTCCTAAAAATCCTCCTGAAAGACACTGTCCTCCTCCTTCCCCCGTCGGTGGGTTGTTCGGGGTATACACGAGGCATATTCACACCGTGCGACTTCTGGCTATTCCCTAAACTCAAAAGAGACCGTTTTGAGTCGATTGAAGAGATTCAACGTGAATCGGCGCGCGCTTTGAAGGCCATCCCTGCCGATGACTTTTTAGCATGCAATGTGGATTGGAAAAAAAGTTGGCAAGTGCATTGTGTCTGGAGGGGATTACTTTGAAGGCCATGAAATAAATTTGGAAGAATAAATAAAGAGTTTTTGAAAAAACTGCCTTGATCCACCACAGGTTGTAGTGCAAGAGAATTAGTTATTTATGTAACTAAACAGGACAGTGCATATGATTATAAGACATGAGATTTAGTTTAACAGTATCATAGAGATGATAATTCCATTGAATCTAGATATTAAATAAATATATAAGGTGGACATAAATTATTTGGACAAAGAGGATGGTTTATTATGTATAATTATGTAACTAAATGCTCAAGTGCTCGGTAACACGGGTTTAGGGTTCGAGTCATGACGGTGTCATGGATGTTTGTGGGGATTCTGAATCCACTTTAAACCGTAGGTCCCAATCTCATATGACTGTAGAGCTTTGGGCGTAGAACTGACAACCCTAACCCCGTAAATAGAAAAACATGTTTCGAAATATAATATAAGCAGATGGCATTGGCCCACCATTAGGCTGTTGTACCATTTAAGATGTGGCTTGGTTTGTCGCTCTACGGTCATTTTGTGCACACTTTGGGCTAATTAGACAGCGCCATTAAAGAAGAATTTGTTTAAATTTTCGATGCAAAAATGTGATGGGGTTAATGATTTATATTTGGCGATTTACCTTATATTCATTACTAAAATGTTAAATGTGCGTATTTAACATTTCGCATATTGCATATTTATTTATTTTTTTTTTTCGTTATGTGCGTATTGTTCGAAACATTCTTGCTCATTTTATTGTACTCTTTAGTATTCTCCACAACAAATTGTGCTTGGTGCCAATTTTAAAATGAAAAAAAAAAATCGTGGAATTAAAAAAAACAATATATTTTAGCAATAAATATCGTTAAATTAAAAAAAAAGTTACTTAAATAGCATTTGTGCATTCAAGATAGGGTTTTGACTAGGAATTTGATTTTTATTATCTGTAGTAAAATAGAAAACACTGAATATTATATTTTTCTAATATTTAAATGGTCACATTTTTTTATGTAACTAAAACTGGATCGCGTCTCTGGTTTTAATCTTCCATCAAAATCTCAAAATCCTTAAAAAAAAAAAATAGCAGTTATATTTTTAAAATCGAATAGACGTGTGATGAAGTTATGCCCTCGGGTCGTGTTCTTTACATACCAGGTTCTTATCGTTTGAACATTCGATATCTGCTCATTCGATGAACGTGAAACGATTCATCAAAATGTGTTGAAGGGTTGAGAGTCCAGCAGCAACCAAGATCTTATCATGATTTGTAGAATTAAAGCTATTTCAATAATGGCTTCTTGTCAGATTATATTAATAACAAGCTACGGATGAAATGAAGTTATAAATTATAGTTGATGTAGTAACTTTGTCGTACGAGACCCATTCCATATAAAAGAATCGACTTTTCGTAAGTCTGAATGGCAACACTGCTGAAATCACATATGCTCCGTAACAGACCCTTATATTTTGTGCCCGCAATACACGCGCAATAGTCAGTTTTAATATTACTAATCATTATGTGATATCAAATGAGCTTTGCTTCCTTTACAAAAAAAGTCCCACAAAATGTCGAGTACAGTTATTCATTTTCCCCATGCAGAGTGGAGTAGTGTTGCGGAAATCATGAAGAAAGTTGTGCATTTTTGGACCTACAGCAATGAGTTAGGTTAGATTTGTCGCTCTACGGTCATTTATGCACACTTTAGGCTAATTAGACAGGGACCTACAGTTTAACGTGGATTCCGAACCACTCACAAACATCCATGCCACCGTCATGGTTCGAACCTGAAGCCTATGGTACCAAAGGTCAGAGCATTACCCAATTGACCATCAGCCCACTAAAATGACTGGTGACGACAGAACATCCTTTGGCTTTGAAAAGTTTATATATATCTATATATATATATACCCTATTTTCTATTATCATTTGCCTGATTTTAATGCTTCTTTTCATTTATTTTCATATAAGTGTTTTAAGGGAATTTAGTACAGAGAAAGTGAAATTATTAGCCAATGGCCATCAGGATACCATACAGCAATGAGAGAACAAAAATTACTGTAATGGTATGTGTTTGTCGCTCCATGGTTATCTTTTGCATACTAGGGCTAAACAGACCAAGACCTATAATTTAAAGTGGATCCCGAAACGCTAACTAACATCCACGCCACCGCCAGGATTCGAACCTGAAACTTGTAGAATCAAAGGACAGAGTGCTACCCACTTGACCATCAAGCCTCTCGGAGTAATGGTCTGGTTTTTTGTACTTTACAGACGTTTCAATTCGAAATTTCCATAACTTTCCATTGTCTACTGGCAGGTTTCGATACTGGAGATGTTTTTCAGCCCAACGCTGTACAGTCATATTAGAGTAACAATGCTCCCGCAACGCTCTAGATCCTATTAGGACCGGGACCTACTGTTTAAAGTGGATTCCGAACCACTAAAAAAACTCGACCCTAACTCGAACCCTAAACCTATTTCACCGAGCGCCAGAGCATTCGGTTACATAATTATACATACTGAACCATTCTCTTTGTCCAAATAATTTTTGTCCGCCTTGTATATTTAGTTAATATCTGGATTCAATGGAACTATCATCTCTATCATACTTTTAAACTAAATCTTATTGTCTTATAGTCATGTGTGCTGCCCTGTTTTGTTCCATAACTAACTAAATCTCTTGCACTACAACCTCTGGTAGGTGACGGCCATTTGCCTGCGAACAGATTTCGAGACAGGAGACGGTTTATTTTTACAAGATATGCTGTCAGCTCTACGCCTAACGCTATACAGTCCTATTACACTGTGACCTACGGTTTAAAGTGGATCGAACCACTACAACCATCTATGGTACCGAGCGCCAGAGAGCTAGTCGATCGGCCGTCAGGCTCTTCACATTATTATGACTTAATAAAGCATGTGCAACAATCGTTTAAAACTATAAAAATTATATTAAGTAATTAATTAATATATAATTAATATATCAATATATTAATTAGTATTTAAGTAATATAGTATTGTAATATATTAAAATCATATGAAGTAATAATATTATTCAATAATATTAAAACTAAGAATCATATTAATTCCCTAATGCCCGGCAACGATAGATAATAACAACCACCGTCATTATCACAGGCACAACAGCCCATCTGCCTGCTGACAGATTACAAGACGAGAGATGCTTTTTCTTTTTACTGGGTAGGGTTGTCAATCTTATACTGAAGCTCCACAATCATGTTAGACCAGGACCTACGGTTTAAAGTGGTTTCAAAACCACTACAAACTTTCATGGCATCGCCATGACTCGAACCCTAAATCTGTAGCACCGAGCACCAAAGCATTTAGTTACTTAATTATACATAAGAAACCATTCTCTTATAAATTAACCAAATAATTTTTGTCCACCTTGTATATTTGTTTAATATGTGGATTCAATGGAATTATCATCGCTTAAACTAAATCATTTTCCCATAATTACACTCCCACCGACAAAACATTTGCCATAAATAAACTTGTTGAGCACATTATTAAATTTCGCAAAAACACCTGTTCAGATCCAATAAAACACCGACTATGCAAATAATCGTTGCAGTGTGCGGGCAGCAAGCAGAGTCCACATTAGGCAGAATTAATTACCTTTACATTCTCTAATCGCCTATTAACAGGCTAAGAGCACCTATTCCCTCCGCTTCCTAATGATACGCCACGGACAGGGTGCATAGCATTAAGCAAACCCCGCGGTAGCGACTAATGAGGATAAATACTACTATTTTGAGGAACCAGGGCTCTGTTTACAACGTCACCCACCTAATTGCAAGCCCGGACTAATGATCAGGGTTGTTAATAGTCCGGGTCTTAATAACTCGTGACATTTTTCCTGATCCGGAGTTATCATTTTAAAGGGGAGACACTACAGGGTTTCTCCTGCAGACTTTGGTTTTGGCAAGACAATGGATTCTCTTTGTGTAGTGGACTTTGCTGCAGTGACCGGTTTTGGACATTGTGTTCGGCTTCGCTTGTTGAAAGGTTTGACCTACGATCTCGGGATTTAGAGATTTTTGAAGAATAATAATTGAAAAGTTGGCTTAATGTCTTTGGCGAGATGTCGTGGCTTTTATCTTTGTAGACGCAAAATGTTTTGAATATGAGTGTCCATTGTGTCCAGGTTCGCTTGTTGAAAGGTTTGACCTACGATCTTGGGATTTAGAGATTTTTAGAAAATAATAAATGAAACGTTGGCTTAATGCGTTTGGCGAGATGTCAAGGCTTTTATCTTTGTAGATGCAAAAGTCATTAGGGATGTATATTTCACATTTTTACGAGCATATTTATGTTGCAATTGCTGATTTAGTGGAAGGAATTTCGATTGTTAAGAAATGCTAAAATGTTACTATTTTTGGCTGCCAATTGGCTAGTGCTCTGGCTTCTAGTAAGGCAATGGATTTCTTTGTGTGGTGGACTTTGCTACAGTGACCGATTTTGGACATTGTGTTTGGCTTCGCTTGTTAAAGGATTTGACCTGCGATCTCAAGATTTTGAGATTTTTGGAAAATAATAAGTGAAACGTTGGCTTAATGTGAGATGTCGCAAATGTTGGTTATGTTATTGTGAGCTGTTTTATCTTTGTAGACGCAAAATGCTTTGAATATGAATCATTAGGGCTGCTTAGTTTACAATTTTAGCAGTATATTTATTTTGCAATTCAGGGGCCTGAATGGCCAAGGGGGTTTCGACAGCGCCCACCCGTTTCGGGTTCGAGTCCCGGTGGTGCTATGTATGTTTGTAGTGGTTATAAATCCATTTTAAACCGTAGGACCCTGTCTAACATGATCGTAGAGCGTTGAGGGGGTATTGTTACTCCGCGTCCGTAGCTGATCTTCATGCTGCATGCATGAAGATCAGCTACGGACTACATGACTCCTAAGTGAGTAATATCGTTGTAGCGCTTACCTTAAAGCATCAAAGACAACTGTCTTAGTGTTTGACAGCTGCATTAGAACAAAAAAATTGCAATTTCTAATTTAGCGGAAGCAATTTCAATAATGAAAAATAATGATGAATAATAATGACGATTGAAAAATAATGATGAAATGACCTCAGCATAGCTGTCACTGGTGCGTTTTTCTCACAATGATTCTTCTTTAACTAAATGTAAAACTTTTAATTAATACTTTGAAATATGTTTTTACCGTTTTGAAAAAAAATATTGTAAATAATATCATTCTTTTTAAAAATTTATCTCTAAAATTTAATAACAAAAAATGTATAACAAAACTATTTTTTTAACCTAATTTATAACATGAAATTAATTTATTTATTGTGCCTTTCGATCTAAGATTGTTATAATCATTTTTTATATGTTTAATGATATTTGTCATTTAATAAAATTTCGATTTCATTCAATGTGTGTTTATTACTTAATACTTTAAATCATGTTTTCATTGTTTAAAAAATATTGCAGATATTCTTTTTAAAAATTTATTTCTAAAATTTAATAACACTTATAACAAGGAACCTATTTTTTTTATCTTAATTTATAACAAGTAACCTATTTCTTAACCTTATAACAAGAAATTAATTTATTTATTTTGTGTTTCAACCAACCTAAGACTGTTTTAATATTTTTTTTATGTTTAATGATATTCGCCATTTAATAAAATTTCGATTTCATTAAATGTAAGTTTTTCAATTAATGCTTTGAAATATGTTATTGTTGTTTAAAAAGTATTGCAGTTGGTATAATTCTTTTTAAAAATTTATTTCTCAAATTTAATAACAAGATTGTGGTTTGATGGCCACGTGGCTAACGCTTTGGCTGTCGGTACCATAGTTATCGGGTTTTAGTCTCTACGGTGCCATGGATGTTTGTAGAGGTTCTGAATCCACTTTAAAACATAGGTCCCGGTCTAATAGGTTCGTAGAGCGTTGTGGGGGTAGTGTAACTCGCAACCGTAACATATCTTCAAGCTACACGTGCCCCTGGGTAGTGTTAAAAGAATGACAGCAGTGCAACCCTTGCTTATGGCATGAAAATAACAAGAAATCTACTTTTTAACCTAATTTATAACAAGAAATTAAATTATTTATTGTGTATTTCGACTTAAGTTTGTTTTAATCATTTTTTTTTTTTTTTTTTTTTTAAACAAAAACAAAAAAAAAAATGATATTTATCATTTAATAAAATTTCGATTTCCTTAAACGTAAGTTTTTTAATTAATACTTCGAAATATATATTTGCATATTTAAAAAAGTATTGCTGATAACATCACTCTTTTGAAAAATTTCTAAAACAATATCGCTTGTTACTCGTTCCATTTGCTCCTGTCAAGAAACAACGAACCACCAAAATTTATTTTTACAGATGCAAATAATTGTTAGATTAGAAATGACAAGTACAGTTACAGTTAAAATAATAATAATAAAAAAAAAGACAGACGCATTAAAAAGTGACTAACAACTTGTCAGAATCCGCAATTCTTAACTCAAGTACCATCTGCCTCGCGCACAAACCTTTTGCACAGCAACTAATGGGAGAGACAGCAATCTTGATGTAACTGTTTTTTGTCTTAATGATTGCAGTCGACAAGAATATACATTCTTTAATCCCCCTTTTACCTTATTAATCATGCACTTGTTGCAGAAAAAAACTAGTGGCATTGAAGCAAACTGCGTCAAGTCTTCTATCAGCATGACTCTAATGAAAAATAATGATGAAAAGAACCTCTGCATAGCTGTCACTGGTGCGTTTTTCTCACAAAGATAATTGTAAACAAATAAATCACTTTCTCCTGTCTTATTGCAAGTAGGAGTTGCTGCTTATCAATCATAATTGTTGCACTTGAATCTGTTAATAAACAACAATCTTATCTTAATTATTTTATCACTCGTAAGAATGATAAGAATGTTTGGATACTTGCTTGTTTAAAATAGTTTTTATGCATTTACAACGTTATATAAATAAACTACATTAAAAAAAAATTCATGTCTTAAACATAAGACTAGATATCGGAGTTTTTGACCTTTTAATTTCAGATGAAATATAAATATTTAAATATTATTTAATTATATAAATATTTAAATATTGTTTTGATATTATTAAATATTATTTATTTCATATTATTAAATATTATATAAATATTTTAAATCATTTCATTAAATATATATTTTCATTATATAAAATAATTTCCATTATATATATATAATATAAAATAATTTTCATTATGTATATAATATATATTTTCATTATATTTTAAATCATTTCATTTTTTAAATCACAGATTAAATACAATTTTTATGTACTTAATAACATAGGGGTTTGATGGCCGAGTGTCTGGCGCTCGGTACCACAGGTTTCGGTTTCTAGTCCCGGCGATGCCATGGATACATGTAGTGGTTCAGAATCTACTTTAAATTGTAGATCCCGGTCTAATAGGATGGTAGAGCATTGAGGGGGGTAGTCTAACTCACGTCGGTCGCATATCTTCAAGCTACATGTGCCCGCGGGTAGTGCTAAATGCGTGACAGCAGTACAGCCCTTGCTTATGGTATAAAGATTAACTGTCTCTGTATTGCCAGCTGCATTAGAACAACAGATTTAATAACACTGTTATTGTTTTTTGAAAGAATGATGCGCTAGCTTAACTCATTCGTTACTAGAACGGTAGAGATGTAGCAAAATTAAATGTTAACAAGGACTGGATGTTCTACTGCCTTGTACTCATGTTGTGGTACCACAGTTTTAAATGAACATCCCAAGTGGAAAAATTTACATACTTCTTCCTTTTCACTGCCCAATAGTAGGACATTTCGGCCTACAGATTTATCATGCCCATCACCAGAATAGTTGCACCTGTTAATAATTATAAATTTTTCATGTGCATGTTGATATATAAGCTATAATTAGCTGATATTAAACTATATAATTAATATACCCCTTTTATACACCGAACTGGCATAACTAATATTATGTGGGAGCAACACGATATTTGATTTTCTTGTACTTTAAAGGCTTGTACGGCTGAAAACATTCATGAGCAGATGTTGATACGCATGCACATGTGATAATGTTCATGAAGTTTCTACGCTCTTATATGGATTTCAAAATGCTGTGTAACATTAAGCATTTAACAAAAATAAGATTTTCAATACATTAAATCTAATATATAATAAGTAATTTCAGCAAAAATATTGATAGCACAAATTCTGAAATGATCAGTAAATATAATCTGTTGTAATATAAAATATTAATAAATGAACTTTACGAATATATTAGATGCATGAACATTATCCTATATGAAGGGGCATATTCATATGGGTATGTATACAATCATACGCGGATGGACATTATCATATATGCATGAAAATTATCATATGTGAACGAATATTATATATTTTAATTTAAAAAATTGGTCCCTTATTTGTGATAATTACAAATTACACAACTGTTTATTTTTGTGGCTGTGAATTTTGTGGTAATATCAGAGAACATTTTAACAGGATGGTAATAATGTGTTTGCCATTTAGCCAGTTCTCCCTACTACTGAAAAACACCAAAATCTATTGAAAAAATTTTTTATTTGAGTTTGGCATTTCCAGTTAGACCATTTAATTCAATAATAAAAAATTAAACTAAAAACATAACTTTTAAATAAACCTAAAAACTGCTCGGCAAATTTCAACTTATCATGTGTGAACATTCGAGAACGGATGAATAAACTCGGGAATATACCAATGTCTAATAATGCAAAAGATATATGAAGCAATTGATTGGAATGTTGCAAGAACGGCTAAATTCAATAGTCATATGAATATAGCAATGGTGAATATACCAAGAACTTCATGAAGAATGAATTGTTCAAGAATCTCTTAAAAAAATATACAAAAGTAAGATAAATGTCGTCGTGAATGAAGTATTCCCAATTCTACAAGAAACGTTATCACATTCAATAGCCAGAAGAACATATCAAAGTTTGAAAATTCTTGTTGTAAATGAAGAAAGAAGAATTCCAAATACAATAAGAAGCACTATACATCTCAATAGGCCAAATCTCAATAGGCTCAATAGGAAACTGCCAAAAGTGATAAATAAGAAACTTTAAGAAGAAGTAATTGATCAACGCTCTACGAGTATTTATAGCCATTGGATATACAAATGTTTAAAATCCCAAGCCAAAACACGAAAAGTGATTCAAAACGATGCTACAAAACACTTCAAACAAAAGCCAAATTCTCCAGAAAATTCATAAAGCATTTCAAGAGTTAAGAGGCCAAAACTACCATTTTCCGCCAAACTTTGTAATGGAGTTTTATTTGGTTGGCCCTCTTTCTCGGATAACATCACGGGCCCCTAACCACGACATATCATGTTCAGACATCATAATAAAAAATCTAAGAGTCGATTTTGGCTGTAACAACTGATTTCTGAAATCACTTTAATTTCACACGTGTTCCTTTCACGAAATTCCTTGAAGCAAAACCTTCTTTCCTGCAAATCCTTCCGTCTGCCACGATGTACAGTAAGTGAATGATGTATAGTACAAAATTAATTTGATATCACACGAAACGTCTCCTCCCTTGATCATCGGGTCCCATAGATTAGATTTATGTGACGGAAAAGGCTTTTAGGTTGATGGATAAGGTTCGACCGATACTGGGGTGTGGGTGGAGAAATTATCTCTACGGGGTGTCTTCCGCGCCCCTCACACCCACTGCAGAATTTTTGTCCACCCATTTTGGTTCCTTTTCATTGTTAAGTCTTATGGTTGAGCCTGGTTTACGGGAGAGTGCGTCTTCCTACCTTAGCGAACGTTATTCGATAAATCTGTGCACAATGGGGTGAAATTCGATTTTCCACAGGGGTGAACGCACCGATTTGTTCCATGCTGCGCTGCTGCCTTAATCCGGATTCCTGATTTGGATATTCTGGCAAGGATGGTAACATGGATTGGTTTGCATGCATACCGAGTTGAAAATGAATATGCATTTATGATCCCGTCCTTTTAAGTAAATATAGTTAGAAATATATTTAATATATATTCCCTCTGTAGCATAATAATAGTAGCTGTAACTGAATTGTATTTGTCCTATAATAATAGAAGCAGTTGCTGAATTTAATTTGTTCCATAACAATAGTCGAACAAAAAAATAAATATGAAACCTAACATTTATTATAAAAAAAACTGGGGTAGTGTTACTCGCGTCCGTAGCATTATCTTCAAGCTACACGTGTCCCCTGGTTAGTGCTAAATGAGTAACCGTGGTGCAGCCCTTGCTTATGGCATAAAGATTAACTGTCTCTGTATTGCCAACTGCATTAGAACAACAGCAACATTATAAAAATACTAAATTAAATTAAATAATAAATTAAAAATAATAGTTTTAATTTTTATTTTGAATTTTTAGATAGTTTCTGAAATTTTCAATAATTTCATTACTGCATTTTAATCTTCTAGGTAGGATGGATCCCTTGGATGCGAAGCTTTGCTTTTCCTATATGCCCAAGCTCAAAATATATATCCTCGTTTTATGGAATTCCCTTTTTTTCAAAATTAGAAATATTGTATATATGGGAACTTTAATGGTTTGAGCTGATGATCTTATGATGCCTCTTCTGCTAAGAGGAATGCGCATAAATTTTTCTTCATAATCTTTACATTTACGTCCACAGTTTTGTTTTTTCAAAGATTCAATATTAGCATAAAATTCACCTTGACAATTATTTTTCGGAAACACGTTTGCAAATTCTTGATAGATTTATTCTGTTGCACTTAAATTGTTTTGCAGCTAAGGTCATCAAGAAATGGACAATTACAACTAGATTTTTGTTTGATAACTCTTTCTTTTTTCACCTTATTTTTGGGAGGAATTCAATTGAAGTAAATTAATTGTTTTCGATCAGCGGGTGAAATTATGAAGAATAGTTTTAATTCGTAATAATTAGGTTAACCTAAAAATTGAAGAATGAAAACAAATGAAAGGTATGATTTTGATTGAAGGCTTCGCAATTTTCCTCTACAACATTACATACAACTATAATTGCCAATAATTCCCGTTAAAATATCCACTTGCTATTATTATTATGGGATAGAAGAAGTAAGAAGTAAATGATAATAACTTAGTCTTTAAGAGGATAATTTTTTTTCAAATACAGCTTTAGATTTTTTTTTTCTAAAATTGAAAATTATGCAATATTAGAACAATGGCCAATGAATTTTCATCATATTTTATTGTTATTTTTTATTATGGAAATTCGAGTATAAATTTAATTATTCGGATTGCACTTTAGAATCAAAACTATAATCCTTCATCGCCAGAGTTTCTGAAATCATTCCTATAACATTGTTTACTATTATTATGACTGAAAATGTCTTCATTTTTATTTATTTTGAAACGTCAACATAGAATCACGATGGTAGACTAATACCAGACAATTATAATGCGAAGGAACTTGTGTTTGCCATAAAATAACATAATGTAATCAATATTAATCGTTATAATCAATAGTTAATACGTAATTATTTCACGAGTTAATTCGTAGTGTTTTAAAAGATACAAATGTGAGATGCGTATATATTGGTATACGTTATTATACAGCTTGGTAATACGTTAAAAAGGTAATGAGCTTATTATAGTGCAGTGTGGAAAAAAAACAACGTTATCAAAATAATCAATAATTTGGATTTCTACTGTTATAATTATCATAATGAATTTTTCTGAATCATTGCTGAAATTATAATCTTACATTTTGCTTACATTATTTTCTTTCTATGTATAGTTAATTAGATAAATATTTTGTGAATTTTTCCAACATTGTTTTTTTTTTTTAAATCTGAGCTTAGAAAAAAGTGCCTAATGCATAAGTTGTATCATTAACTATTAGATGCAATAAACAGAAAGATTCAAACAAATCAGGACAATTGCAAAAAGGCCAACAATCTCATTTAAGATCCTTATAAGAACTTTTTTTTTATCAGTCTGTAGTCTAGATCAAATTTCACGACGTGTTTCAAATATCCCTTTCTCAAAATACTCCTTTTGAATGGACAGCTTGTTAAACCACCATGCAACAGATTTGATACATGTTATCAAATCCGAGATGGCAGCCCACGGAGCATTTATTTAGATCTTAATCGATCCATTTAACCTAAATAAATCTTTATAATGAGATCTCCTTTGCTCGCAGATGACAGTCAAGTACACAAGCGTAACTGATTTGGCATTGATTCGGCCAACCACTCTGTGTGGACATCTGTTCTATGGAAACAGATATCTCTGGATGACGTAAAGGATATCTTCCAACGACTTCCTTCTTAGGAATCTTCACCAGAAAAGGGGACAGAGGGGTGGGGGGATGGGAGCTTTTCTCCTATAATTAAAAATTGACGTCTCGGTGAATGTCAGGGTTTCGAGCTCGAGCCTGAGGCCATCCATCAACTGAGAGTGGGAAATCTGTCAATGGCAAATCTCTCCTGTTATCTTCAGTTTTGATTTCCGTAATTGCAAATCTTGCAGTCTTTTAAGGCTTTTCGTATCTTGACGTAATTGGGCTCCGAGGGCCTTTTGGGTTTAGGCAATTTATTTTCCGTGTGTCGTGTTATAACTAAGTTTACTTCTGTGGCGTGAAACCAAGTTTGCCCGCTGTTGTTAAGTAATTAGAAGTTCGACAAACTTGTGTGTTCTTCAATTGAAAGTTAGCTTCCGGCGGAATCCCGACTATTGGCCTGATATGCATTTCATTATGTTGTATAAATAGGCTCGGTATTTTTTTTTTTCCAGTTGAAATAGTAGGTTTTAAGCTTAGAATCGCATTCGTTAATTAGGTTATAATCATAAGGGTATATTTAGACCAGGTGTGGCCTACCCAAATGATTTTGCGGGCCACTTTGGAAATGCATCCTAACTCCGCTGGCTGCATATAAAATTATATATCCCCACATTAGATTTGGCCCCATTATAGACATTTTTGGAGTGAAAAACTGAAACACAATGCATTATTATTTTTGTGTTTACAATCATTCTCACATGTAAACAGAGATAATATAATAATAATGATACTAAACGCACATTGTAAAGAAATATATAACATTAAAAATGAAATATAAAAAAAAATATGTAAACATAAACCAAATAAAAAAATGAAATCATTAATAAATATTTATTTTATTAGTGCGATATTTGTTTGCTCAAGAATATTATTTTAAAATCAAAGTTCATTTTTTCTCATACATTCGACAGCTCATTTTTAAATATAGAGATGCACACATAATGTATTTTTTTAATTCATTGGTTTTCACTACTTTGGCCATTATAAAGTAAATCTATTTTGTAAAAGTTTAATAAATCTCACGGGCCAGAAAAATGCTCAAGGCAGGCTGTATATATATATATATATATATATATGCAGGTTGACTCAACGGCCATGGTAGAAACTTTTGAGGGGTGGTATACCTTACTAAAACATACATTTTTGTATAGGAATGTAGGGTCAAAAGTGACAAGTTGAGGAGCGAATACAATTTCAAACAAATTTCATGCAACAGGCAGTCACAATACGCCAACTCATACCCATCACGTGACGAGTTTCTAGTCCTCTGATTTACAACCCCGACACGCATGGGTGTTTGTGTAGTTATATATGTTCATTATATATAATATGTTTTTTGTTTGTATGCGGCAGCGATCTGTGTATCTCTGATTTACTGTTACGTTGAATATAATTTTTTAAAGACATTACTAACAGGTACAAAAGAGAAACATTAACTAACGAAATCACCCATTCGAAATTCAGTTAGCTAACCTTTCCATGTTAGCACCTTGTCCCCCAAACAGGTTCGAACAGCTAGTTTTGGAGAATCCCCGCCGAGACTTGGTGCCGGTCCAAGTCTGTCGTGGGTTCTGTTTGAAGGAGTATCTTCCTCTGCCCATTCATTAGAGATGCAGGAAGCAGAACCCACTTAATTATGATTTAAGTGGAAATCTCTTGTAATCTTCTGCTCGCTTAAATGACCCATTTGTTAAGAGGTTTCATCCTTAACATCGTTACCATCTCGGTGTCCTCTGGCACTCGAGACTGCGGGGTGTCCGATAAATCTCGGTGAATCTTCCTGAGTCATCTTATTCTGATTTCTTTCTTGCTTTACTCAGATGGATCAAACGGGGACAAAATACCAGAAAAAAAAAGTAATTTGTTTGTTAAATCTTATTTCGACTTCATTGCAAACTATTTGCACTATATATCATATCGATACAAACTGCACCATATATGTTACATAAGTTCAACTCGTGGTCCAGAGGTAACATGCTCATCTAGCCAACCGCTCGAACCAGGTTCGAACCGTTGGGGGTGTCTTTGTCAGTGCTTTCAGAAACTGGGTTTGGTTTATTACTCTACAATAATTTTTGCGCACTTTGGGCTAATTAGACCGGAACTTACAGTTTAATATGGATTCCAAACCCCTAACATGTAACCCCTAGCATGTGGTACCAATGGCCACAGCGCTAGCCAATTGGCCATCAGCCTGCAAAAACGCCGTTCAGGTTGTTCAGAAACGAGGAGACTTTATGCCGATTTTGACAATATGTGTAATGCATCTAGTAGCGATAGTCAGTGAAGAAAATTTTCTGTTCAGCATCCTTCGTTTGGAAGTTCATGGCTCTAACTAAGCTATTCTGCCCTTTATCTTCAGCTACAAGGAATGGAAATTTATAAAATATTGCATTTTTTTGCGAGATGTATCAGGTTTACTATCAAGTAAAAATTAAACTTTGGCAGTATAAATAATAAACAGTATAACATTAGTGACAAATAGTATTACATCACAGAGATGTGAACTTGATCAATAATATTATTACACAACAATAAGAAAAATTCTTGTAACAAGACAAATAATACTACGGCACAGTGACATGACTAACATTTCGTGATTCGTGACAAATATTATTACGACATTGCAATATGAACAACAACTTGTGTAACATGACAAGTTGTATTGTGAAACACAATCATGAAGATGATTCAGAAGTATTCTTGTATCAGAGTATATTATTACGACAAAACCGAATGAACCACAATTTTTAAGCATGACAAATTATATCATGGCACAGCGATATAAATAAAAATTCGTGAAACGCGACAAAAAATATTATGACACAGAGATATGGACAACAATTCGTGAAATACGACAAATAATATAAAGCAAAGAGAGGAGCAACAAATCGTGAAATGTGGTAAATATTATTACGACTCAGCTATATAAATAAAAATTCGTGAAATAAGATAAATACTATTATGACCCCGATATGAACAATTCGTAAAACACGCCAAATAATATTTTAACATAGTCAGGGGAACAACAATTCGTTAAGCACAACAAAAAATAGTATGACATCGATATAAATAACAATTTGGGAAATGTGGTAACTATTATTATGATTCAGCGATATAAACAAAAAATTCATAAAAAAAGGACAAATAATATTATGACACAGCAATATGAATTTATTTATTCGTCAGACAGCGATATGAGCAATACGTGTAACACGACAAATAATATTATGGCACAGCGATGTAAATAAGGACAATGATTAATTTTTCATGTGGAAATTCAGTCTTGCAAATAATATTATGACATCGATTTAAATAACCACTCGTGAAATGTAATAATTATTATTACGATACAGCGATATGAACAAAAAATTCGTATAAAAATGACAAATATTATGACACAGCGATATAAATTAATTTATTCGCGACATAGTGATATGAACGATTCGAGAAACATGCCAAATAACATTTTAACATAGTGAGGGGAACAACAATTCGCTAAACCCAACAAATAATATTATGGCATCAATATAAATAACAAGGGCCTGAATGGCCGAGTGGCTAGCGCTCTGGCGCTCGGTACCACAGGTTTCGGGTTCGAGTCCCGGCGGTGCCATGGATATGTGTAGTGGTTCGGAATCCACTTTAAACCGAAGGTCCCGGTTCTAATAGGATCGTAGAGTGTTGCGGGGGCATTGTTGCTCCGCGTCCGTGGCTTATCTTCAAGTTACACGCCACCCCCCACCCTCCTCCTCCTGGGTGCCGAAGTGAGTAACGTCTGGGCAGCGCTTGCCTTAAGGCATCCAAGACGTCCTTGTCTGTTTGGCAGCTGCATTGGAAATATATATATATATAACAATTCATGAACAAAACAATTCATAGCGTGAAATGTAACTAATATTATTATGATACAGCGATATAAATTTATTTATTCGTGATACAGCGATATGAGCAATACGTGTAACACGGCAAATAATATTTTAACATAGCGAGGGAAACAACAATTCAATAAGCACAACAAATAATATTATGACATCGATATAAATAGCAATTCGTGAAATGCAATAAATATTATTTTGATACTATACAGCAATATGAACGAAATATTCGTAAAAAAAAATGACAAATATTATGACACTGATTAAAATTTATTTGTGACACACTGATATGAACAATATGTGTAACACGGCAAACTATATAATGGCACAGTGATGTAAACAAAGACAATGATTAATTTTCCATGCGGAAATTCAGTCTCGCAAATAATATTATGCCATCTATTTAAATAACCACTAGTGAAATGTAAAAAATATTATTACGATACAGCGATATGAACAAAAAATTCGTAAAAAAATGACAAATAATATTATGACACAGCAATATAAATTTATTTATCCGTGACATAGTGATATAAACAACAATTCGTAAAACACGCCAAATAATGTTTCAACATAGTCAGGGGAACAACAATTAGTTAAGCACAGCAAATAATATTATGACATCGATATAAATAACAATTCGTGGAATGTAGTAAATATTATTACGACTCAGCGATATAAATAAAAATTCATGAAATACGATAAATATTATTATGACACAACGATATGAACAAAAAATTCGTAAAAAAATGACAAATAATATTATGACACAGCAATATAAATTTATTTATCCGTGACACAGCGATATGAATAATCTGTGAAACACGCCAAATAATATTTTAACATGGTGAGAGGAATAACAAATTTGTTAAGTCCAACGAATAATATTATGGCATCGATATAAATAACAATTCATGAATAACAATTCATAAACGAAACAATTCATAACGTCAAATATAACTAATATTATTATGATACAGCGATATGGAAAATATTCGTAAAAAATGACTAATATTATGGCACAACAATATAAACTTATTTATTCGTGACACAGCGATATGAGCAATATGTGTAACACGGCAAATAGTATTATGGCACAGTGATGTAATAAAAGCGATGATTAATTTTTTCATGCGAAGATTTAATCTCGCAAATAATATTATGGCAATCGATATAAATAACCACTTGTGAAATGTGACAAATATTATTACGATATAGCGATATGAACGAAAAATTCGTAAAAAAAGGACAAATAATATTATGACACAGCAATATAAATTTATTCGTTCGTGACACAGCGATATGAGCAATACGTGTAACACGGCAAACAATATTATGGCGCAATGATGTAAACAAAGGCAATGATTAATTTTTCATGCGGGAACTCAGTCTCTAACCTAATGCTCGTAACCATTTAGAAAACAAAGAACTACTGACATCTCTCCGTATCTGAGGCTCACAAGACAAGCATTAACTTTCCCCCAATCCCCTAAATATGTTCCAATCCCGACTGTTAATAAACCCAGAAAGGAACGCTCAGTTCTGTGGGAAAAGTAAAGGACACCGAACAGGAAAAAAAAAGGGGCTGCAGTCCTCCCGGTCTTATGATGAGAATGGGGCGCAGTGTCATCAGCGAAGAGTGCAGGGGCTCTGCAGCAGACGTAATTACGGACTCTCAAAAGATGTACGGCAAATAATTACGGCAGTCACGCAAGGGAAGGGCCCACGTGCTTAGGGGGGTCCGCGCGAGGTAGGTAGGGGGTCTCGGATTGCCCCGTAACTTGATACCGCTCTCTGTTTGGGGAGTGGATTTTCGGGTGGCTTATAGGAAGTGTGTGTGCTGTGCTGTGGAGTAGAGTGCATATAGACTATTACAGGTGGGCGGATATTGAGGAACTGAATGGTTATGATTGAAATATGGTATTAAGGCTTCGATCCCGATTTGTAATTGGTTTGTTCTTGATGTCTGTATATATTACTTCATATTAAAATGAAAAATCAATGAAAATTATATATATAGTGCAATCCAAATATTTTATTATGTGTGAACATGATATTGTCCTCGTTAAGGGTTCATGGCGCAATCCAAAACGTTCAGCAAGCAAATAAAGTGATATTACAAATTTGCAAATTTGGAATTTTGGTTTGGACCCCTTAACTCTTGAAAGGATTCGTGAATAACGCTAATCCTCAGGAATTTTCTGGAGAATTTAGTTTTTGCTTGAAGTGTTTTGTAGTATGGTTTTGAAGCACTTTTCACGTTTCGGCTTAGGATTTTAAACATTTGTATATCCAATGGCTATAAGTACTCGTAGTGCCAAATTTCAACTTATCATATGTGAACATTCGAGAAGGGATCAATAAACTCAGGAATATGCCAATGTTTAATAATATAAGAGATATATAAAGAAATTGATAGGAATACTACAAGAATGGCCAAAATTCCATAACCACATGAATTTAGCAATATTGAATAGATCAAGAACATCATGAATTGTTCAAGCATCTCTAAAAGAATATACAAAAGTAAGATAAAGGTAGTCATAAATGAAGAATGAAGTATTCCAAATTCTACCAGAAACGTTATCACATACAATACCCAAAAGAATATATCAAAGTTTGAAAATTCTGGGTATAAATGAAGAATGAAGTATTCCCAATTCTACACGAAGCACTATATCATTCAATAATCAAAAGAATATATCAAAGTTTGAAAATTCTGGGTATAAATGAAGAATATACTCGTATATTTATTCGATATTTTTCATATTATTTTATTTAAGCATACAATTCAGTAACATGAAAAATAATATTACGACACAGTGATATAAACAACAATTCGTGAAATACACCAAATAACTAGCAAATTTTCCTTTTTGATATTGTAACGTCTCGGCCTATTTTATACCTATAACGGCTTCAAGAGGATCGCTTTCAAGTTCATGAGAATACTTTAATTTTTATTTTCAAGCACTATATATATACATGCAAATAATATACAATGAGTTATTATACAAAGAAATTAAAAATTAAAATAAAATTTGATCATGATTACGTGCACAATTAAATCACAAGTACAGTTCACTCCAAAGACGATGATTTTCAGAGTTCTCGAGTCTACTTCGAATCTAATTGACTAGTCTACAGCAGACCTTAAGTGAAACACGAAATCACAAGAGGTTCACTTTGGAAACAGGCGGAATCTCTGGCCTGTTCTGTCACTTCAGAGAAAAAGAGGAAAACAACTCTTTTTGTCCTAAAGAATATTCCTTCTCCAAAAACCTTCTTTTTAGACAATCCATCAAGAGGGGGAGGGGCAGTTTCCCGCCCATCTCATTGGAGTAGACATTTCTCAGCTCGAGGTCTATCACCCATCAAGATTGAACAACTCATGGTATAGTTTATATTCCATCTGTAATTATTTCGACCTGTGAAGGTCCCGCAGACTTCGCTAATTTCCTAAGTCTCATTATACATGATAAAGAATATCTGCAGTCAGATTTGAGTGATGGGTTATTATATATTTGTCAAATAAACACATTCCACTTTCCTGGGAATGAAATGCCAAAACTCTTCCCGTGAGAAAAAAAATTCCGCAATATCCTTCTATGAAGAAGATTTCTTTCCACGTGTGTTATGAACCACTTGATGTATCTTCAGAGGATTAAGATTCTTACTTTTTAGATATTCTTAAACAATAAAACTCAAGCATAAATTACTTTATAAAGGATGTCATAATGGACTTTACTTTTTTTAAGGAAAAAAAGAAAGTTTAATTCGAATAGAACATCCGTCACCTGCTAAATCGATTCAATTGGCGAGAGAATCGTCTGTTCAGCAATATTTGTCGAAATGGAAAACAGCCGTATATCCCTCTTCCCTACATGTTTGATGTCGCCGATTGGAACGCCCCCCCCATCCCCTACCAGAAGTTGTCAGGGCTTGTGCTCCAGTGAAGGATTAGCATTCTATAATCGCGGGACTCGTGCAGATTACAGGAAATCTCAAACTGATTACCAACTAATCTAACCATTGTTCTGCGCTCTCGAAGACCCATTGCCAATGAATTGGCTTCCAACTTTGTCCAGTATGGGTCCTTTGTCCTTTTTCCGGGGTGGGGGTGTGGACCCTTGTAGGGAAGGGGGCTTCGAATGGGGGTCCCTTCATTGTCCCCACCACTTGAGAGAGCACACTTTTATTCCGATGAGTTGAGAGGGGGATTGAAATGACGACTCATGTCACGTAATGTGCTTATATTTCGTCTGACGGGAGGGTTGGGCAAGAGATGGCTGGAGATCGCCAAAAGGATCAATGTCCGAATTCACTTGGGAGATGACCCAGCCAAATGTAGATTTTGGCGGATGTTTGGCGATGAATCGTTCAGGAAATGCAACAATCAGTGTAATGTTTTTAATCAGACGTGGCCATTTCGCTGCCAGCTTTTTTGCAGCCCGTAAGATTTATCACACTTTTACAAAATACTGCTTTGTCCAAAAAGTAAGACCAGTTTTCAATTTAAATTTCCCAGGCGTATGGTATTTAATTTTTTTTTTTTTTTTAAGGTTTCTGGCACTGTCCTTGACATCTGTGTGAAATTTGACGTCAAAATATCCATTAGTGTTTTAGTTACGCCTGGTTTTGTGAGATGTTCCACAACCACCGTATTCACCTAATGTAGCATCGTGCTACTTCTGGCTATTCCCTAAACTCAAAAGACCACTCCGGGGACACCGTTTTGAGTCATTTAAGAAGAGACATTTAAAAATTCGCCGGAATCAGTTTTAGCATCTTCAAAACCAAGCGTAACTCAAGCACTAATGAATATTTTGCCATCAATATTTTGAAGTGAAGGACAGTGCCAGCAACCTAAAAAAGAAAAAAAAAATTGAAATATTATATGCCCGGGAAATCTAAATTGAAAAGTGGTCTTACTTTTGGACACAGTAGTATATTTATTTTATAATGGCCAAAGTAGTGAAAACCAATGTATTAAAAAAATACATTATGTGTGCATCCATGTACTCAAAATTACATCAAATATGCAAAAGAAATAAGAAAACTTATAACTGCCGATTCAGTAATTTAGAGTTAGGCAAATCCAACAAAATTTTTGAAATATATATTCATCTCTCTTTCATGTTGAAATCGAGTTGGTCCCAGAATATTTCCAAATGGAACTTGTTGACTTACATTGCAATATTGAATTAATACACATTTTTGTAACATTAGAATCAAAAATTGATTTTTATAACACTTACGTCCCAAAAGAGAAATTTTCCAATTTGAGAAATCTGGCAGAAAAAGTTGTTAGCATTTTGCGTTCACCGTGCACCTGTAAATCTTTTTCATTTTTTTAAATGAAATTTACCAAACACAAAATACGCTGAAACATAAGGAAGCTAACCTGCAACACCTATTACGATGTGCAAATACCCAATTGAGATCGATTTACAAAAGCTAAGTGAAAGAGTGGAAAAACACATAATTCACTAGTAAAATGAATAGTTTTTAATGATTTCATTTATATTTATACATTTTTATATTTCATTTTTAGTGTTAAATATTTCTGTACGATGTGCGTTTAGTAACATTATTATCATATTATCTATGTTTACATGTAAGAATAATAGTAAACACAATAATAATAACTCATTATGTTTCAATTTTTCATTCCAAAAAAATGTCTATAGTGTGTCTAAATCAGATATGGGGATATATAATTTTATATGTGGCCATCGGAGTTGTGATCATTTCCAAAGTGGCCCGCAAGATCATTTGGGTTGACCACCCCTGTTTTTGATAATACACAATGTCATCTTAACCATCTGGAACTTTTAATGTATCCCTTCCATTTACAAATCAAACTATGAAAATCTTGTAAGCATCTAACTTAAGGAGATTTTTTACCCAAAATCAGTCAAAATATCAATTTTGGGACTTTTATTCCAAATTATACTATATATATTGTTTTATTTTATTTATTTTTATTTATAAAATAAGGGAAATTACAAGGTGAATATCTATGAAATTACATTTATCTCTCTTTCGATTCAAATTAACAGAAATTTCAATCGTGACCTATGGTATTTCAGAAAAGCGAGACAAAAAATGTTTTCTTGTCGAATGAACATTCTACTATCAATTATACCATTCAGGTTTTTTTTCCTTTGTATTTTATTCAGAATAGAGATTTATTATTTTTTAATTTTAGTTATGTGGAATACATTTTGTATTTCCATAATGTGTTTGGCATTCAATATATGTGGAAGAAACCTGTTTATTTAATTCGGTGTTCTGAAAACTTCGCAAAAAAAAAAAAAAAAAAAAAAAAAAGGAACAGTACTAAGTTTTGAAAATAATAAAATGGGTGTTTTTCAAAAGAAATGTTTTCTGATCTATCCATTACGAGCATACTAAAAATAATGCAACTCACTTAATAATGCAAAATGAAAAAAATGAAAGTAAGAAATAACGTACAAAGCAAAATATTTCTGAATTTTGAACTCATAGTTTAAATTTAATTCAGAACACGAATTTTTTTTCTTTGAATACTGATGTTTTTGAAAAAAATAATTTTTTTTTCTAAAAGAAATGGATAGATACTTTATATAAGGCAATAAAAAATGATTTTTTCTTGATAATTCCAGATCACATTAAAAAATAATTATTTTTATTTAAATATGTTTTAAAACGGTATGAATTAGTCGTTAGAGAAAAAAAAAAACTATGACAATGCTACGATTTTTTTAAATTCTTTAATTAGCCCAAACTTTAATGGAAGAATTCAGTTTTGCTTTAAATCTGTTTATGTAGTTTCATGATATTTAATATAGCAATATAATTAAAAATCTAAGGCTTTTAAATGAATACTCCTATTAGTAGTATAAATAAGATATTACTGAATAGAAAATAATGTTTTATATGTAATAAAACGATACTAATAATTTTCTTTTTTAACTTTTCACATGAACAGGCATCATTTTTAACATTATGTTCCACACATTACCATGAAGAAGTTTACTGGCATCTTCATTAGAGCGGCTATAAATATCTCATTAACTTACCTGACGGCGTATTGCAAGCATCATATTATTATCCTTTTGGTCGATATATAAACGAGAGATTATTGAATATAAAAATGCTTTTATATATACTAAAACGAACCTAATATAGTTTTTTTTTTTACTTGCATTGTGAACACACATCATTTATAACCTTAACCTACACTTAACTTCTCACCTAGATCACCCAATATCACGTAATATCACGCATTGGACACATGGTCTCTCTTAGTTTGCACATAAATAAAATTCTTAAATACAGAAATAAAATGTTTTTATGTGTTAAAGTGATCATCTTTATTGTCCATCTTTAACTTTTCACATGAACATTCACCTTCTTTGACCTGAACTTGTATAATTTCTTACACACATTTCCATCAGAAATGTGTCCTAATGTATCAGAAAGTTCATTAGAACTTTCATTGGACCATCTATAAATATTTCATAAAGGACTCGTATCAATCGTCATATAAATGACATATTACTGAATACAGAAAAATGTTTTTATATATACTAAAACGATACTAATATTGTTATTATTATTTTTTTTTAATTTTTCACTTGAACACACATCATTTTCAACATTGCCTTCCACACATTACAATCGAAAAGTTCTCCTGGACCTTTATTAGATCATCTATAAATATTTCATAATGGACTCGTAGTATTTACGTCTCATTAATCGACATATAAATATATTACTGAATACAAAAAAATGTTTTTATACATAATAAAACGATACTAGAAACATTCGTTAGATTTTATATATAATATAATATATAATAACTCCGTTTGTATATAATAAATAATAATAATATATAATAAACGATACTAATATTGTTCGTTTTTAACTTTTCACGTGAACACGCATCATTTTTAGCATTATCTTCCCCACATTACCACGGAGAAGTTCACCGGCAGTTTCATTAGAGCGGCTATAAATATCTCATTAACTTACTTGATGGCGTATTGTAGGGCATACAATTATCCTTTTGCTCGACGTATAAATGTGAGATAATATAAAAATGATTTTCTTTCAACTAAAGCTATCCTAATATTGTTCTTTTTCAACTTTTCATGGGAACACGCCATTTTTAATCTTAAACAACACATTCCCATCTAGAAGTTCAGAAGAAATCTTCATTAGATGGTATCACAAAAAGTATCACATAATATAACACATTGGACACATCGTCTCTATGCATAAATGTGAGATTCTTAACAAAAAAAAGTTTTTTTTTGTGTGTGTGTGTGCTAAAGCAATCATCTTTAATCATCAATCATCATCTTTAACTTTTCACATGAACGTTCACCTTCTTTAACCTGAATTTGTATAATTTCTTACATAAATTTTCATCAGAAAGTTAACGCGGACCTTCTTTAAACCATCTATAAATATCTCATGAAGAACTTAGGTCTATTAATCGGTATATAAATGAGATATTACTGAATAAAAAAAAATGTTTTTAAATATAATAAAAGGATACTAATATTGTTCTTCTTTTTTAACCTTGCACCTGAACAAGCTTCATTTATAACAATATCTCCCACACATTACCATGGAGAAGTTCGCCGGCAGCTTCATTACACCAGCTATAAATATCTCATTAACTTACTTGATGGCATATTGTAGTGTGTACAATTTCCTTTTGCGCTACGTATAAATGAGAGATAATAAAAAAATGATTTTCTTTAAGCTAAAGCTATCATAATATTGTTCTTTTTCAACTTTTCATGTGAACACACTATTTTTTATCTTAATCTACACATATACACAAGCGTGACTCAAACACTAATGAATATTTTGACGTCAAATTTCACATAGATGTCAAGGCAGTGCCAGCAACCAAAAAAAGAAAAAAAAAGGAAATTCCGTAAGCCACGGGAATTTTAAGTTGAAAATTGGTCTTACTTTTTGGACACAGTAGTAAATATTTCATAAAGAACTCGTAGTATTTAGATCCTTTTAATCGACAAAAAAGGGAGATATTACTGAATTAAAAAAAATGTTTTTATATGTAATAAAACGTTACTAATAGTTCTGTTTTTAACTTTTCACGTAAACACGCATCATTTTCAACATTATCTTCCTCACATTACCATGCAGAAGTTCACCGGCAGCTTCATTAGAGCAGCTATAAATATTACATTAACTTACTTGATGGCATATTGTACGCATCATATTATTATTCTTTTACGCAACGCATAAATGAGAGATTATTGAACATAAAAATGATTTTATATATATTAAAACGGTCCTAATATAGTTTTTATTTTTTATTTTTCATGTGAACGCACATCATTTTTAACCTTAACCTACATTTAACTTCTCACCTAGAAGTTCGTCAGAAACCTTCATTAGATCACCCAATATCACACATTGGACACATCGTCTCCCTTAGTTTACACATAAATAAAAGATTCTTAAATACAAATATAAAATGTTTTTATGTGCCAAAGCGATCATCTTTATGGTCTATCTTTAACTTTTCACAAGAACATTCACCTTCTTTCACCTGAACTTCTGTAACTTTTTACACACATTTCCATCAGAAAATTCATCAGAACTTTCATTAGACCATCTATAAATATTTCATAAAGGTATCGTATCATTTAAGTATCAATCGTCATATAAATGACATTTAACTGAATACAACGAGTAATATAAAAAAAAAATTAAAGTCATTTCCTACTTTTTTTTCACTCTACTGCAGAAAGTACTTTATTGTTAATTCTCATTCATTTTTTCAAGTTTATCGGGCGCCATTTATTGGTAGATACATTCTACATAAATCTTTAAAAAAAACTAAAATTAATGAATTAAATTTAATTACTGAATTAATATTTGAAAAAACTGCGTTAACATCGAGTGTCCTCCACTACAAGTTCAAAAAAAAAAAAAAAAAAAAAAAAAAAATGTATCTGAACTTGAGTGGATGAATAAAAAATATTTTATTAGCGATTGAAAATTTGAACAAGATATGTATATAGAGAGAGTGTGAGCTAATAGAAGGAATTGAAAAAAATATTTTTATATCTAATAAAACGATACTAATATCGTTCTTTTTTTTTAAACTTTTCACGTGAACACGCTTACTTACGTAACAGTAATATCATCATTTTCAACATTATCTTCCACACATTACCATGGAGAAGTTCTCCGGCAGCTTCATTAGAGCGGCTATAAATATCTCATTAACTCACGCGATGACATATTGGACACGTCGTATCGAGCAGGTTTCCTGCTCTCTGATAAACTCTTACATCCGCTTTTGTGACAAGTGTCACAAAAATCTCTGGCGAACTGGAGGACGTCGTTGAATGTCACTGAAATCTGACATGTTCCAACTCGAAATCACACAGTAATTGATTACGAAACACAATGCTGTCAGGAGCGATAAAATCTTGGACAATGCGCAAAAACATGTCGCCGCCGGGTTCTTTTTATTTTTGGTTTTTTGGGGGCACGATTTTTCGCTTCTGCTGTGTTCGTGCCCCCGTGTTATTGTCATGTGCCACCAGAAGTAAAATGTTTCTTAAAGTCGAGGAGAGATTCGGGGAATGTCTCGTCGTGAGGTTGTCGTTTTTGATTTGAGAGGCTGTTTTTCTTCTAAAGCCCCCGCGATTATTGAGCAGAGTGTTGTGGGTCAAACAGATCTTTGCTTTTGGCATTTGTTGCAGGCAGTTGTGTAGTATAAATGGTCGATTTGCTTTTAGCTTCTGGATAGGAATTTATAGGCTGATTATTACTTCGTAATTTATACTGTGTTTGCATAGTCGCAATAGCATACTTTTGCTAATAGCATTGTTAAGTAGCATGCTATTAGCACGCAATATTTTTTTATGCTCCAAGCTGTTCCCAGGGGCCTGATGGCCGGGTGGCCAACGCCTTGGCGCTCGTTACCACAGGTTTCAGGTTCAAATCCCGGCGGTGCCATGGATGTTTGACGTGGTTCGGAATCCACTTTAAACTGTAGGTCCCGGCCTGTTAAGTCCGCGTGTGCACAAGATGACCGTAGAGCGACAAACCAAATCAAGCTATTCCCAGTTGAGAAAAAGAAGAAAAGAAAAAGAAAGTAGAAATTGTAATTTTTAACAAAAATTATCGATTTTTTTTTCTTCTTGTCCTCTAAGCTATTCCTCAAAGCCCCATTCGTTGCTTTTGGAAAGTGTGTTGCTGGCGTACAGGATGGCGTCAGGTTCAAAATCCTTGGCGGCATTCGTTGCAGTCACTGTACTCGGAACAGAGGTTTGGTTTGTCGCTCTGTCATATTCTGCACCCGAGAGCTAAACAGACCAGCCCTACAGTATTACAACATATATATAAATTATATTATGCGAACTCCTGATGAGCGCGCATCTTGGAAATCGTTACTTCGTTTATATTTATATATTTTTTATATTTATATATTTTGTATATTTCAGTTTTAATGTTGCATATTTCTTTATAATAATGAGTTTAGTATTATTATTATTTTTATATTATCTATGTTTACATGTAAGAATAATAGTGAACACAATAATAATATCTCATTATGTTTCAATTTTCCACTCCAAAAAAATGTCTTCAGTGGGTCTAAATCTAATAGGGGGATGTTTAATTTTATATGCTGTCCGTGGAGTTGGGATGCATTTCCAAAGTGGCCCGCAAGATCATTTGGGTTGGCTACCAATGATTTAGATAATTTTCAATTAATTTAAATTCATATTTTACAAGTAATTTAAATTTTGAAATTTTACAAGTGATTTAAATTTAGATAATTTGCAATGATTTTAAATATTAATAATTTGCACAATTGATTTAAATTTTAATAATTCATTTAAATTTTGATAATTTGCAATAGATTTACTCAATTGATTCAATTTTGATATTTTATAATTGAATTAAATTTTAAAATTTGTAACGGATTTAAATTTTGATGATTTGCAATGCATTTAAATTTTTATATTTTACAAGTGATTTAAATTTTGATATTTTACGATTGATTAAAATTTTGGGTACTTACGTATTAACGATACCTTGGCGACAGACTTGGCGGTTTTTAAGTGTCTCCAATATAACAGCTACAGATTTGGCGGTTTTTAAGTGGCGGCAATCTAACAGCTGCAGATTTGCCGAGTTTTGACGCCATTTTGTAGTGCTACGAAAATGCGTATTTGGTATTTGCCAGAAACAGAACAAGATGCAATTTTATTTTTTCAGGAGCGAAATATTTTACCAAAACAACGAAAATGTCCCAATTAGACTGTTTTGAATCCATGTTAAACTCTATATCGGCCTGTTTTCCACTGAAATCTGTTTGACTAATTTGTGTTTAAATGAAGTGTTTTGAATTTTGAAAGCGTTTTGATTTTAAATGAAGTGTTTTATATATTTTATTATTTGGAACAAAAATTTTAAGTGCAGATTGGCGCCACTTAAAAACCGCCAAATCTGTAGCTGCGGTTGGCGCATGTGCTCTTTATTGGCGCAACTGTCGCCAAGGTATCGTTAATATGTAAGTACCAAATTTTGATATGTTACAATTGATTTAAAATTTTAAATTTCACAATTGATTTAGATTTTACAATGATTTGAAATGTTAATAATCTACACAATTGCTTTAAATTTTGATATTTTACAATTGATTTAAATTTTGATATTTTACAATTGATTTAAATTTTGATAATTCGCAATAGATTTAAATTTCAATAATTTAGAGAATTCATTTAAATTTTGATATTCTATAATTGATTTCAACTTTGATATTTTATAATTTATTTAAATTTCGATAATTTGCAATGGATATAAACTTCAATAATGAGAATTTATTTAAATTTTGGAAATTTTATAACTGATTTAAGTTTTATAATTTTCACAATTTATTTAAATTTTCTTATTTTATGATAAATTTTGCATATTGATATATTAGAATAGATTGACGAATGATATGTTAATGATTGATTTCACTATTTTATGTGGTTATACTTAGGTATAGATGGCAATTTAAGCATATGGGAGAAAAATTTATCAATTAATGATTTTATCTCTATTTAATGAAAATAAATTTATTTTTATACATTCATAAGCTTCTTTCGCAAATATATATTTTCAAAAAAATACATTGAGTGTCACATTTTGATTCTTTTTTGTTTTTGTATGTTTCAAAACATTCTTTGTAAAGCTTTTAGAAATAAATATAAGAAATTATTAAAAAGAGTTTGCTTTTTCAAGGAAAGTTATTTTATTATTATTCTTTTTTAATGAATTTGCAATTAAGTTAAATATTTTAAATCAGATATTTATTCATGAACCTGGCACTTCTTTTCTCACTTCAACCATGCTTTTATAACAGGAAATCTTAAATTAGCATATGTTTCACAAATTATTTTTTTCCCTTCCAGATTTAATTTCAATTTTGTAATTGATTTAAATTTTGATAATTTGCAATGATTTTAAATATTAATAAACTACACAATTGATTTAAATTTTGATATTTTATAACTAATTTCAATTTTATAATTTACACGATTTATTTAAATTTTAATATTCTATAACTGATTTAAATTTTGATAATTTGCAATAGATGTAAATTTTCATATTTTATAAGAAATCTACATTTTTTTCTTTTTTCTTTTTGATTTAGAATAGACTGACGAATGATATGCTATTGATTGAATTCACTTTCTTATATGGTTATACTTGCCGTAAGTATAAATAAATTGCCGTAAAGTATAAAGCCGTAAATTGCCGTAAAGTATAAATTGCCGTAAGTATAGGCTTACTTATACTTACGGCAATTTAAACATATGGGAGAAAATGAACAATTATAATTAAAGTTTATCAATTAATGATTTTATCACCATTTACTGAAAAGTAATTTCTTTTATACATTCGTAAGTTTCTTTCGTAAATATATATTTTCGTAAAAATATATTAACTATTACATATTTATTCATTTTTGTTTTTTGTTATTAAAAAGAGAGTTTTTTTGGTTTTTTTGACGGAAAGTTATTTTATTTTTATTCTTTTTTAATGAATCTGCAATTAAGTTAAATATTTTAAATCAGATATTTATTCATGAACCTGCGTTTCTTTTCTCACTTCAACCATGCTTTTATAACAGGAAATCTTAAATTAGCATATGTTTGACAAAACTTTTTTTTCCCGCCTTCTACATTTAAAAAAAATAAAAAAATATTTTTCCTGCCAAACACTCGCCGCAGATGTTTAGATACGACTAAACAAACATCGTTTCACGCCATTTTGGCTTCGGAATTCGAACGCTAGAACCCAAAAGAAGGAAGAACTACTACAGGAAGGAAGTCTAAATTAGCATGAAAACTCTTTACAAACATTTCTTTTACGCCTTTAAAAATTCATCGCGAAATGCAGAAAAAGGGAAAATTTGTTCTGATGGTTGAGAAAAAAATGGAAGGATTGTTTTGCAACAAGGGTGTTCTTTCTCTTCCATTTCGGCCATATCGAATGATAAAAAGCGTGTCAGCGGGAAAGAAAGTAAAAAAATGCTATCTCAACCCAACAGGATGCACGATCTTTTGAGAAATGTCGACAGTTCTCAACGAGAGACGAATGCTTCAGAATATACTGAACGTCATTCTCATTTTTCTAAATAACTCGTCGCCATATCCATCTATGGTCACTGGTCTTGACTTCACACAGCTGCGAGCCACCATTTTTTTTTTTTATGGATTTTCTTTTTCGTTCCCCCCAACCTTTTTTAACCTTAACGTTCATCGCGTTTAGTTTTGGATTCAGAAGTAACATTGAATGTTTTATTTATTTATGTCGTTGCTGTTCTTGCCTTTGGTGAATTCATTACTAAAGTCACCCATGGAGATTCGTTGTTGGATAACTATGTTGTGCGCCATGCATTACGATGTGGTTATTCTGATATGATCCAGCTACAGAAAACAGAACGTTTTTAGTTTTGGTACATTTTTTCTAAGAAAAAAAATTACCAATAAAAATAAATAAATAACAATAAATAAAAAAAAAAAATTTTTAGTTTTGGTATTTTTTAATTTATTCGTTATTGGATTACTATCTTGTGCGCCATGCATTCGGATATGATTATTCTGATATAATCCGGATACAGAAAATAGAATGTTTTGGTATATTTTACTAGGGGAAAAAATCATTACAAATAAATAATAAATAAGTAAATAATAAAAAAATAAATAATAAAAGCAGTTTTAGTTTTGGTAATTTTTATTTATTTACTTATATTTTGGGAAACATAAAGATAAATAGTGCCAAAAAGTTTTTTTTCAATGGCTTATATCGAATTTTTGATAACGATTAAAATTATATCTTTTATTATCGTTTGGAACAATTGTAAAGGATAATCTATTTTGGATCACTATTTATATAATAATTTCTATATTTTTGGATTACTATTTATTATTTATAAATAAAAAAAAAATTTAAATGCAAAAATAATTATTAATTCTTTATAAAATAACTTTTAAAACAAGCAAAAAGGATATATAAAAATAACACATTTACATAAATTTGAAAAAACTATTATTTTAATTTCAACAAAATATTTAAAAATATATGTAAAGAATAAATGAAATCAACCACCATCTCAACAACCAGCCACTACTGCCACCATCAACAATGACTTCTCCCAAAATCAATTGACTCACTTACGGAGCATCGCGGATCAAGCCCCCTTTATCCAAAATGCTTTGCTACTTATGAAAGAATTTGTATCCATTTTCTCGGAATTAAAAAACTCTGGAGAATTTCTCCAACAAATTAGAAACGCGGATAACAAGGTAGATAAATTGCAGGTCTTCATTAATGGCCTAGCAACTCAAATAACCCAAGTTTCCAAGTTCTAAGTTTTTATTTTTACTTTAAAATTATGCAATGTGTTTTACATTTACTATGGGCCTTGAGCCGACTGACAATATTTTTATGTTGCAACTAGGAGGTTTGGTCGCTTCGCGACCAAGGTACTCCGTTCACCTACACCGATTCAAAGAATAAATGCAAACCGTCACGACATAGGAAATAGAACGTTTTTAGCAACATCAATAAAAATAAATAAATAAAAAACACTTTTAGTTTGGGTAATTTTTAATTACTTATTTATATTTTAGAATATATTTTGATAGATAGTGCAAAAGAATAAAAAAAAAAAAATTGTTTTTCAATGGCCATGTCGAATTTTTGATAATGATTAAAATTATATAGTTTATTATCATTTGGGAGAATTGTCATGGAAAATTTAGTGAACTCATTACTAAAGTCACCCATGGTGATTCGTTGTTGGATGACCATCTTGTGCGCCATGCATTTGGATATGATTATTCTGATATGATCCGGCAACAGAAAATAGAACGTTTTTAGTTTTGGTACATTTTAATAAAAAAAAAAAAACATAAATAAAAATAAATAAATATTATATAAATATTAAATAAATAAATAATTAAAAATAATTAATAAAAAAAATTTTAGTTTTGTTAATTTTCATTTATTTATTTATATTTTGAAAGACATATCAATAAATAGTGCAAAAGAACAAAAAAAAAAATTTTTTTTTTCTTCGATGGCTAATAATAGCGATTAAAATTATATAATTTATTATCGTTTGGTAGAATTATAAAGGAAAATTTATTTTGGAACACTATTGATAAATAAAAAGAATTCAAAATGTAAGAAACAATATTAATTTTTTTATCAAATAGCTTTTAAAACAAGTAGAAAGGATATGTAAAAAGAATACATTTACATAAACTTGAAAAAAAACCTATCATTTCAATTTCAACAAAATATTTAAAAATTTATGTAAAGAATAAATGCAAACCGTCACGACATATGGAAAAAGAACGTTTTTAGTTTTGGTTCATTTTACTAAGAAGAAAAAAAACATCAATGAAAATAAATAATAAATAAAAAAAAAAAAATAATAACAATTTTAGGTTTTTTAATTTTTATTTATTTATATTTTCCTTTTTTAACCTTAGCGTTCATCGCTTTTAGCTTCGATTCAGAAGTAACATTGAATGTTTTATTTATTTATGTTGTTGCTGTTCTGCCTTTAGTGAATTCATTACTAAAGTCATCCATGGTTATTCGTTGTTGGATAACTATGTTCTGCGCCATGCATTTTGATATGATTGTTCTGATACGATCCGGTTAGAGAAAATAGAACGCTTTTAGTTTTGGTACATTTTATTAACAAAAAAGACCATCAATAAATATAAATAAATAATTAAAAATAATAAATAAAAACAATTTATTTTTGGCAATTTTTATTTATTTATTTATGTTTTGGAAGACATATCGATAAATAGTGCAAAAGAATTTTAAAAAAAATATTTTCTATGGCTTATAATAAAGTATAAAAGATAACGATTAAAATAAAATAATTTATTATCGTTTGGTAGAATTGTAAAAGAAAATTTATTTTGGAACAATATTTATAAATAAAGAGAATTCAGAATTTAAAAGTAAATATCAATTCTGTATAAAATAACTTTTTAAAACAAGCAGAAAGGATATACAAAAAGTGCACATTTACATAAATTTGAAATAAAAGCTAATCATTTTATTTTTAACAAAATTTTAAAAAATATCTGTAAAGAATAAATGCAAACCATCACGACATAGGACGACATATGGAAATCGAAAGTTTTTAATTTTGGTACATTTTACTAAGAAGAAAAAAAAATGAAAATAAATTAATAAAAAAATATAAACATTTTTAGTTATTGTAATTTTTATTTATTTATTCATTTATATTTTTGATAACATATCGAGAAATAGTGCAAATGAATTTTAAAAAAATTTTGTTTTTTAATGGCATACGTCGAATTTTTGATAACGATTAAAATTATATTATTAATTATCGTTTGGTCGAATTGTAAAGGAAAATTTATTTTGGATCTCTATTTATAAATAGAAAGAATTCAAAACATAAAAATAAATACTAATTCTTTATAAAATAATTTTTAAAACAAGCAGAAAGGATATATAAAAAGAACACAATTACATAAATTTGAAAAAATTATCATTTTAGTTTCAACAAAATATTTAAAAATATATGTAAACAATAAATGCAAGCCGTCACGACATATGACGTTAACGCAGAACATCATTACGTCACAAGATAGCGAAATGCATGAAATATCAATCTAGATGAAATCGCAACTAAACACTAAACATTACAGAGGATTTTATTGAATTAAATATTAATTAAAACAAAATGTTTCGTGATTTTTGACTTCGCAACGGATGAAGAAATGAAAAAAAATAAAAAATAAAACCTCTGCTAAAAAGTAGAGTTGGGACACTTAAATGTTATAGTTGTTTAGTTATATAGTTTTAGAAATATTGTTCTTAAATAGATGTGTTAACTGATGTGTAAAGAGAGAGTTGGAATGATGCCTTTAATTGTCAATTCAGTAAATTTAAATATCAAAATAACTTTTATTCCTTAATTAATTAAGAAATTTTGTTAAAAGTCAAATTGTAAATACAAACATTTTTACTAAAAGGCCTTAAAATTAGACAACTGGTAAATTTTATCAATAATTATTTAAATGAGACCTATTCTTATTCAAGATTCATTTTTTAGAAAAAAAATAGTGAATGATAAAGTTTTCAAGTTTATATTTTTATTTAAATGGCTTTAAATGATGCTTTTGGCACAACGAATAAAAATTTTAAGTCTAGATTTGAGTACATATATATTTAAGTATAGATTTTAAGTACAGATCGGCTGATGACACATCTGCTTATCGCCACCCACTTATCTGCTTGCGAAAACTGTAACAAGATCTGCCGAGTCTTTCAAAAATGACTCTGGAGGAGTCATTAGTGATTCATACTAAGTACTTGACATATTCTCAATTACTTGGAAAAGAATTCGCTCCTCATATTTGCGTGGGTTTTTCCCCCACCCCTCTTTTTGGGTGGATTGTCAACAAATCGTTTTCAAAAAGGGGTTTTCCTTTACAAGTAAAGCGGTTAGTTCAAAAATCGCAATGTTTTTAGTAAAGGTTTGATTATAATGCCCTTGTGATATAAGAGAGTTTTATTCAAAATTATTTTTTAACATATTTTAAAGAAAGTTTCAAGTTTCGATCAAACATTTTAAAGAATTGTTTTCTTTAATGATTTATCTGCATTTTTAAAGATTAATAATTATCGGTTTTATTAAAAATTAATGATTATCCGCCTTTTTAAACATTAATAATTATCTGCATTTTTAAAGTTTAATAATTATCTCTTTTTTTAAAGATTAATAATTATCTCCTTTTTTAAAGATTAATAATTATCTGCTTTTTTAAAGATAAATTATTATCTGCTTTTGTAAAGATTAATAATTAACTGATTTTTTAAAGATTAATAATTACCTGCATTTTTAAAGTTTCATAATTATCTGCATTTTTAAATATTAATAATTATTTTCATTTTTAAAGATTAATAATTATTTGTTTTTCTAAAGATAACACACTTAAAAGAGTCATATCATTAATCCTTGTGTTAGTACAATAATTAAAATTCTTGTGTTTAAAGATAATTTTTATTGTTTTTACAAAATGGCAGTAATTTAATTTTTTTTAAGCGCCTTAACACTGTGGTTGCAAATTCAAAATTCTACAATAAAAATTTTTTTCATTTTTTGCTAAATATAAGCACGATAAATTCTTCTGCCAGAAAATCCTTTAATTCGGTTCAATGGAGTGGATGAGAGGGATATGTTCTTTCTAAATTGCCATGGCAAAGTGTGAGTGTTGTGCAAACGCTGAAACTTCTATAGATGTCGTTATATCCTTATAGTCTTATAATATCAACAAGTAGGATTATTGCGGTAATAGGATTATAATTATTAATTTTTTTAAACATCAGTGGGCTTAGTGTTCCATTCATATATGACACGAACATTGACACGCCGACACAATTGCCATCGAGTCTCCTCGTTTCTGAAAGCAATGAGTGCAATGAATACCGTCTGTGGATTAGAACCCTCTTGTAGTGCTACTAGGACTTTATTGAAGTTTAGCACACAAATTTTCAATTTGTAAGTAATAAAGAATAACAAAGGATTTTAGTTTAAATACCCAGCATTAAAAAAAAAAAGAGTCCTAAGAATAACTAACAATAATTTATGCTAAAATATTAAAAACTGTAGCAACGAAAATATAACTTCTTAGAATTTTTTTTAAAAAAGAACAAAATCTTTACCTTTAAAATTTTGCTAGAAAAGAATACTTTTTTTTTTGCTTAAATATCGAAATAAATAAATAAATAAATAAAAATAAATTAAATGAATAAAGTAAAAAAAATAGTAAAAAATAAATAAAAATTTATTTATTTATCAAATTTTTAAATTTTTTTTATTATTTTATTAATAATATTATTTAAATATTATTTTATTATTATTAAATTAATTATTTATAATTATTAAATTATTTTATTTTAATCTTATTTATTGTTATTTTTTATTAATAATATTATTAAAATTAATTTTGTTATTATTATTTTTATTTTAGCAAATTTAGTTTTACATAACCTACCGCTACACTTTCACGAAAACATAGTTTTTTTCTCTAATATTTTATTGGTAAAATTCAACAAAATATTTTGGATTATAATGAAATACATACTGGTGAAAAATACCAGATCTCTGTTTATTTACACATAATAAATAATAAGAATATTTATAAATAATAATATCGAACTAAGATTAAAACAAAATACCACTGAAATTTTCTATAGCGTCGTTGTCAAATGTAGGGAAAAAGTATATTCACTTTTATTGTATGTAAATTACATATCTGCGAATAATTGGATTTGCATCTGAGAATAATTGGATTTATTGTTTGTAAATTCAAATAATAAACAATAAATTAATTTATTCTTGGAATTAAAAAAACTATTTTATAAGAGATTGTTTACATTTCTCTAAGCTATATTTCACGTTATTTGTTTTAAATCATATATTACATTCATGTGTATGTATTTCAAATTAAAAATCCTTTTCTGAATTTCATTCTGTATTTATTGAATGAGTTTTAATTTTGATGAGAGTTTCAATTTTAATCTAATACATTGAATTAAATTCATATTTTTTCGTGAGCTGGATTTAGATTGAGCATGTTTCTATATTTTATTATTCATTTGCAAAATATTTTAATTAATTTAAAATTGATATTGTCAGTATAAAAAAAATTATCAATCTTTATATGATGTTCATTTAAAAAAAAAATAATAATAATGATAAATACTTTATTTAATGCTGAAAGTAGTTTTTCTGAATAATAATTTAATTTAAAAAACATTACTGTATTTGGTTTCTATTTAGTAAAGTATATCTTAATATTTCTTCTGTCTGTTGGTTAACCTTTTGAAAAAATTAAATATTCATTTTTAATCAGAAAATTATTATGTCCTGTTCATATTAAATTAAAGAAAGATAAACTTCATTTGAAAATCGTATAAAAATATGACCCCAAGTAATTTGAATAAATAACAGTAATATTAATTTCAATGTAATTTTTCTAAAAATCAATACGACTATGTTATTTCCAAGTTAATCAGCTTATTAAAATGTGATATTAATTGCTCTATTGTTGTTTTAAAATGGTGGACGCTTTTTTCCTGAAGATATTGGACACTAGAACACTAGATATATAACAGATTCAGCATTATCCAGGGTACACAACAAAGAGATTTGCTGTACTGGAACAAAGGAACCACAATTGCAACCACAATTTTCAACATAAAAGTTTCATTTCTTTCATCATCCCTAGATATATTCAATTGATTGTTGATAGCTGAGCAAACCAGACTCTTAGTTGAAGTTGTTAGCGCTTTTGGTTCAACTTACACCTGAGAAACCTTTTCAAAGCACTCAAAATGACGGCCGCTAACCTGCAACACCCATTACGATGTGCAAATACCCAAAATTGAGATCGATTTGTAAAAGCTAAGGGAAAGAGTGGAGAAACAAATGTCGCTCTAGTAAAATAAATATTTTTTAATGGTTTCCTTTTTTTAAAATTTCTTTTATATTTATATATTTTTTATATCTCATTTTTAGTGTTATATATTTCTTTACAATGTGCGTTGAGTATTATTTTTATTATATTATCTATGTTTGCATGTAAGAACAATAGTAAACACACAAATAACAACTCATTCTGCTTCAATTTTTCACTCCAAACAAATGCCTATAGTAGGTCTAAATCTAATAAGGGAATATGTAATTTTATATGCGGGCCGCGGTGTCATGATGCATTTCCAAAGTAGCCCGCAAGACCATTCGGGTTGGCCACCCCTGGTTTAGAACATAACAACATCGATAACATGCCATTATTATCGATTTCTCTTTCTAAACTCAATAAATAAAGTAGTAAAAAGAAATCTAACGAGGAAAGATAAGATTGCAGAAAATAAGGTTAAAATTAAATAAGCATTTTTACATATGTTTATTTTAAAATCACTTTCCTGCAAGCGTGTACGTATCTATATCATTACACTCTGTCAATCGCTTGGTTATCATACATGATAAGAGCCCTTTTAGATCATTTGCGTTCCCCTTTCTTCGATGTAAATGTTGATTATTTTAAATAACATGATGATTATGCTCTTTTCCGCTCGTTAAAATAAACATGCATTCAACTCTTCATGTTTATTTGAGGTTCATAAACATGGTTCGCTTTAGTAGGAAGAATTTAGTAGTATGAGTTAATTTAGTTAGAAGTTTTTATGAAATCCCATTATGTATTTATGATATATTAGTAATATATTCTGTTTTCTGCACAGATAATAAAACCCAAATTACATACTACTGTGTCCAAAAAGTAAGACCCATTTTCAATTTAAAATACCCTGGGCTTATGGAATTACAATTTTTTTTTCTTTTTTAGGTTGCTGGCACTGTCCTTGACATCTGTGTAAAACGTGACGTCAAAATATTCATTAGTGTCCTCAGACACTAATTACGCTTGACTTTGTGAGACGCTCAAATTGATTCCGGTGATTTTTGAAATTTCTGAATGAATTGAGCAAAGAACTTGCATTCCATTTTGTTTGCGGAAACGTAGAGAATGGTGCAGAAGGCATTCGATGGGAATTCCTATATCGGAAAGAAATGTTTAGAAGTGGTATAATTAGTTCAAAGAAGGCAGAGAACACGTTGAAGACGAACTCTCTGGTCGACCCTCCACCTCAACCGACGCAGCTCACGTCCAAAAATTTAAAGATTTGATGCTTCCAAACCGTCGATTTACAATTAGAGGCTTTGTTGATGATGTTGGAATTTCAAAAGGATCGGTCGATTCCATTTTGGGCCTCAAACGCGTCACATCTCGATGGGTACCGAAAACACTGAATGCGACAGCTCACACTGCATTGATTCTTCGTAACTTTTTGCGCCAAAAATGAAACCCATATCGTTCCACAACCACCATATTCACATTGTGCGACTTCTGGCTATTCCCTAAACTCGAAAGACCCCCCGGGGACACCTGTTTTGTGGTGGACGTAAGAGGACCACGATGTTCAACAATAACGAAAAAAATATTTCTGCATCATCTTCGGATCAGAAGTTCGCTGAGATGTCATTTTCATTAGCAGACCGCCCCTAGCAAACCGGGGTAATCGTGACTGTAACTGTAGGGGGGGAGGGGGGATGAAGGGTCTGAAAAGCGGGATCAGTGAAACGGAGGATACTTGAAAAACCTCTTGAGCGTTGACGGATCATCACTTCAGCATCTTCGTCAATTGTTCGAAAAGGAATCTATAACTCAACGATCAGATCGTATTGCGACCGTTGGGAGGGGTGGGGGAGGGGCGGAGCATATCGATTGGCGGGAGATTTTGGGGGTGAGTTTACCAACCGACTGATGAAGCCAAACGATGATGTGATAAAAAAAAAATGTTATATGTGCATCAGCAGAGGGTTTATTATAACATTATTTATTTCTTAATTTGCCTTGAAATGATAAGGGATGAGAGATTAATATATATACATATGACAGAATCCTACTATTAAGTGGCAAAATAGACAGCGAATTTTTCCATTTTGTTCCCTCCTTGACTCAGACTAGAACCCAGAATGAAAAAAATAAATTTTTTTCCAGCGATCTACACGCTTCGCCACTGACGGTATTGATTCCTAAATTTATATTCTGCTAAATATCTTTTAGAAGAAAACATTTTTTCTCTCATATAAAACTAAAATTAATTAATTAAATTTAATGAATGAATTAATATTTGTAAAAACTGTATTAACATTCAGTGTCCTCCACTACAAGTCCGAATAAAAAAATGTATTTGAACTGGAGTGGATGAATAAAAAGTATTTTATGAGCGATTGAAAATTTGAACGAGATATATATAGGGAGAGTGTGAACTAATAGTAGGAATTGAAAAACATTGTAAGATGGGGATTGTTAGAGGGTCTATCATAACATTATTTATTCGTTAATTTGCCTTGAAATGATGATGGGGGAAAAGAAAAAAAAAAGACGAAAAAAGCTTTGTTTATTTCTTTGTAGTTTTGAAGTATCTAAAACTACTCTCAAAACTGTTTTATTTTTTATGTATGCATAATGAAAGACTATTAATTAAATTAAGTCATTTCTTCTTCATTGGCGCGACAGCCCCACGGTGGCCAAGGCTAAAAAAACCCACTAAAATACATCTATGCCACCGCCAGGATTCGAAGCTGGAGCCTGTGGTACCAAAGGCCTCAACTTGCAGAAGATGAAAATTATTGATACCTAAAAAATAAAATGTGAAATTGTTCATACTTAAATAAATATACAAATAAATATTAAATTAATACATAATATAAATAAAATATACAAATTAAGAACATTTCTTACATCAAGTTCCTTAAATTATTGCAATAAAAAAATACTTACAATATTACTATTCTATTGCAAAAAGAAATAAACATGAACAAAACTCTAACATGAGATATTGCAAAGTAAATCATATTACAAAAATACTTTGAGAAACCAGTGTTGAATGAAATTGTCAAAAAAAAGATGAATTGTTTCTCAAATACCTCAGTTAAAAATGTGTGTAGTACAGTTGCCTTTTCAAAATACTCCGGATTTAATACTGTACAACAGAAAATGAAGAAAAATAGTTTTTTTTTTCTTCCATTGTAATTCTTTCGCCCTAAAGCAGCTGCCGTAATTTGCCGGTGAAGCTGCTTTGTAAGGAGAGTGGGCTTTTTAATTCGGATATTTCACATTACGGATGATATAGCCTGAAACTGTAAGCAGCTGCCACTAACGGTTTTCGAATGCAGATTGATATGAAATATTTCGAAATGTCCCATTCTTACTGTTTTCTCTTTAATTTCGTTTTTTTTTTTTTTAAAGTAGTAATGAGACAAAATATTTTCAGGATTTTACAAAATATAGGTAGAACATATTGTACCACGGAAAATAGAGACCATGAGAGAAAAATTTTTTGTCACAAACGCCATATATAATTGCGTTGTCGATAATTGTTGTAAATAATTTTGAATAACAAAAGCATGAAAATAGCGTAAATACATAAGAATCCTTCAAGAATTTTATTTCTGAATGTTTAAATTCGTCAAAATTGAATACATATAGCATTGATTAAAACACGTCAAATGCAACCAACATAACTATTGTTTCAGACAATGAGCAATTTGTCGTTGTCCAACGTCCTTTGAATTTTACATTTGGCTAATCGCTTTGTATTTCCCATAAAAAAACAAATGAATAAATTACACCTTTATCCACGATTTTACAAGAATTGAATAAAATTATTACCAGCACGAATAATTATTATATTGGCGTATGTTACTTTCTTTTACTGGACGAACTTTTATCATCATTTTATTAGACGAATTTTACCATCACTTTCATTGGACAAATCTTTTTTTTTAAATTTTTATTTATTTATTTGCTCTTTTTATTTTTATCAATGTTTTTCATTATTTCTTTGAATTATTCCATCAATGTCCCAATGATAAAGTGTCTCTAATCTAATCATCACTTTTATCTGATAAACTGTTAATTTTTCTTTTTTCGCTTTTTTTAAAAAACTTTTTTGCTTTTATGGTTTGTTTTATTTCTTTGAAACATTAAATTAATTTCACAGTTCTGATGTGACTCCAATTTTATCGTTATTTTATCCTAAGAACTATTATTATCTCAATTATTAAACGAACTTTTGTTTTCATTTTTACTGGACAAACTTATATCCTCACTTTTATTGGACGAACAGTTAATCATCGCTGTTATAAGACTAATTGTTATTATTACATTTAATGAACAAAATAATTATCGGTACTAGTCATAATACAAAGACATTTAATGATGAGTCAGTTTGCTAGTTGAATTATATTTTTAAATGCGTTCTTTTACCTGCTATTTGAATGAATATTTTTGTTTAATTTTTTAAAAATTCTTTTAATTTTTATTTAATTTATATTTGTTTAATTCTTTCATTATTTATTTTAAATATTCCTTTAATGTCGCAATGCTGAAATGTCTTAAATCTGATCATCAGTTTTACGGACTATTTGCTGTCATCACTTTTCATGGACAAACTTTTATCAACACTTTTGTTAGACAACAATTAACAATTTTTTTAACGATTTTTTTCTTTTTTTTCTTTTTAAAAATATATATATATATATTTTTTATGATTTTTTTTTTATTTCTTTGGAATATTCAATTAATTCATTCTGATGTGAGTTGTTGATGACATTTCTGATGTGAGCCTAATTTGATCATTACTTTTATTCTACGATCTATTAATATCTCTATTATTAAATGAACTTTTATTTTAATTTTACTGGACAAACTTTTATCATCACTTTTATTGGACGAACAGTTAATCATCACTGTGTTATAAAACTAATTGTTATCTTTACATTTAATCAACGAAATAGTTATTGGTACTAGTCATATTACAATACATTACATTTACTGGACAAACTTTTATCATCATTTTTATTGGACGAACAGTTAATCATCACTGTGTTATAAAACTAATTGTTATCTTTACATTTAATCAAAAATAATTATTGGTACTAGTCATATTACAATACATTACATTTACTGGACAAACTTTTATCATCACTTTTATTGGACGAACAGTTAATGATCACTGTGTTATAAAACTAATTGTTATCATTACATTTAATCAAAAATAATTATTGGTACTAGTCATATTACAATACATTACATTTACTGGACAAACTTTTATCAACACTTTTATTGGACTAACAGTTAATCATGAGTTAATGATGAGTCTGCTTGTTTGTTAAATTATATTTTTAAATGCACCTGCTATTTGATACACAATGTGCTATTTAAATCGTCAGTTCGTCACTGAAAGAATCTAACTAACCGTACAAAACAACTCACCGAACCATCAAAGATCGGTGACTAAAATCACAACAAAAGCTGTCCCACTCAATAAGCTTCCTGGTCTTACATCTGTTGAAGCACCAAACTTCTTCCCAACAATTTTTCTGCCAATATTTCGCTCCGTTTTATCCGTGGATTCGGTTGGATATTGTATGTTTCTAATTAGTAGGGATTTTCCTTTCTTTTGCAAAATTTAAATTTCTTTGGAAAATTGGACAAACTTTTATTATCACTTTTATTAGACGAATATTTACCATCATTTTTATTGGACGATCTTCCGCAAACGAATCTTTTTGTTTATTATTTTTTATTTTTACCAATGTTTTTTTATTATTTCTAAAAAATATTCCATCAATGTCATAATGATGAAGTCTCCCTAATCCGATCATCACTTTTACCGAACGAACTTTTATCATCACTTTTGTTGGACAGACTGTTAATTTTTAAAAAAAATATTTTTACATTTTATATATATTTTTTTATTTCCTTGAATTGTTCCATTAATTTCATAGTTTTGATTTGAGTCTAATTTGATCATTACTTTTATCCTAAGAACTATCATCTCTAGTATTAAACGAACTTTTATTTTAATTTTATTGAACAAACTTTTATCATCACTTTTATTGGACGAACAGTTAATCTAATCATCGCTGTTATCATTACATTTAATGATATTATCATTACATTTAATGAACGATGCCACAATGCTGACATTTCCCTAATCTGATCATCAGTTTTACTGGACGATTTGCTATCATTACTTTTATGGGACGAACTTCTATCATCGCTTTTGCCGGAGAAACTGTTAATTTTTTTTTTCTTTTTTCCCTTTCTTTAAAAAATATTTTTTTTACTTCTATGTGCTTTTTTTTTTTTTTTTTATTTCTTTAAAATATTTCATTAATTTCACAATTCTGATGTAACTCTAATTTGATCATTACTTTTATCCTACTAACTTTTATTATCTTTATTATTAAACGAACTTTTATTATTTTTATTATTAAACGAACTTTTTGTTTTCATTTTAACTGGACAAACTTTTGTGACCACTTTTATTGGATGAACATTTAATCATCGCTGTTATAAAACTAATTGTTATTTAATAATAATAATTTTATACATTTATACATTAATAATTATAATTTATACATTAATACAATTTGATACATTTAATGAACGAAATAATTATTGGTGCTAGTCATATTACAAAAACATTTAATGATGAGTCTGAATTATAATTTAAAATGCTAATTTATATCAAATCACCTGCTATTTGATACACAATATGCTATTTAAATCGTCAGTTCGTCACTGAAAGAATCTAACTAACCGTACAAAACAACTCACTGAACCATCCAAGATCGGTGACTAAAATCACAACAAAAGCTGTCCCACTCAATAAGCTTCCTGGTCTTACATCTATTGAAGCACCAAACTACTTCCCAACAATTTTTCTGCCAATATTTCGCTCTGTTTTATCCCTGGATCCGGTTTGATATTGTATGTTTGGAACCAGTGGGGATTTTCCATTCTTTTGAAAAAGCTTTGTGGGCAAATTGTGCAGCAAATACGGCGAGTTTACTCGGAAGACGATGGGTGAATATATTTTAAGAGATGATCCGAAACGGAAATTGATTTCAAAATAGTGGTTTAGGGATGTATTGATTGCATTGCTCGTGCATCAGCAAATCATTTCAAGTTTTAAATTGACACATTCCTTTTGAAGTGAGATTTTTATAGATTTATCTAGTCATTATCTTAATCTTTTCTAGGATAATGTTTTAAATATAATTACCATAACAAATATTAATTATGTAATAACCTTTGTCAAAAATGCAATTCTTTTTTTAGCTATTATTTACATGAATAAAAAAACAATTTTTTGGTTTGCATTCACGATAATTTAGTAATATATGCATAATAACATGTTAATATACATAATATAAAAATCAATATATATATATATATTTGAATTAAAAAAAACGCTTTTCTATTGGAAAATATTTTGTTATATTTAGGCCTTTTTTTTGTGTGTAGTATATAGGCTTTTTTTGTTTTTATTTTCTTCATTTAGGGATTTTTTTTTTTTTTTTTTTTTTATGATATAATAGTACATTTGTTTTCTCAAAACTAATATTTTTAGCTGTTATTACTCGTCATACCATACTCGTCACCAGATTTGTCAAATTTGCCAGCAATTGGTCGATAATTTTGCAAATGCTTTATACATTTCACAGTAAAAATTACACATATATTTACTAGAAATTTTAATGAATTATAAATTACGTGTTGCATTTTTAATATCCTGTCTTCCAATTAATTGTAAAATGTTAATCTTGTTAATTTTATAAAGTTGGTTTTCATTTTCGCCAAACTCTTCCCAAAGTAGTTAAATTGTCTGGCGGATAATATTACAAAAACATTATATGTTTTATCCAAAAAATTGGTCTTATATTTACTAGAAATTTTAATAAAATTATTAATCAAATGTAATAGTTGTTTAGCCTCCTAACTTTATAAAGTTTCTTTCTTATTCAACACACTCGTCGCCTGATTTTTCAAATTTACCAGCAACTGGTCGATAATGTTAGAAATGCATTATACATTTCACTGTAAAAATTATTCTTATATTTACTAGAAATTGGTCACATCTTTACTAAATATTTGGTACTCTAATTACGTTTTACTTACTCTAAATTTTTCAATGTCCTAGCTATCATTTCATGTAGTCTATAACCATGTGAAAACCAGAAATATTCTTTATCAAAAAGACTGAACCACATAATATACGGCGCAGGGATTTAATGAAAGGAACTTCCTACCAGAAACTTGAGGTACATCGTGACCATGATACCATTATAGGACACAAAGACTTGAGTTTTAATTATCTTCCATTTTTAATTCTTATCAATCGGTGGCTCGCCATCCGTATCAGGTAGAAATTTTAATGAAATTATAAATCAAATGTATTTGTCAAATTTGTCAACAACTGGTCGATAGTTTTGCAAATATATTATATGTTTCACGCAAACAATGAGTCATATATTTACTAGAAATTTTAATAAAATTATAAATCAAATGTAGTATTTTTTAGTCCCATAACTTCATCAAGTTGGTTTCATATTTGTCAAACTCATCGCTAAAGAAGCTACATTTGCCAGAAACTGGTTGATAATTTTACTTGTACAATGTCACACCTTTATAAAAAATTTTGATACTCTAAATTACGTGTTACATTTTGCGATATTCTTGTTGTTAATTTATTTTAACACGTTAATCCCATAATTTTATCAAGTTGGCTTCATATTTGTCAAACTCATTGCTAAAGTAGTCAAATTTGTAAGAACTGGTGGATAATTTTAAAAATACATTATATGTTTCATTGAAACAATTTGACATACATTTACTAGGAATTTTAATATTATAAATTACGTGTTACTTTCTTCAATGTCCTAGCTGCTAATTTATTTTGAAACTTTAGTATCATAATATTATCAAATTGGTTTCATATTTGTTAAACTCATCAAGGTTAAATTTGTCAGCAACTGGTCGATAATTTTGCTTGTACAATTGGTCACATTTTTATAAAAAATTGGGATACTCTAAATTACACGTTACATTTTTCAATGTCCTATCTGTCATTTCATGTCGTCTATAACCATGTGAAAACCAGAAATATTCCTTATCAAAAAGGCTGTACCACATAATACATGGAGCAGGGATTTAACGAAAGGTACTTCCTGCCAGAAACTTGAGGTACATCGTGACCATGATACCATGATGGGACACAAAAGACTTGAGTTTTAATTATCTCCCAAATCACTCGAAAGCCCGCCATCCGTATCAGGTAGGCGAGCAACCCTCGACGGTTCTCACGTTACCCATTTTGTAATTCAGCAAGTGAGGGGGGTTGTTACCTAGGCCGTGGCTACCTGCCCGTGTTCAAGTAGTAGTTACAGATTTTTATCCTGTGACCGTTAAGCTTGCTGGACCGTGTCCTGATGCGGCTTGTAGTATCTTTTCAGCAATTAAACGTGTACGGATAGTTAGCTTCTTTTTGTCAGGTTTCTTGAATGGCACTTGCGCTAAGTTCTCACGCTAGTCAAATTCAATGAAGAATGTAGTGTTTTTTTTCAATTAATCTATGCATTAGATTATTTTTTATTATTATTTTTATTATTAGTTATTAATAATAATAATTAATTATTATTATTATATAATAATTCATAGTTAATTTTTATTATTATATTATTAATAATTATTTTTATTTTGTATAATTATATTATTATTATTATTATTTTAAATTATATACATATTATTATTATTATTTTCTTTTTATCATTATGTGATCAGTATTAATAGGATGGTGTTATTCAATTCCTTCTATTAGCTCACACTCTCCCTATATATATCTTGTTCAAATCTTCAATCGTTCATAAAATACTTTTTACTCATCCACTCAAGTTCAAATACATTTTTTTTTTGAACTTGTAGTGGATGACACTTTATGATAATGCAGTTTTTTTAAATATTAATTCAGTAATTAAATTTAATGAATTAATTTTAGTTTTTTTTTTTTAGATTTAAGAAATGAATGAAAATTATTTCTAAAGGAATTTCTTCAATACTGGTAAAAAGAGTAAGAATTGACTTTAAAAAGTGTTTTTTATATTGCTTATTTTTTATTAATTTTAAAGATTTTTTCCAAAGGATTAGTGCCAGTTCCATATCTTAAATATGTCGTCGCAATTAAACGTGTACGGATAGTTAGCTTTTTTTGTCAGGTTTCTTGATTGGCACCTGCACAAAGTTCTCACGCTAGTCGAATTCACTGAAGAATTGATTTATGTATATATATATATATATATATATATATATATTGCTTTTTATCATTATGTGATCAATATTAATAGAGTGGTGACTTTTTAAAGGAATTTTAAGCATTTTTCCAAAGGATTATTGCTAGTTTAATATCTTAAATATTGTGTCATCTTCATCATAGCTTTTATTTGATTTGGTATTTATAAATAACAACAATAATAATAAAAATAATAATAAATGAAATAATCAGGAAAAGTGAAAAATGCATTGAAATGAAATGAGTGAAAAATACATTGAAGTGCAAACGAGTGAAAAATGTGTTGAAATTTCCAGTAGCCCTTTTGGGGTTGAAATATTTTACGAATAAAACCAAAACAAGCATTAGCTACGCTATATTTTTAATAATTTCATCACTATTCACATTCTATATGTCCGCAGTCAATAATATTAGAACTCGCGGAAAAAGAAAAAGCCGCTGAATGAAGCTTAAAATGCGCAGTCTGATATATGTGAGGTATAATTCACCTTTATTAGATTCCCAAATGTCTGCACCCCGAGAAAGAGATAACGCTTGTTGGCGCCAATCTACAGCTTTAACTAACAAAGAACTTTTAACACTTTACCGATTGAAAGCTGTCTGTGCTTGCTATTTCCGTCGATTTACGTTTTGTAGAACAAAAATAAAGAAAGTAAAAAGATCATCAGTCCTTTGACAAAAAGGAAGAAAAAAATAATAATATTTAATCAAAGTAGAGAACGAGATGGATGTATAATATATAAATATATATTTCTTTTAATTTGTCTATGACCGGCAAGTTAAAATTCTATCCGCGGGCCGGAGTTGGCCCGAGGGCTGTAGTTTGCCCATCCCTGGGTTACATTGTCGACCATTGTACCACCATCATATATTCGACCGTTGTATAGTAGCCTGATGACCAATTGGACTGCGCTCTGGCCTTTGATACCACAGGCTCCAGGTTCGAATCCTGGCGGTGGCATGGATGTTTGTTAGGGATTCGAAATCCTGATGAGGCCTGATGACCTAATGTCTGATAGGGCCATATGACCGAATGGCTAGCGCCTTGATGCAAGGTACGACAGGTTTCGGGGTCGAATCCCGACGGTGCAATGGATGTTTGTAGTGGTTCTGAATCCACTTTAAGCCGTAGGTCCCTGTCTCATATGACCGTAGAGCGTCATAGAACCCAGTCAGACTTCCTCTCCCCCATATCATTCCCAAACTGTAAAGCGGCAACTCAGATCTAAGCATAGCGATGTGGTGTGGTATGGTGTAGTAGTAGTGGTATTGTTATATAATGAATTAATGCAATCAAACTAAAATATTTTTTTTCTCATTAAAAAAATTATTATCTGAAGAAGTAAAAAATTTAAGGGATCAACTTTTAACAGCAATGTATATAATTTTTTTTATGATAATTTCATTACTCGATTCCTATTCGGATTATAATAAATAGAGCGATGCTACTGTAGATATTGAAAATCCTTTTACTTTTATACAACTTATATGAGTTATTATAGTTTATAACTATTATGTATAAATTATATAGTCTAATATGTGCATAGTATATAGTATATATTATTAGTATGTTATGATATACTACTAGTATATAGTATTACATCATAGTAGTCGCACATAGTAGACAGGACTACTGGTGCATTGTAGATTCACGGTAGATTTATGGTAGGTTCATGGTAAATCAAACTTCACAATACTTCACTAGCTGTGTTGTTGTGTCTAATCTTCAATTTCACTAGTTAGAAGTCACTAGCTTTCGAGCTAGCTAGAATATTTAGTAAATTATTTTATATCTTCAAATCAGACTTCTTAAACTATCAAGTAAGCACATAGCATAATAAAATTTCCTATAAAATAATTTTATATTAAAACTATGTAATTATTATATATTAAAATATAAATTATAACTATTATGTATAAATTATATAGTTTATATACAGTAGAACCTTTTTAAGTCGAAAACCTCCAAAACTCGAAAAATTTTTTTGTCCCCTTCCCTTCAAGCCCCAAAACTCCATGACTCAACATTTCAACCCTCTATATGTCGAAATAATTAGTCAATCCCCACAAGCCTTTTTGGTATATATTTTCTCGCCGTAACGCGAGGATAAAAAAAAAAAAAAAAAAAAAAAAAAAATTGATCTCTGTATCTCGAACATTAGCAATGATTATTTTTACAACTCGATCATTTGAAACTAATTACCTCTATAGCTCGAAGAAAAATAAGTTACCGACTTTAAGGATTTGCCGACAATGCACGTCATTGTTTCTTAGATAACAATGCATGAGTATACAGTAAATGGAATAACCAATTCCATGAAATATTTTTTTATAATTCTTATTCTTATAATTCTGAAAATAAGTTAGAAAGAATCTAAACCTCTACAAGTCGACTATTTCCTTACAAAATCCGCGTCAGTCGAAATCCTCCACAAGTCGAAATCTCTATAACTCGAATTACTAGGCGTCTTCCTTGAAGTTCGACTTACAGAGGTTCTACTGTACTAAAATTGTATAAACTATATAATTTGATAAAAAATATATAACGATATAATTTGATATATACACAGGAAATGTGATCTTTCAAACTTAAAACAAAGATCTTTCAAACTATAATGGAAACTTCAAATCACCTTTCCAAACATCAGACATAAACAATCCCTCAAACCAAAACAATACTACCCATATCATCAACCGATTACCAAAACTACTTCTTCACGCGTCCCGCCAAAAAATCGCACACTTTCAACTGAACCCCGCCAAAGCAAGCCAAAAAAAAAAAAAAAAAAAAAAAAAAAAAAAAGAGAGACAGAACACATGCCAAAATTACTCTGATGACGAATGTTACAGGTTGTGACCCTAGTTACTTACTTTCCGATTTTAGGCGATAAAGAGCCAAATGATTCCACCCTTTGCCAATGTGTTCCAAACACACACACGCACACACAAAAAAAAAAAAAAAAAAAAAAAAAAAAAAAAAAAAAAAAGAAAGGGGATGAAAGAGTCCTTTTAACAAGGGGTCGGGGAGCTGCCCAAAAGGAACACGCCGAAAAAGAAAAAAAAAGAGAGAAATAAAAAAAAAATAATAAGCCCTAGGGGCAGGGAGGGCAAAGACATGCCCCCTTTTTTGTAGCCGTTTCGTAGGTCCCAGTTGGAAGTCGTGTTTACTACAGCCCGGTCGAAAGTTTTGGGAGTTCTTCATTTGGTGCAGAGGAAAGGCTTCGGTGTTGTTGGGGGGAAAAACCGGCATGGATCTGTGTTGTTTTGGATACTGAGTCAAAAGGAATACTACTGTTATTGAGTATGGATTGTTTATTATTTAGTGGAGAGGGTCAAAGTTTGCATATTTAAAGTGGTGAGTCAATGTCTTTTTATTATTATTTTTTTTAAAGTTGATGCTGTCCGGTTACTAGGTCAGCGCTATTATGAATGCAGCCCGACCTGCAAATGTCAAAAGGATGTTCGTGTCATTGTATATGGATTCCTTATGATTTAGTGTGGAGGGTGAAAGTTTGCGTACTTAAAGTCAAGAATGAATTAATTAATTTTATTTTTAAAGGTAATGCTGTCCAATTAGCATAGCGCTGTTGTGAACGCAGCCCAAGATGCAAATGTCAAAAGGATATTCTTGTTATTGTATATGATTTAGGGTGGACGGTGAAAGTTTTCATATTTAGAGTGATGAATAAATGGATTAGTTAACTTTTTTTAAGTTAATACTGTCCAGTTAATAGTTCGGCGCTATTATGCATGCAGTTTTATATGCAAAAACTAAAAAGAAATTCTTGTCTTTGTGTATCGAATGTTAGGATTTAGTGAGCAACTTGAAAGTTTGCATACTTAAAGTCATGAGTGAATTAATGTTTTTTAAGTTAATGCTGTCCAATTAGCACAGCGCTGTTGTGAACGCACCCAACATGCAAAAATCAAAAGGTAATTCTTGTCATTGTATATGTTGGAATGATTATGATGTAGTGTGGAAGTTTGCATAGATAAAGACACATGTTAATGGATTAACTTAATACTAATACATGTTATTGTGTATGAATTGCTTATAATTTAGCATGAGCGTGAAAGTTTGTACTGTACTGTTTTCAGTCCAGTTAGTACTGTACTGTTTTTAGTCCCGTTAATACTGTACTATAGTGTTTATTTTTAAGTTAATACTGTCCAGTGGGCCTGAATGGCCGAGTGTCTAGCGCTCTGGCTCTCGGTGACACAGGTTTCGGGTTCGAGTCCCGGCGGTGCCATGGATAGTGGTTAGTATAGTAGTGGATAGTAGCGGTTCGGAATCCACTTTAAGCCTTAGGTCCCGATCTCCTATGACTGTAAGAGCGTCACGGAGCAGAAGTCAGACTTCTACCTATGGGTGCTCCCTCAGAACAGAAGCTGCACCCCTCTTCCCTCCTTCCGTGAGGGACACGATAACAATAACAACAATACTGTCCAGTTACTAGGTCAGCGCTATTATGAATGCAGTTCTACATGCAAACATCAAAAGGATATTCATGTCATATATATATATGGATTGCTTATGATTTAGTGTGGAGGTTGAAAATTTGCATACTTAAAGTCATAAATTAGTTAACTTTTTTTAAGTTAATGCTGTCTAATTCGTAGCACACCGGTTTTATAAATGCTGTCCAACATGTAAATTTTAATAGTATATTCATGTTATTGTGTATGGATTGTTTATAATTTAGCATGAACGGAGTTTGTGTTTTTTATTATTTTTATTAATTCAATGCTGTCCAATTAGTGACTATTATAATGTACTTCGACAGGCAAATGTAAACCTTTTTTTAGTAGATTCAATCTATTTTTTTGAAATGCAGATGATAAAGAAGTTTTATTCTTATTTTTAAAAAAAAATTAAAATTTTTCAAATTCAGCAAATTATTCACTAATTATTATAATTTTTTTTCATATAATTAAAGGAAATCAATAAATTTTAAATCCCCCCCCCCTCAAGTTTTAAATTTGTACCGTAACGGGAAATTGTGAAAAAATGTTCTTTATTGATACATTGTTCAAATAATGTAAAATTTGTGCTTTCGTTTTTATTTCAATACCTATGTACTTTTTTTTTTAATTCTGTTTTCGGAAATATTTCTTTGTTTCAATATTTGAAACTTGTTGATTTGCTGCTCAATGAATGGAAGCCTCCCTCCTTTTTTTTTTTTTTTTTTTTGAATAAAAAGAAGCTCAAGATTTTAACCATAGCACGTTTCTGATGAAATTCACATATCATTAATTATTTACCTTTTATATACTACTACTAATTTTTTTTTTTTTTCAAATGTGAGTAAGCAAAACCAGTAATTTTTGAGCCATTTTAAGCCATTTGCTTTAAGTTTTAAATTGTTCTAGTACGAGGAATTGGGGGAACTTTTCTATATTTATCGACTGTAAACAAAAGCATGCTGGTGAAGTTCATTGGCTTTGTAGCCTGTTCATTTGGAAATGCTGTTTTTCCATCTCAATCATTTTTTCATCTCACAATCTGGTGCAACTTTTATGCTGTAAATTAACCTAAAGGCATAAATGAAGTACAGCGTATTTATTTTTTTTATATAATACATTAATTTCTAAAAAATATTTCTACATATTTTCTAAAAAATTTGTTTGTTTGTGCTTATTTTTTTAGCAATTGCAAATTGGAAATCTGCAATTTGTGATATTTTTTTTAATTTGAGATATATATTTTTTATTATTATTAATATTAATATTATTATTAATATTCTTCTAATTTCATATTTATATTTGATATATATTAATTTTTTATGAAATTATATATATTTTCTTACTTCAGCAAATGAAGTGAATGATAAATTCATTTCTTCTTATTATTATTAATATTATGAATCCATTTTAAACAGTAGGTCCCGGTCTAATATACCTTTAGAACGTTAGACGCAGGGCAGACAACTCTACGCTATAAAAAAAGAAAACATCTCATGTTTCGAAAACTGCCAGTAGGCAGACAGGCTTGCCTCACCATGGGGCTGTTGTGTCTATATATATATATATTTATAATGGTAAAAGAATATTTATAATTATTAATAAAATATTGATTCAAATCATAAATTTACACACACACACACATGTGTGTGTGTGTGTAAATTCTAAATTCTAAAATTATGATTTGAATCAGTATTTAAAAGTTTTCAAATTTACTGTTTCTTGTGAATTGATAAATAACGATGCGAAAATGGATATATTAAATAAATTTTTTTCTTAAGATTACATTTACATTTTATATCAAAGGGATTAATTTTTGTTTCTGTAAGCCCCATTTGCAAAATAAGTAAACTAATTTTAACCTCACTATTTCTCATTGAAAACATTTTCTAATTCCCAAAACAACATGCCACATGGAAATAAAATTATTAGGCAATAAATTACTTAAGTAAAAAATATAAAAATGTTAACATCTTTTCAATGCAGTTCACAAAAATCCATATTTCATGTCTATTGTTCGAGTACATAATATTCAAATAATTTCTCCATCTCTTTCAGAAAGAAACCTCCATAGAACTGTCACGGAAATTATTTTTCGCAAGGATAGCAAAATAAATTTCGAATAATATAAATGCCCCCTAAAAAAAAAAGGCAAGGCTAATGAAGACACATATATTAAACACATACGGACAGTTTGGCTCTAGGGAATTATTAATATGCATGCTTTAAATTAAAATCCCTTTCTTTCCATTTCCTATTGTTTGTTGTTTACATATCATGATGCATTAGATTGCATTGTGATTATTTCTATATTAAATGCAAGGTTGGGGAATTGGCCAAAGAATTTCCGACTCCTGACTCCCGAATCGGATTTTTTGTCCCAACTCCTCTAATTCCTGACTCTTTTCTGTAATTTTATGTACGATAATCTTTACTAAAAGATTGAAAAGAATTTGTGAAATAAATTCAATAATTTTTATTGAATCAATTCGTTGATGTATTTTTTACAACTTTAAAGATATGGTATTTGCACTCACTTAAAAAAAAAGCTTTTACTTTATAATTTGATCACAAATATGCACATATCCTACAAAAATAATAGCATAGTAAAGAGTAAATAATAGTACAGTGTAGCTTAACGAAATGATCGAAAATTATACATTTTAAGTACAAACTCTGGCCTTTGGTACCACAGGCTTCAGGTTCGAATCCTGGCGGTAGCATGGATGTTTGTTTGTGATTCAGAATACGCTTTAAACAGTAAGTTCCAGTCTAATTAGCCCAAAGTGTGAGCAAAATGATCATAAAGCGACAAATCAAACATCATTTATAAATGCATCAACAGCAACGGACGCCACTAATGGATTCGAACCACAGCTTTCCTGCTCGCTAAATGGGCCCCTTACTACTGGCCACATTCCTCTTTTAGAGAACATAATACTTCCACATGCACCAGTTGTAGTAAAAAATATTTTGAAAATAATTTTAAAAACAATAAATAACTTGAAGTAATAATAAAATCATTTTTAAATGAAATTCAAAACAAAAATTCATTTTCTTATTATTACCCATAAAATATATGGGTCTTGTTTTGAGGAGGTGTATTTTTCTTGTCCTTGATCGCTTTTTTCGTATCTTAAACCACTTTCATTTTTGGACATTTTCACCGAAGTCTGCAATTTTTTAAAATTTCTTTCACGAGCTTTTTTATAAAATCGTTTGGAATTCTATAGTTTTTTTTTATTTTCAAAATTGCTTTTATACGAGTTGTTCTTTGTATTCTAAATTTTGTATCGTAAACTAAATATCTTCGTTCAAAAGATTTGATTGATTGATTTCGTTGATTTTCAAAAGATTTACACATTTCTTCTAAAAATTATTCTCTCTTATAAAATTCTTAATTAATTCCTATTTATAAAATCGTTTGGAATTCTATAGTTTTTAATAATTTAGTTTAGAATTCTATACTTTTTTTTTTATATAAAATACTTAATTAATTTTTTATATAAAAGCGTTTGGAATTCTATAGTTTTTAATAATTTAGTTTAGAATTCTATACTTTTTTTTTTTTATATAAAATACTTAATTAATTTTTTATATAAAAGCGTTTGGAATTCTATAGTTTTTAATAATTTAGTTTAGAATTCTATACTTTTTTTTATATAAAATTCTTAATTTTTTTTTTTTATGGAATCGTTTGGAATTCTATAGTTTTTTTCTTTTCTTTGCTTTTTAAGATTGCTTTTATGGGTTTTGTTCTAAATTTAGTATCTAAAATAAAATTCCTTCAAAATGTGTTGATTTCCGAGAGATTTACACATTTCTTTTAAAAATTATTTTTACTTGACAGAAAACTTTTTACATTTTACTTTTCACAACAAACTCGTAATTTTATAGGTCAGCCTTACATCATTTCGGTCGATTACATTGGTTTTTTTATATGTTGTATTTGCATTTTTGCAGTTTTATGCATATTTTTTGGAAAAAAAGCAAATATTTATAGTTAACCTACTGTAAAATTTAATATTTTCTTTGCGAACTACAACAAATAAGTTTTCTTAAAATGAAAAAAATTGTTAGAATGTAATCTTATATCTTATCCCATAACTCAAAAATGCGACAAATATAATTTATTTTAAAATGAAATGTTTTTTATTTGTTTTACTTGATAATTTTACAAACTATAATGCCTTTAAAGTTTAAGCCGCTCTACAGCCATCTTTTGCACACGAGGGCTAAAAAGACCGAGACCTACATTTTAAAGTGGATTCCGAAGCCCTACAAACAACCGTGAATTCAAGCCGGGACTCGAACCCGAAACCTATGCTAACGAGTGCCAGACGCTCGGCCATCAGGTTCCTAAATGTATTTAAAGATGTAGTAACAAAAGTATTTGTAAAATAAATAAGTATGGGATTTTGAAAGTAATAAATAATTTTTAGTAATAAAAAATATTCTTAATAAGCAAAATTCAAACAAAAAGTCATTTTCATCACTTTTTATTTTCTTTTAATTTTGATGAAAATTTTACAGAACATATTGCTTTTAGAGAAGATGTGCATCCACACACTCCAGTTGTAGTAAAAAAAATAAATTTTTTTTTTGAAAAGAATTTAAAAAATTGATCTTAAAAGTAATAAATAACATTTAATAAAAATAATAATATAATTTCTATTATGAAAAAAAAAAAAAAAATAATTTCCCGACGGTACCATGGATGTGTGTAATGGTTCGGAATTCACTTTAAACAGCAGGTCTCTGTGTAATATGATCGTAGAGCGTTGTAAGGGCAGTGTTATTCGTGTCTGTAGCATTTATTGAAGCTATGCCAGCAAAAAATTTATTTAATTCTGAGATAAAATTTGATATATCTAAAAAAATCTAGAAAATGCAATATTTATAAATAATATATACTTTGAAGTTAAAGTCAATTAATTTCATTAAGATATTCAATGTTTTGAAGGAACACTTTTATTTAACAAGCCATGCATTGAAGGAAATGGAAAGCAAGTCTATTTGAAATCAAATCAAATGGAGTTATAGATCTTTGGTTTGATTTCGTTAAAACTGGCTTGAAGAAAACAAATCTAGACATTTGGTCACTGATTCTAGCACGATATCATGCTTCAAAATCAGAATCATCAATTCAGCTTGAATTTGACTTGAAGACATGCAATTAAATCATTGCTTTGACTGCGGCTTGAAAAACCAGCTGTAGTAAATACCTCAGACAAAGTAATGGCTCAGAATAAAAGAAGCCACTGCTCTTCTTGTTGTTCAGGGAATACACATCGGAGAGGATTGTTTATGGTATCAGGAGGGGAAGAGCTTTTGCCAATACCGCCCCAGGCGCATTTGCAATTGTGATCGCTGCAGTTGTCGTAGCACGTGCACCAACTGAGTAATAAAATTGAATGCAATGCTCTCTGCAGATTGCTCGTGGAATTTATTCGTTTTCTTCATACTGGATATCAGGAGGAATATATCTTGGATCAGATCTGACTGCGATGGCCGTAAAAAAGGAATTTCCAATGCATAAATAAATTCCCATTACCAAAAAATTAAAAGAAATGTTGAAATGAATTTTTTCTTTGAATTCTTTCATGAAAAAATGTATCAAATTTTATCTCATAATTTTAAATGAATATAAAGTTTTAGCTGACATATTTGATCCAATGTTAACTTTTTTTCAGTAAATATTATTTTTTTTTTCAATTTATTTTTTTCTATTATTTTCAATTTTTTTTTTCTATTTCTATTTATTTTCTATTTTTTTTTTTTTTTTTTTTTTTCCTAGCTGCAATACAGAGACATTTTTCTTTATGCCATAAGCAACTGCTGCACCGCTGTTACTCATTTAGCACTACACAGGCTTGTTAAATAAAAGAGTACCCCAAAACATTGATAATCCTAATGAAATTGACTTTAATTTCAAGGCATATGCTATTTTCAAATATTGCATTTTCTTGATTTTTTTAGATTTATCAAATTTTATATCATAATGTTAAAAATTTTTAGTTGACATATTTGAATCCAATGTTACTTTTTTTGCAGTAAATACTATTTTTTTCCTAATGCGACTGGCAATACAGAGATAGTTAATCTTTATGCCATAAGCAAGGGCTGCACCGCTGTTACTCATTTAGCACTACCCAGGGGGCACGTGTAGCTTGAAGATATTTTACGGGCGCGAGTAACACTACCTCCAAAACCCTCTATGATCCTATTACACCGGCACCCATGGTTTAAAGTGTGGTTCCGAACCATTACAAACGTTCATGGCACCGTCGGGTCTTGAACCCAAAACCTGCGATACTGAGCTCCATCAGGCCCTCTGTAAATACTATAATACGTCTATATACTTTGGGGAAGGGGGAGATATTCCATGAATATACTGAAAATTTTCAATTTATTTTATAATACGAAACTCCATATCACTAAATAGTTAAAAACTGTTATAATTATAAAAGCACCTAACGTTAAAGAATTGCGCTTTTTTATCTATATATATGTAAACGAATGTATGTATGTAGATTCCAATAATAATAATAATAATAAATAAAAATATTAAAGTTTAGAAGTTCAAATTATTTTCGTTGAATGTATTATTTATTTACCTGGCGCGTAGCCTAGGAAATTATGAATAGAATTCTTATTATTTCATTTTATGTTAAATAAAAATTTTAATTTTAATATATAAAAGTAATGTATTATGCTGATATAACAATGGATTACATTGTTATAAAAAAGTATTATATGGTTAAAATATTATAATATAGTGAATAGTATCAGTGTTTTGTAGCAATATAAGTTTGTAACTTGTTGTATAAAAATTTCAATGCTTAATTGCTTGATAAAAATATTAATATTTTTTATGTATATGTTTTTAAATGCAAATGTTTTGCAATAGAATATCTGCAGATGAATAAGATACAGAATAGAAAAGGATATGTTAAAGGAGGAATATGATAGGATATGTTAAGGAAGGAATAGGATATGAAATAGTATAGGATATGTTAAGGAAGGAACAGGATATGAAATAGTATAGGATATGTTAAGGAAAGAATATGATATGGAATAGTATAGGATATGTTAAGGAAGGAATAGGATATGATATGTTAATAGGAATAGGATAGGATATGTTAAGGAAGGAATAGGATATATTAAAGTTACTAAGGATTAACTTATTGAATTTAAACAAACTAGCAAACGCTGGGTTGCTAGTTTTTATGAAGCATTGTTTTTATAAAATCTACAGTGTTTAATTAATTTAAAAAAAAATTTAAAAATTGCGAATTTCTGTTACATATTAAATAAAAATAAAATAGATCCAGAAGAAAAATAATAGTTCTATAATTATTAGAAATTTTAATACTTCAGCAACTGTTTTATTAATATAGATACATTTTCACCTTTATACATTAAATATTCTATTCACATAAAACATTTTATATTGACTTTCTCATTCATATTTATATGCCCAACTCGTGATAACGTACGCCGCTGACGAGCATTAGGGCTGAGGTTCAAACCTCTGGCGGCTTTGTTATAGACACCAATTCAGGGGTGGCCAACCCAAATGATCTTGCGGGCCTCTTTGGAAATGCATCATAATACCGCGGGCCGAATATAAAATTATATATTACCATATTAGATTTAGACCCACTGTAGACATTTTTTGGAGTGAATAATTGAAACATAATGATATATTATTATTTTTTTGACTATTATTCTTACATATAAACAGAGATAAAATAATAATGATACTAAACGCATACTGTAAAGAAATATATAACACTCAAAATGAAATATAAAAAATATATAAATATAAATGAAATAAGAAAAAAAAAACGAAATCATTACAAAATATTTATTTCACTTGTGCGATATTTATTTCTCCACTCTTTCACTTAGCTTTTGCAAATCGATTTCAATTTTGGTATTTGTACATCGTAATTGTTGTTGCAATCGTAATTGTAATTGGTGTTTATCGCAATTGATGTTTATCGTTATTGGTGTTACATCGTAATTGGTGTTTTTAATTTAATTATTCTGCGAACTCATAACTGTAAACTCATCAATAAAACAGGCAGTATCTGTCCTGTATTTGCAAGAATATTATTGTAAAATCAAAGTTAATTTTTTCTCATGATTTCGAACAGTTTTTTTGAATATATGGATGCACACAAAATGTATTTTTTTAATACATCGATTTACATTACTTTGGCCATTATAAAATAAATATATAATTTTGGGTTGGCCACCCCTGCTCTACAGGAAATTCATGACGTTTTGTTATCATTATTAACCAATTATAATTTGTCAACGAAACAAATAATAAATTCTTTGGAAATTATTATTTAGGTAATAAATGATGAACTCGCAAAGTAGATTAGGAATTTTTAAATTTATGATCATCCAATTCTTTTGCTATTGTTTATTCAAAATTAAAATTAAAATATTAAGTGCAGAAGGGATTAATTATTTGACAGAAATGAAGTAAAAACGTTTATTTTCTGTGGCATTCATTGAATTGTTGATAAAACACTTTATTTTTCAGCGAAATTGCTCAATTGTGCGTTATAAATTCGATATTTGTTTATTTTAAGCATGCGATTTATAAATATTCCTCTGCATTCATCGCCTCAGTTGGTAAATGTGAGGAATTACAGTCTTAACTGTAGAAAGAGTGTTTATTTTATCTTTTTACCTCTGCCATGTCAACAGAATTTTATTTAAATTTTAATTTCCTGAAAAAGTTTATTGAATCTCAAGGGAAAAAGTATTTTTAAAAATATTATTTCACCTTCAAAGTCGATTTAACATTTATTTGGATGTAAAAAATAATGATGAAAGCGTTCCTTTACTTCATAATATGATTGTAATACAATCATCATAATCATGTTTGTTATTATTTTATACACAGGGTGATTATAATTAAAGTCCCACTTTCAAAATGCTGTAGAAAAAAAGAACCACTCGTCACAATGAGTTCAAATTTGAACTGGAGATACTTGAATAAGGGGAAAATGGTACGGCATCACAAAAAAGTTCAAAAGTGCATTAATAGATGGCGCTGTAAAAGGCATAAAGAAAGTGAATTTGGCTCCTCTGATAATTTGAATATTGGGAAATAAATCACCAATAAGCCGCTATTTTAAAGGTTCGACTTAAGGTGGATTAGGTGGGTAGGGTTGATATCTAATTTCCTTCCCACTCAGTCTGGTTTCTGCAGAGTCATTTTTAATATCTGGTAAAAACTTACTTTTGGGACCTGATGGCCGAGTTTCTGGCACTCGGTGCCACAGTTTTCTCGTTCTAGACCCGGCGGTGCCATGTATGTTTATAGTGGTTCGGAATCCACTTTAAACCGTAACCACTTTAAACTAACATGATCGAAGAGCGTTGGACTTAGCTTTAGTCGACTATGGGCCATCTTCATCATTGACTCACACCTGTTGCACAATTGTTGTTGATCAAAAGCTTACCTTTACAACAAAGAGTTTTGGATCAGACGCGTCGCAAATTGGAAAGAACCCATCGTAATTAGATATCCGTCGTATATTGGGAAAGAAATCAAATAAATCACCAATAAAAGTCGTCTATTTTTAAGGTCCGTTTTAAAGTAGATTTCTGCCTGATAACAAAATCCCACATTGAAGAAGAACGTAGCCAATTGGCTGTCTAATCTCCTTCCCACTCAGGCTGGCTGTCTAATCTCCTTCCCATTCAGGCTGGCTGTCTAATTTCCTTTCACATCGATTTTAATAGCTGGTAGAAACTCACCTTTATGAATGAGAGTTTTTAGGAAATAACCCGTCGTAAGTTGAAAACTGCCGTACTCTCGACGAAATGAATCATCCTAGATTACGCGATATTTTCTATTTTTCAGGGACCGGCATGTTTACCCTAATCATGGGGAAGGCAAATGTTTCACTCCCCTTTTTTCCCTTTTAAGTTGCCGCCTATGTAGAAGAAAGGTCGTGTCCACTAGGTTGTATTTAGGACAGTTGATCAAAAATAGAATGGTTTTAATGGAAGAAATTTGAAAATTTTAGTTATTGTGATGGAGGAATCCACATAGATTTATTTTATAAATATAATTAATTATTTAATTTTATGAATAAAAAAAAATATGACATACTGCTGTGCCTAAAAAGTAAGACAAATTATTTTTCTTTTTAAAAAACTCTTTACTTATTCTTCCAAATTTATTTCCTCGCCTTTAAAGTAATCCCCTCCGGACACAATGCACTTAGGCCAATTTTTTTTCCAATCCTCAATGCATGCTAAAAAGTCATCGGCAGGGATGGCCTTCACAGCGTGGGCCGATTCTCATTGAATCTCTTCAATCGAGGTCTTTTGAGCTTAGGGAATATCCAGAGGTCGCACAGTGTGAATACGGTGGTTATGGAACGATATGAGTTTCAATTTTGGCGAAAAAGTCAGGAAAAATCAATGCAGTGTGAGCTGGCGCATTCAGTGTTTTCGGTGCCAATCGAGATTTGACGCATTTGAGTCCCAAAATGGAATTGACCGATCCTTTTGAAATTCTAACAATTAATTCAGACATTTCAAAAGTCGCCGGAATCCACTTTAGCGTCTCACAAAGCCAACCGTAACTCAAACACTAATAAATATTTTGACGTGAAATTTCACACAGACGTGCAGGACAGTGCCAGTAACCTAAAAAAGAAAAGAAAAATTGAAATTTCATAAGAATCGGGAATTTCAAATTGAAAATTAGTCTTACTTTTACAGTACACAGTAGTAACATAAGCATTTTAGCATATTAAGGGAAACACAGCACAAAATAATAACCCAGGTTTCAATGTCTGGGAAACAAGCTAAGTGTTGAATCAATAAAGAAAATTGCCATCTATTTGCTAAAGACTTCTCGTATTATCCCGACAGTCAAATGGCCCCCATACCGCGAGAAATCCAGTGTTTACCTTTGAGAGTGATAGCAAATAGCTCATCTAATAGCCGCTCCTAATGTCAGAAAATGGGAGTTATTTGCTGTTTGCTTCTTAATCTTCAATTATCTTTTTGATCAGTTACGTTATTCAAAGTTAGCTCGGAGAACAATGGATTTTTAATTATTGATTAAAATAATATTTGAAATGATTTATTATATCCAGACCGTAATTGTAATTTTAAAAATCATAATTAAATAAAAAATTTTAAATCGTAATTGTAATACAAAATTTTTAGGTTTGAAAGAAATTTGAATGTAAAATTTTAATAGATATTAAATTTTTAGTCTTGAAAATATTTAAATGAAAAATTTAATAGATATTAATTTTTTAGGTTTGAAAAAAAATTAATGTAAAAATTGAATAGATATTAAATTAAATATTATTTTTTTAGATTTACAAAATTTAAATGTAAAAATTTTATATATATTAAACTAGATAGTAAACTTTTAGACTTGAAAAATTGTAACGTAATTGGCGACTGTGACAACGCGAGTAAAGCTTCCCGCATCAAATATGACTGCCTGGTGGGAGTTTTCTTGGGGTTTTTAAGACACGGTACTCATATGCAGGGCAGTTATTTCTAAAAATACACCTGGAAGACAATATGCTTCCTTCATCATTCGTTGACGGATTATTCGTGCCATACATAAATAGAACACAAATCCCATTGATATTCAATAAGTTCATATTCCTTCAATGCCTATTATTATTAAATTAAAAAAACACATATTTTTTCAAAACTCACTGATATTCAATTGAAAGTTCGTATTTCTTTAAGGCCCATTAATAATAAAAAATTGATATTTCGCCAAGACTCACTGATATTCAATAATAGCAAATATTTATTTAGTGCCCACTGATATTCAATAAATGTTTGTTTCTTCAAGCCCCACTGATATTCAATAAAAAGTTCATATTTCTTCAAGGCCCATTAATATTCAAAAGTTGATATTTCTTCAAGACTCACTGATATTCAACAAGAGTAAATATTTCTTTAGTGTCTACTGATATTCAATAAAAGTTTATTTCAAGACCCACTGATATTCAATAAACAGTTCATATTTCTTCAATGTCCATTAATATTCAAAAATTTATATTTCTCCAAGACTCACTGATATTCAATAAAAGTAAATATTTCTTTAGTGTCTTTTAAATATCAGTACTCAATAAAAGTTTGTTTCTTCAAGACCTATTGATATTCACATAGTTTTTTAGGGACCACTGATATTCAGATGTGGTCACTGATATGATTCACTTATTATATTAGATATTCAGTATTATTACTTGTGCTCACGGATATTCAGTAAACGTTTGTTTCTTCAGGGTCCTTTGATATTCAATAAAAATTTATATTTCTTTTTCTCACTAATATTCAACAAGAGTAAATATTTCTTTAGTGTCCACTGATATTCAGTAAAATATGTTTCTTCATTGCCCACTGATATTCAATAGAAGTTTGTTTCTTCGATATCCAATAAAAAGTTCATATTTCTTCAAGGCTCACTGATATTAAGAGTAATTATGTTAGTGCCTACTGATATCCAAATAAACTTTTATTGCATATCAGTGGGTACTAAAGAAATAATTACTCTATAATTCTTCAAGAACCCACTGATGCTCATATTTATAAAAGGCTCACTGATATTCAATAAAAAATTCACATTTCCTCAAGGTTATTTGATATTCAATAAAAGAATCGTATTTTATAAGTTCATATTTTTCCTTTCATGGAAAGTTTTTAAAACAATGTCTGGGTTTAAATAAATAATATTAATAAAAGTTTTAATAACAACTATTCTTAATTGAGCTAAGGTTAAAAGACCGCACTAGATCCCAACAGCTGTTGTGGATATAGAGCCGTGCATGAACTGCGTCCAGACCAATACATTCATGATATGTGGGATAATTCATCTTATTGTGGAAGCAATTATTTACTCGAAAATTTGATTTATTTTTTATTATATTTAATCCGTTAGCTGCATCCGTTGTTAATCATAGCTTTAAGAACATTCGTGGTCATTGGGACAACGCGAGTATAGCGTCTCGAAACAGACTCGCCTAGTGGGAGTTTTCTTGCTTTTCTACCGTACAATATTCAAATGCAGGTCAGTTACACCTAAAAGTACTCCTGGAAAGCAATGTCCTTCTTTCATCATTCGGTGAAGTATTATTCGTGGAGTACATAAGTGGAAGACAAAGCCCACTTATATTCAATAAAAAAGTTCATATTCCTTCAAGGTCTATTAATATTGAATAAAAAGTTCATATTTTTTCAAAACTCACTGATATTCATTAAAAAGTTCGTACTCCTCAAGCCCCACTGATATTCAATAAAAGTTCATATTTCTTCAAGTTTCAATGAAATTAAATAAGTGTAAATATTTCTTTAGTGCCCACTGATATTCAATAAAAGTTCATATTTCTTTAAGCTCACTGATATTCAATAAGAGTATATATTTCTTTAGTGCCCACTGACATTCAATAAAAGTTCATATTTCTTCAAGACTCCCTGATATTCAATAAGAATAAATATTTCTTTAGTGTCCACTGATATTCAATAAAAGTTCGTTTCTTAAAAACCCACTGATATTCAATAAATAGTTCATATTTCTTCACGACTCACATTTAACAGATATTTCTTTAGTGGCCACTGATATTCAATATATGTTTCTTCGAGAACCACTGATATTTAATAAAAGTTCATGTTTCTTCAAGGCCCACTGATATTCATTAAAAAATTCATATTTTTTCAAGATCATTTGATACTCAATAAAATCTTTCTTTAAAAGTTCATACTTCTTTTCTCACAATAACTCGGATTTCAACACAATATATCGGATTAAAATAATATTAATAAAATTTTTAATAAAAACTATTATTTGATGAGTTAAGGTTAAAAGACCTCAAAGCTGTTGTGGATATAGAGAGGCATGCATGAAAGGAGTCTCATTTTAAAATGGGGTGATTAATTTCGCGGGCCAGACCAATATATTCATGATATGTGGGATCATTCATCTTATCGTGGGAGTAATTATTTACTCGAAAATTTGATTTATTTCTTCGCAGGCTGTGTGGGACTGTGATCTGTATGGTGTCCGATCGTTTTGGAAGGCGGGCTATAAATAACCTTGAGAGAAGGGTTTCTTGGTTAAAGACGGCCGTCAGAAATTGTGATGGTTAGAAGTGTGAAATTTCTGAAGGAGCTTGAATTGCTTGATGTATTTTAGCTTCTCATTTTTTTTAAATACGAAAGATTTATTAATTTGTTAAAAATTTTAATTGAATTCATCTTTTTCTTTTATTTATAAAAGTATAAGTTTGTATTTAATTCCCTTTTTTTTTTTTTTTTTTTTTTTTTTTTTTTTTTTAATTTTTAATTTTTCAATAAGTGACAAAATTCTCTTGCTAAAGCAATAGTGGCTAGCCTGCGGCCCGCCTTGAAAATTTTCCCGGCCCTTGAGATTGATCTCACCTTTATTTTATAATAGCCAAAGTAGTGAAAACAAAATACATTATGTGCGCATCCATCTATTCAAAACTTAACCGTCGAAATTATGAGCAAAAATTAACAAATATTGCCTGTTTTATTCATGAGTTTATATATTAATTAAATCATATTCTGCAAACTCATGATGCGTGCGCATCTTGGAACATCTAATATTACAGGTTGTAATATGAATATAAAAAAGTCTATAGTGGTTCTAAATCTAATATGGGGATATATAATTTTATATGCGGCCCGCGGAGTTAGGTTGCCTTTCCAAAATGGCCCGCAAGATCATTTGGATTGGCCACCTTAGACATTATTTTGAGGATATCGAAACAATAATCTGATGATATTTTGGAAGCCTGCCAATTCGAAATGAATTACAGAACATATGACTTGATATGGAACAAACGTTATATTTACCAATACAAATTTCATGCCAGTTTTAAAACATACACGAATAAAACCACGTGAAAAAATTAGCAATTTATTTTAAATAAAAGATTTTGAAATGAATTTTTCTCATGTTGCGCGAGGACATTAATCTGTTTTAAGCAATAAGTTATACTCTTACTTTTATTTTATAACTTCACTTTTTTGGAGACGCCATGAACCTCTAGCTAGGACATGTCCTGATTTTATAAAACTCTCTTCTTATCATATGCGATCCTGAATATACTATATATATAGATAAGTTCAGGATCACATATCGTATAGGAAAGATGGACTAATGTATAGATACAGGAAAAAAATATTGAATTTAGTCAGATAATTCATAAATCCATTGGATAAAAATGTTTGACGTTCCATCACTTGAAATGATAGCCGTGATTTTATTTTGTATAAACTATGACAATATAAAAAAGAATTCTAAAGTTTGCTGTCTGCTAACGGAATATTTTAACTATAACTATCTGAAAAATATTTGTTCAAACATTATCGTATTCATTAGTCGTAATTCATTTATATGTATAAAAATAGCATTTGTCATAATACTGTTTAGCACCACATATCATATAGAACTAAGATTGAGCCATCGCATAAATAAAGGACTAAGTGGTGGACTAATAGTGGATTAAGGCTGGATGACTTATCGTTGTTATTATTATCATTATCTGTTAAATAATATTGGATAAAAATGTTTGACATTATTGAAGATTCATCATTTGACATGACAGCTGTAATCTTTTGTATGAACTACAGCAGTATAAAAACACTGATGTTAACCAAATATTTTGAAAAACTGTCTTCTATTCCTATATATATTATCATATATGCCATTTATAATGCTGTTAAGGACCCTATATGATATACGAGAAACGCTGGGATTTTTTTCCGTAATTAAAGACCTAATAATCGCATTATAAACTGCCTTACACACAGACAGTTTCAAAAGCCATGCTACCGGAATAAAATAAACAATAAAAAGAAGAAGCAGAGTTCCCACGAGAAGAGACATTTCTTTCCAATTACGAGCCCAAAAGACCTATTACAGCGCAACGCCTCGTAGTTTTTAAACGATACCACGTACGATAGATACATCACAATGCTTGCCTCATGGTAGCCATAAAATATGAGATGAAGACAGATTTAAAACCGCCTGCTATGTAAACAGTGCTGGGAGAATCCATCCAATTATGTGCTAGAGTGTCTTAATAGAGGCAGTGTGCTTCGTTGATTTTTTAGGTCATTGTATATTACTGCAATGAGTGTTTGGCGGTTTTTGTCTAGTACGGAATGGACACATGTTTAAGACTTATTGTACGACGTGTAAACGATATGAAGTCCATTACATCTCATTACGAGTAGATCAGTGGTAGTCGATCTACTAAGTTTTAAGGTGCATTAAAGGATCAGATTACTATAGACTAGTGAAATAATAGAGTGGCGTCGGGGTTGCCAATTTGGGGCAAACATGATCATACATCTCATATGACTTTTACAATCACCATTATTCACTGTGTCCGTTGTGACGTGATGAATAGTCATTTTATTGGACACTGCCTTTCATGTGTATGGAACGGGTCACTTTTATGGTCACTACCTTTCATTCGCACGCTACTAGTCACTTTCTTTATTTATGTTATGGAGGAAAAATGAACTTATATTGCACCGCGGAATAGATTGCACTCATTTAGAATTTGTTTCAGGCATGTATTTCAGTGTTTTGTAGTTTAACACATGCGATGACAGATTGACGATTTTTAGCGATACACTTTACTGTTGGCTATTACTACTCTATACAGTTGGCGCGAAGTGAGAATCAACTATCATGCAACAATTTTCGAAAGAAATGATTCATATTTTTTAGTTGTAAATAAATGATGATATATGACAACCACTGGGATTTCTTTTCGTAATTAAAGGCATAATAATCGCATTATAAACTGCCTGACACAAAGACAGTTTCAAAAGTCATGCTACCAGAATAAAATAAACAATAAAAAGAAGAAGCAGAGTTCCCACGAGAAGAGACCTTTCTTTCCAATTAGGAACCTAAAAGACCTATTACAGCGCAACGCCTCGCAGTTTTTAAACGATACCACGTACGATAGATACATCACAATGCCTTGCCCCATGGTAGCCATAAAATATGAGACGAAGACAGATTTAAAACCGCCTGCTATGTAAACAGTGCTGGGAGAATCCATCCAATTATGTGCTAGAGTGTCTTAATAGAGGCAGTGTGCTTCGTTGATTTTTTAGGTCGATATATGCTGGAAACTATATATTACTCCACTGAGTGTTTGTCGGTTTTTGTCTAGTGCGAATTGAAGACAGGCTTAAAATTATTGTACGACGTGTAAACGATATAAAGTCCATTTCGTCTCATTACGAGTAGATCGGTGCTTGTCGGTTTACTAAGTTTTAAGGTGCATTAAAGGAACGGATTACTATAGGGAAGTGAAATAGTAGAGTGGCATCGGGGTTGCTAGTTTGGGGCATCATACATCTCAAGTGACTTTTACAATGAGAATTTTTTGTAAATTGTGACGTGATGATTGGCCACTCTGCCATTCATTTCAACGAGACTGGTCACTGTGTTTAATTGTGTTATGGAGGAAGAATGGACTTATATTGCATTGTGAAATATCCTGCTCTCATTTAGAATTAGTTTTAGGCAATTATTTCAGAGTTTTGTAGCTTAACGTATGTGATGTTAGCGTATGTTAAGCTACTACAGAGTAGTAAAATAATAGCGTAGCATCGGGGTTTCCAGTTTGGGGCAAACATGATCATACATCTCACGTGAATTTTACAATCAGTACTGTTCGCTGTCAGTTGTGACGTAATGAATGGTCATGTTCATGGTCACTGCCATTCATTCGCACGAGATTGGAGACTTTTATAATCACTGCCATTCATTCGCACAGGGATTGGTCACATTTACGGTCACCGCCTGTCATTCGCACGGGATTGGTCACTTTCTTTACTTATGTTATGGAGGAAAAATGAACTTATATTGCACCGCGGAATAGATTGCACTCATTTAGAATTTGTTTCAGGCATGTATTTCAGTGTTTTGTAGTTTAACATATGCGATGATAGATTGGCGATTTTTGGCGATACACTTTACTGTTGGCTATTACTACTCTATACAGTTGGCGCGAAGTGAGAATCAACTATCTTACAACAATTTTCAAAAGAAATTATTCATATTTTTTAGTTGTAAATAAATGATGATATATGACAACCACTGGGATTTCTTTTCGTAATTAAAGGCATAATAATCGCATTATAAACTGCCTGACACAAAGACAGTTTCAAAAGCCATGCTACCGGAATAAAATAAACAATAAAAAGTAGGCAGAGTTCCCACGAGAAGAGACATTTCTTTCCAATTACGAACCCAAAAGACCTATTACAGCGCAACGCCTCGTAATTTTTAAACGATACCACGTACGATAGATACATCACAATGCTTGCCCCGTGGTAGCCATAAAATATGAGACGAAGACAGACTTAAAACCGCCTGCTATGTAAACAGTGCTGGGAGAATCCATCCAATTATGTGCTAGAGTGTCTTAATAGAGGCAGTGTGCCTCGTTGATTTTTTAGGTCATTGTATATTACTGCAATGAGTGTTTGGCGGTTTTTGTCTAGTACGGAATGGAGACAGGTTTAAGACTTATTGTACGACGTGTAAACGATATAAAGTCCATTACGTCTCACTACGAGTAGATCTGTGGTAGTCGGTCTACTAAGTTTTAAGGTGCGTTAAAGGATCGGATTACTATAGAGTAGTAAAATAATAGAGTGGCATCGGGGTTGCCAGTGTAGAGCATTATACATCTCACATGACTTTTATAAACAGCACTGTTTACTGTCAGTTGTGACGTGATGACTGGTCACTTCTATGGTCACCGCCATTCATGTCTACGGTACTGGTCACTTTTATGGTCACTGTCATTCATGTGTACAGGACTAGTCCCTTTTTTTACTTGCGTTACAGTGAAAAAATGAACTTAAATTGCACCGTGGAATAGATTGCATTTGTTTAGAATTATTTTTAGGCATGTATTTCAGGGTTTTGTTGTTTAACATATGCGATGTTAGCTTGGCGATTTTTGGCGATACACTTTACTGTTCGCTATTACTACTCTATACTGTTGGCGAGAAGTGAGAAAATTAACTATCATACAATGATTTTCAAAAGAAATTATTCATTTTTTTTTTTTTTTTTTTTTTTTAGCTATAAATAATTGATGATATACGACTACCGCTGGGATTTCTTTCCGTAATTAAAGACATAATAATCGTATTATAAACTGCCTTACACAAAGACAGTTTCAAAAGTCATGCTACTATGATAAAATAAACAATAAAATGAAGGCAGAGTTCCCACGAGAAGATACCTTTCTTTCCAATTACGAGCCCAAAAGGCCTATTACAGCGCAACGCCTCGTAGTTCTTAAACGATACCACGCACGATAGATACATCACAATGCTACCCCATGGTAGCCATAAAATATGAGACGAAGACAGATTTAAAACCGCCTGCTATGTAAACAGCGCTGCGAGAATCCATCCAATTATGTGCTACAGTGTCTTAATAGAGGCAGTGTGCTTCGTTGATTTTTTAGGTCACTGTATACTGGAAACTATATATGATTGCACTGAGTGTGTGTCTAGTACGGAAGACAGGTTTAAGAATTATTGTACGACGTGTAAATGATATAAAGTCCATTACGTCTCATTACGAGTAGATCAATACTTGTCGGTCTGCTAAGTTTTAAGGTGCATTAAAGGATCGGATTACTATAAGGTAGTGAAATAATAAAGTGGCATCGGGGTTGCCAGTTTGGGGTATCATACATCTCCGTGACTTTTACAATCACTGTTAGTGTTCACTGTCGGTTGTGACGTAATGACTGGTTTCTTTTGTGGTCACTATGCCGATCATTCGCACGGTCACAAGACTGGTCACTTTGTTTACTTGCTAACTGAGGAAATTAAGTTTGAAACGCGATAAGTTAAACCAAACTGAAAGTTTCAATGCCAATGACAGAGACAGGCATGATAAATCTGTACGCTGAACGTTCTTTCCGTTGGGTTCGAAGAGGAGTGAAAAAGGTATAAAATCTTTCGGGTGGTAGTTCCGAATCATTGTGATCACATTGCGGATGTAGTATAGCAAGTCTTTAGTTTTATACCTTAGGTAATATTGAATCTGCTACATATGTGCCATTCCAATGACACATATGTAGCAGATGTTCTACGGCAAAGTGACTCCTGAAAAAATAAATAGTTATAATAATAGTTTTAATTTCTTCTAATCTTCTCTTACCATTTGTCGGTGGTAAGATTAAGATTAAGATTCCCTTTTGCTTAAAAAATAAAAATAAAAATAAACAAATAATATCTGTCTGTTGAAATAAATTTAATTTGGTAATGCCAGTAAAATTAAAATAAATTTGGAAGACTTTTATCCAAATTCTCCTGAAAATTAAATAATTATGCCATCTAAAAGACACTTAAAATATTCATCAACTTGATTGATTCAAATTTTTAAAGTTTAATGTCTATCAATGTGATTGTAAATGTATATTGTCATTAAAAAACTTATTTCATTCTAAGTTCAATTTAGAGCTCATTTCATTACTTCGACAAATATTTTTGTTTTGAAAAATTCACAGTATATTGGTTTAGGTGTCCTAGGTCTTGGTTATCTAAATTTTCATGAAAACGTCCATGTAACCCTTTAGATCAGGTGTGGCCAAACCAAATGACCTTGAGGGTCACTTTGGATATGCATCATCACTCCGCGGGCCTCATATAAAATTATAAATCCCCATATTAGATATAGATCCATTATAGACATTTTTTGGAGTAAAATATAGAATCATAATGAGTTATTATTTTTGTATTCACTATTATTCTTACATGCAAATATAGATAACGTGTTAATAATGATACGTAAAGAAATTGTATTGAAAAGAAATTGTAAAGAAATATATAACACTAACAATGAAATATTAAAAATATATAAATATAAACGAAATAAAAAAATGAAATCATTAAAAATTATTTATTTTACTAGCACGATATATTTGTGTCTCAACTCTTTCACTTAGCTTTTGCAAATCGATGGCAATTTGGGTATTTGAACATCGTAATGGGTGTTGCGTCCGTTATGTTTGAACGTGTTTTGAGTTCGGTCAATGTCATTTTCGAAAATAACGATTCGTAGGTAAAGCGTTAACAAAATTTTGTGCTAGATTTCTCAAATTGGAAAATTTCTCTTTTGTGATGTTAAGTCTTATAAAAAACTATTTTTAATTCTGATGTTTCAAAAATGTGTTTTAATTCAATATTGCATTGTAAGTCAACCAGTTCCATTGGAGATATAATATTCTGGGGCTGAACTCGATTTCAACATGAAAAAGAAGGGAATATATTTAAAAAATTTGTAAATTAAGAAAAAAAAAAATTACTAAAAATTACTGAAGACTATATTCTCAAAAATGTTATTTTAAAGTCATAGTTAATTTTTTTTCTCATCATTTCGGCAGTTAATTTTTGAATATATGGATGCACACATAATGTTTTTTTTTTCACTATTTTGGACATTATAAAATAAATATATTTTGTTAAAATGTGATAAATCTCATAGACCGGAAAAATATTCAAAGCTGGCCACCCGTGCTATAGATGATGGCTAATGTCCCAAGCGTCATAATGATCACCATTTAAAAGTTTCTTCCAATTATGAGTAAACGAGTAACGCTATACGCTTCACTAAGGCCGTATAACTGGCAGTAAAGGATCGTTTTACTTAAGAAGATAAAAGCCATAACCCCAAAACTCTTCATGGCTGGAATCCTAAAAGGTGCTTGACGGCTAATTGAAAAACTTAAGGATCTCCGCTTCGTTGAAAAAATACCGGGGACTCCTATGAATAGGCGTGCAAAACAAAACGAAGAATAGGCAGCCATTGTCCGTAGACATGGTCTTTGTTCCGTCCCCAAATAGACATTCCAGACAACACACACTTAAATAATAACTTCCCGCTCCAAAGTCATCACAAAGAGCCATAAGGGGCGGAGGGTATGGTAAGTAAAAAAAAAAATAAATAAAAAAAAAAGTGCCTGGCGAGAAGTTTCACCCCATATTCTTTTTCCACCCCCACCCCCTTTTATAACGATAATCAACTGGGCTGGGTAATTGAGTTGATTTTTTAGCCACCGTTCATGGTTGTTTTTGTTTGAAGACAGAGAGTGAGAGAGCAGGAAAAAAAAAAAAATCTATTATTATTGCATCGTTTTTTTTTTTTTTTTCTTATTTTTTCTTAGACGGCATAAAACATTTTGAGCTATTAATCCTAACGGTGCGAGGGTTGTTTATGTTGGGGGTATTATAAATGGATTTTTTTTTTTTTTTTCTTTGGAAAGCAGGTGTCCGCGAGCTGTGAAGGACATGCCATTGGATGAAGTCTGTGTTTATTTATAGTGTTAGCATATTTCACGGGGACACGGGCAGATGCTGATGGTTGGGTTAATAGCGGCCTTATCTTAGCTTTTCAGGGTGCCTTTTGTTGGCAAGGCATTAGATAATAGAACGTCTTTCTGTATTTAAAAGCAATAAATAAAGCTCGTATCTCACTGAGAAATGCATAAGTAGGCGATCATTTTTGAATCGCCTTAATGTCCCACTTTTATATAAGCTTATATAAAAAATGTGCGAATTATTAAGTAAGGAATTTCCATAGATAACTCTTTCTAAGAAAAAAAAATGTTTTTTAGAAATATATATATATATATATATATATACACGAAAGTATTAATTATATAGATTATTAACACAAATAAATCATCATAAAACTATTTTAAAAATAAGTAAAATTTTATAGTTTTATTGTGAATACCAGGGCTAGCCAACCCGAATGATCTTGTGGGCCACTTTGGAAATGCATCATAACTCAATGATCCGCTTATAAAATTATATATCCTCCTATTAGATTTAGACCCACTCTAGACATTTTTTGGAGTGGAAAATTGAAACATGATGAGTTATTATTATTGTGTTTACTGTTATTCTTACGTGTAAATTTACGTAATATAATAAATAATAATGATACTAAACGCACATTGTAAAGAAATATTTAACACTAAAAATGAAATATAAAAAAATATAAATATAAACAAAATAAAACAAATTAAATCAGTATAAAATATGTATTTTGCTAGTGCGATATTTGTTTCTCTACTCTTTCACTTAGATTTTGCAAATCGATCTCCATGGGTATTTGCATATTGTAATTGGTGTTACAGGTTAGTGTCCGTTATGTTTGAGCCTGTTTTGTGTTTGGTCAATTTTATTTTAGGAAAAAAAAAACGATTCGCAGGTGTCAGTTGAACCCAAAGCTCTAACAACTTTTTGTGCCTGATTTCTGAAATTGGAAAATTTCTCTTTTATGAAGTAAGTGTTACAAAAATGTACTTTTGATTTTGACGTTTCAATATTGCACTGTAAGTCAACTAGTTCCATTTGGAGATATTCTGAGGCTGATTCGATTTCAAAATGGAAGGGAGATGAATATATTTTAAAACTTTCGTTGCATTTGTCTAACTCTAAATTAGACAACTAATTTTGACTGTTCATTTTTGAATATATGGATGCACACATAATGTATTTTTTAATACATTGCTTTTCACTACTTTGACCATTATAAAATGAATATATTTTCTAAAAGAGTGATAAATCTCACGGGGCGAAAAATTATCAAGGCGGGTCAGGGTTGGCCACCCTTGCTGTAAATGGACATTTCATATAGAAGGGCAATCAACTCAAAATTATTTTTATGATGAGGAAATTATTTATTCAACATCGAAATTATCTTTATATCATATGTGAACATTACGTTGTCCGGGTGAGGGGTCCGTGATTTTATCCGAAAATGAGGGTCAAACAAATAAAACTCTATTGTAAATTTTGGTGGAAAATGTTAGTTTTGGTCCCTTAACTCTTGAAATGCTTCATGAATTTTCTGAAGAATTTGGCTTTTGTTTCAAATGTTTTGTAGTATGGTTTCGAATCACTTTTTATGTTTTGGGTTGGAATTTTAAACATTTGTATATCCAATGATATAAGTACTCGTAGTGCTTTGATCAATTCCTTCTTTTTGAAGTTTCATATTTATCCCTTTTGATTTTTCCATATTGAGCACTTTTGGCATTTTTTTGACATATTGAGCTGTATAGTGCTTCTTATTGTATTTGGAATAATTCATTCTTCATTTATGCCTAGAATTTTCAAACATTGATATATTCTTTTGGCTATTGAATGTTATCGTGTTTCTTATAGAATTTGGAATACTTTATTCTTCATTTATGATTAATATTTTCAAACTTTAATATATTCTTTTGCTATTGAATATTATAGTGTTTTTTGTAGAATTGGGAATACTTCATTCTTCATTTACGCCGACATTTAACTTTTGAATATTCTTTTAGAGATTCTTGAACAATTCATTCTTCATGAAGTTCTCGATCTATTCAACATTGCTCTATTCATGTGGCTATTGCATTTGGCCATTCTTGTAGTATTCCAATCGATTGCTTCATACATCTCTTGCGTTAAACGTTGGCATATTCTTGAGTTTATTCATCCGTCCTTGAATGTTCACACATGATAAGTTGAAATCTGCTCGGAAAATATCAGTTTTTTTTTTATTAAATTAGCACATAAAATATAATATCATGTATTTTTACAATATAAATAATTCATAAATTTTGAGTATATTAAGCATAGCAGCATAGTATTAATAAGCATAGCAGCCAATTTTTTTTTAATAATGTAGTGTTTAAAGATGAATCACCTGTCATATTGTCAACTAAGAATTCGATAATAAGACAATCATCTTTTACTACACACGTTTGATATTCTATGTTCTTTTTTTCTTCCTTCACATAGAATATAAAGAGTTTGTTCTCACGAATCTATGTCACGACGAACAGTTTATTCTAAAAAAACTCCCGACTTGAAGAAATAAAAAAAATGGTGTTTAAAAACGATTTTGGAATAAAACAGAATGAGTCTATTCTTCCTAAGGTTTAAAAGATTTCGCAGAATTCTAAATATCTTTGAACTCGGAAAAGAATCCTAGATATATTTTTCTTAAACAATAGAACAGGATTCCTTTTGATAGTTTCAGAAAGGAACTCTTCGAATGCTGACGAATTATTTTGTTCCAAATGTGGAATTATAGGTTCGTGTAACGGTGTGGATATTCTGCACGATGTAATTGTATGGTAAAGAACTGCAAATCATCTGTTTCTATAAACCTCGTTCGAAAAATAGAAATAGAATCATTCATTGTCAACGGAAATGGATGCTTAAAAAATCGTTTGGTTTTGTATGAGGTTTATTGAAGAAGAGTGAATATATATTTCCATTTCTTCTCTGTTTTTAAAGTTAAAGATATGACTAAAACATTAAATACACTTTCCTGAATCGAAAATAAATTCCAGAATAGCTATTTAACTTATATTATTTAGTCATTTCGTTTTTATTTTTTAAATCTTTTAAAACATTCACACTTTCGAACACAATTTTAGAATGAACTCAAGAATACTGAACGAATTATTTTATTTCAAATGTAGAATTATATTTTCATATAAATGTGTTGTATATTCTGTACGATGTAATTGTATGGTAAAGAACTGTAAATCCTCTGCCTCTATAAACCTCGTTCGAAAAAACAGAAATAGAAGCATTGTCAATGGAAAAGAACGTTTAAAAAATCGTTTGGCTTTGTATGATTTTTATCGAAGCAAAGTGAAAATTTTTTTTTCTCTTTCTTCTGTGTTTTTAAAGTTAATGATATGACAAAAACTATAAATGTAATCAATTCCAGAAACGCTATATAGCTTATATTATTTTGTTATTTTAGTTATTTCGTTTTCATTTTTAAATCTTTTGAAACATTCACACTTTCAAACACAATTTTAGAATGAACTCACAAATACAGAACGAATTATTCTATTCCAAATAATGTATGGTAAATCTTGTAAATTGTATAGTAAATCTTTTAAAACATTCACACTTTCAAACGCATTTTTAAAATAAACTGATGAATACTGAACGAATTATTTTATTCCAAATATGGAATTATATTTTTGTATAAATATGTTGTATATTCTGCATGATGTAGTTGTATAGTAAAGAACAGCAAATCATCTGCTTCTATAAACATGTTCGAAAAAATAGGAATAGAAGCATTGTCAACGGAAAAAGACGCTTTAAAAAATCGTGTGTTGTGTGATGTTTATCGAAGCAGAGTGAAAAAATTTTGCTTCCCTTCTTTCTGTTTTTAAAGTTAAAGATATGACAAAAACATTAAATACAGTTTCCTTAATCGAAAATAAGTATTCAATAAATTCCAGAAAGGCTATTTAGCTTATATTATTTTGTTATTTTAGTTATATCGTTTTCATTTTTAAAAATTTTTAAAGCATTCAAACTTTCAAACACAATTTTAGAATAAACTCACAAATACTGAACGAATTATTTTATTCCAAATGTAGAATTATATTTTCATATAAATGTGTTGTATATTCTGCACGATGTAATTGTATGGTAAAGAACTGTAAATCATCTGCCTCTATAAACCTCGTTCGAAAAATAGAAATAGAAGCATTGTCAACGGAAAAGGAAGCTTAAAAAATCGTTTGGTTTTGTATGATGTTTATAGAAGTAGGGTGAAATTTTTTTTTTTTTTTTTATTATATTTAAATAGTATGTAGTGAATTCTTACGCTTAAAATATCGTTTGGTTTTTTTTGTATGATGTTTATCGAAGTAGAGTGAAGAAAATTTTACTATCACTATTTAGTATTTTTACTTGTAGATTTTCTTTTATTTCTGACTTAGTTTAATTGACCAGGTGTATGAAACAAACATCCAAAAAATTTTTTAACTTCTGGTCAAGGGAAGGAAAAATGTGAATAAAAAAAGAGAAAATATTTAGTTACTTTATTGATATTAAATAAAATTCTAATCGTTTTGTATTAGTCAGGAATACTTGATTTCAAAGTAGACATGACACATTTTTTTTTTGTGTGTTTTATTACTTATGAATTTATAATGATTATTCAATGATTATTTTTGAATTAAATGAATCGTATAGAATTTCATATATCGACATATCGGAATGTTTTATGTGTGTAATTATTTACAATTTTTTTTTTCACTGCTGTATTATTGTTATTAGTTTGCATTTTTACTTCACTGTGTAATCTTGAACAAATCAAATTTTTTATTGATATGTTTTCATAGTAAGCTTTTTATTAATAATTTGTCTATTTTAGAAGGAATAAAAAAAAATATCAAAATTCCTAACTGAATACAGCAATCCTTTTAGTGACTTTATAGTATTTTTTTTTAAATGTTTGTTGGTGAAGTCGTGTTTATTTTGCAAATAAAAACATCTTGAAAGAAGCAAAACTCTGCAATATCCTTGAGTAAATATCAGAAAGGATTTTGTTTATTCAGGATTTTCATACATACATAAAAAAAAAAATCTTATATGTTGTCCGATGTATGATCCGCATGTAATGATTATGTTATTCTCAGGTCATTATGTTATCACTCTCAAAGATCTGGAATTAATACTTGCAAACACGATTTACACCAACCTAATACGGTACACGCTGATGAAGAATCTCTTATCCTATAATTTGGTCGCTATTCACTTTTTAGAAACCACGGTAACGATCACAAATTCTTGGAACATGCCATATAATTCTATCTACACCACAATGCCATTCACTTTCTAGAGTTGAGTTGAGCCCTCATCATTTAAGTGCACCGTGTTTTTTTTTTAAACTTATTTTTATTTTTTATCTTTCTGTTTGTGGAAACGTACTGAAGATGAGAGGGGGGTACTGCAGATTACCCTTCTTTTCACAGAAAAAGAAGCTTTTGAGAGCTGGGGGCCCCTTAAAGGGAAGGGGGGCCCACGCCTGGTTGCATTTATCACTGGGCACGAATGTTTACAATACAATTGGGGAAGCGAGGAGTGGGAACCCTCTTCACTTTACAGTGGGTGGCCGTGGTAAAAAAAAAAATCTTGCCAGTATGGGTTTTAAGAGAGTTTACTGGGAATGGTTTTCAACAAGTAAATAAGGCACTAAAGCTCTTTTAACTTGGTGGTGTGAAAGTTCTGGAACTAGATTGTGGATGTCTTTCTAGTGCGGGTTGGGCAACCTCGTTTGTCGAGTTGTTGACATTTCTGACATTTACGGGGATAGTGGGACATGTTGACGTACGCGTCTCAATATCGACTGCTGTTGGAGTGTGGTATGTTGGTGTGTTTATAATATGGGCATGGTGGTCTGGATCGGTGGTGTTTACAGATAGGGAAAATATGTTAACGACTTTGACTGAATTTTTGAGATGCTGAAGTTTTTACTGGTATGTTGAAATGTCTAAAATAAATTTCTAATAACTCATTTTTTCGTTATATCTAATTATTGAGTAATGATATACTGAAGTGGAAAAATGAGCAATTTATGTTAAATAAAGAAGTTGCCCAACCCGTGGCCGAACAGAAGCATGCGAAGTTTTGAACAGAAAGGTTCACTATCAAATTCGCTGATGCGTTACGTTGCAGTCACTGCTTAAAGAGAAGGCACGATGGGGATTATAACAACAGGTGTAAAGTTTCTCCACCGATGATAGGATTTTTGGTGAGAGTTTTTTGGGTTTTTTTCTCATACGACACGCAAGTGTGCGTACTTTATCCCTAAAAATACCATCATCAAACCTGTGGCAATGTGGCATACAAAAATAAATACGTGGTTCACCGATATTGAACAAAAATTAAGTAAATAAATAAATAAAAATAAAGTATAAATATATATAAATTAAATAAAAATGAAGTATGAATAAATATAAATTAAATAAAAATAAAGTAATATAAATAAATAAAAATAAAGTAATATAAATAAATAAAAATAAAGTAATATAAATAAATAAAAATTAACATTACGAGAGAAATATATCAGTGAATATTTCTTTCCAAAAGAGTTTAAAAATAACAGCAATATTTTATTATTCAAACAGTTCAATTAGTTTATATCTAATGCTAAATCAAAAATAAATCAACAAATCAAATTACGTTTAATATTCAAATCAAAACTTAAATACAGCAAAGGTTATAATATAACATTTCCAGTAAAACTTTCTTCTAAATATAGTTTTTTAAAAGACATTTATACAAAAGTTAACGAACAATACATATTCGTATATATTTCATATCGTCAACTGCATGGAACTAGCAATTTTAATAAAATGTTACAAATATGCTGAACATCTGGATAATTCTCATATTCTTCCCATTAAAGGAAAATCTCTGCGACGACGTTTTTTGAGAACTCTTTTAAACGGGTAGTTACTTTATGAATACAAAATAAATATAACATAGGTAAGTCAGCGTACTTTGAGAGGCCGAATTATATGCGGTAATGGGTTTTTGGTGCCTCCAAAAAACTGAATTTCAACAGGCTAGTAACGTGATTTAGATAGGGAAGTAATGCTTCTTTTTTTTTTATCAAATAAGCTCCTCGTAGGAGAGATAGTGTCAAAATATATTGGATAAAAATATATATTTAAAAAATAAGGATGGGGAAAAAAAAATATCAACCTTTCGTACATATTTTTAAAAAAAATGTCCTTTTTGGTGATATCTACAAAACTTGCGGGCAAAAAGCATTACATTTCTCCTGAAATAAAATTGGCTCTTAACGATATCAGTAAGCGATGTTAATAATGTTGTCTAGAAAATTTGATTTTTGTGTTTTCGAAGGAAGTTGATTTTTTTTTGTGTGTGTATAATGTGTGTTGTTATTATTATATGCAAGTTTTTTTGATGTTTTTAATTCGAATTGTGCTATTTCAATTAGTTTGATTAGTTGAAAAGTTGAAACTAGTAAACTAATTTGATTCTAGTAGCTTTCCCATTTTGGCTAACTTATTATGTAACAATTACATGCAATCTGCATACTACTTTCAACTAATTTGATCTTAGTAGTCGTGATATTTTTGCTAATTTATTTTAGATCAATAACATATGAACTGATTATTAATTTCAACAAGTTTGACTCTAGTAGCCGTGACATTTTGGCTAATTTGTTATAGAACAATAACATGTAATCCGCATTCTAATACTAAAATCAATCTAGTTTAGCAGTCTTGACATATTGGCTAATTTATTTTCGAACAATAACATGCGAATTGATTATTAATTTAAACTAGTTTGATTCCAATTTCTACATTCATATAACTCACAGGAAAAAAATAAAATAAAAGTCTTTTATTTGAAATTATAATGAAGTTATAAAACATCATTTCCAGCAAAATTTTCTTCCAAATATAATTTTTCTAAAAAGACATTCATATAAAAGTTAACGAACAATACTTATTCGTATAAATTACATATCCTCCTAGCATAATTTAATAAAATACTGTTACATATATGTTGAACATCTGGATATTCTGATATCCTTTCCATTAGAGGAAAATCTCTGCTACGAGCTCTTTTGAGAAAACGTGCAACACTTTTAAACAGGTAGTTACTTTATGAATACAAAGTAAATATAACATGGTTAAGTCAGCGTACTTTGAGAGGCCGAATTGTATGCGGTAATGGGTTTTTGGTGCCTCAAAAAAATTAAATTTCAACAGGCTAGTAATGTGATTTAGATAGGGAAGTAATGCTTCTTTTTTATCAAATAAGCTCCGTTAGGAGAGATAGTCTATCTAGCAAGCAAAATATATTGGATAAAAAAATATATATTTAAAAAAATAAGGATTGGGGAAAAAAATAAAGATATCCACTTTTCGTGCATATTTTTAAAAAAAAATGTCTTTTTTTTTGGATATCTACAAAACTTGTGGAGAAAAAGCTTTACATTTATTCTTAAATAAAATTGACTCTTAACGATATCAGTAAGCGATGTTAATAATGTTGTCTAGTCAAGTGGATTTTTGTGCTTTTGACGAAAATGGATTTTTTTTGTGTTTAAGGTGTGTTGTTGTTGCTACGTGTAAGTTTTTTTTTGATGTTTCTAATTCGAATTGTGTTGTTTCAACTAGTTTGATTACTAGTATAAATTAATTTGATTCTAGTAGCCTTGAAATTTTGGCCAATTTATTTTAACAATAACATGTGAATTGATTACTAGTTTCAACTCTAGTAGCCTTGACATTTTGGCTAATTTATTATCGAACAGTAACATGTAATCTGCATACAACTTTCAACTAATTTGATTCTAGTACTCTTCACATTTTAAAATATTATTTATGTTTAATTCATTTTAAAAATAACATGTGAATTGATTATTACTTTCAACCAATTTGATTCTAGAAGCCTTGGCATTTTGGTTAATTAATTTTTGAACAATAAGATGCGAATTAACAACATAACATAATTTCAATTAGTTTGATTTAAGTAGCTTCCAATTTCTACATTCATAAAACTTAAAAAAAATAATAATAATTAGAAGTCTTTTATTTGAAATTATAATGAAGTTATAAAACAACATTTCCAGCAAAATTTTCTTCCAAATATAATTTTTTTGTAAGGACTTTTATATAAAAGATAATGAACAATACATATTAGCATAAATTACATATCCTCCTAGCATAATTTAATAAAGTACTGTTACCAATACGTTGAACATCTGGATGTTCTGATATCCTTTCCATTAAAGGAAAATCTCTGCTACGAGCTTTTTTGAGAAAACGCGCAACTCTTTTAAACAGGTAGTTACTTTATGAATACAAAGTAAATATAACATATAGTTAAGTCAGCGTACTTTTAGAGGCTGAATTATATGCGGTAATGGGTTTTTGGTGCCTCCAAAAAATTAAATTTTAACAGGCTAGTAATGTGATTTAGATAGGGAAGTAATGCTACTTTTTTATCAAATAAGCTCTGTTAGGAGAGATAGTGTATCTAGCAAGCAAAATATATTGGATAAAAAAATATATATTTAAAAAAATAAGGATTGGGGGAAAAAATAAAGATATTCACTTTTCGTACATATTTTTAAAAAAATGTCCTTTTTTGGTGATATCTACAAAACTTGCGCGGAAAAAGCATTACATTTATTCTTAAATAAAATTGGCTCTTAACGGTATCAGTAAAAGATGTTAATAATGTAGTTAGTAAACTTGATTTTTGTGTTTTTGAAGAAAGTGTATATTTGAGTGTGTGTTACCATTATTATATGCAAGTTTTTTTTTATGTTTTGATTACTAGTGTCAACTAATTTGATTCTAGTAGTCTTCACATTTTGGTTAATTTATTAACGAACAATAACATGTGAACTGATTATTACCTTCAACTAATTGAATTTTCGCAGCCGTTATATTTTTGCTAATTCATTTTCAGTAAATATCATTGGAAATGTTGTCTTATAACATTTTGTTTTTAAATAAAAGACTTTTATTTATTTATTATTAGAAGATCCAGATGTTCAACATATTTGTAACATTTTTTTATTAAATTTGCTAGGAGGATATATAATTTATACGAATACGTTTTCTTCATTAATTTTTATATAAATGTCTTTTAAAAAATTATATTTGGAAGAAAATTTTGTTGAAAATGTTGTCTTATACATTTGTGTATGTGTCTTATACGTACTTCATTGTGTTTTTCAATAAAAGACTTTTATTAATATATAAAAGTTAATGAACAATACATATTCATGTATTGTTCATTAATTTTTAATTGTATTCAATGAAATTACATATCCTCCTAGCAATTCTAATAAAAAAAGATTACAAATATGTTGAACATCTGGATCTTCTAATATTCTTTCCATTAAAGGAAAATCTCTGCTACGAGTTCTTTTGAGAAAACGTGCAACTCTTTTAAACAGGTAGTTACTTTATGAATACAAAGTAAATATAACATGGTTAAGCCAGCGTACTTTGAGAGGCCAAATTGTATGCGGTAATGGGTTTTTGGTGCCTCCAAAAAATTGAATTTCAACAGGCTAGTAATGTGATTTAGATAGGTAAGTAATGCTTCTTTTTTTAATCAAATAAGCTCTGTTAGGAGAGATACTGTATCTGGCAAGCAAAATATATTGGATAAAAAATATATATTTAAAAAATAAGGATGAGAGTGAAAAAAAGATATCCACTTTTCGTACATATTTTTAAAAAAAATGTCAGTTTTTCTTGATATCTGCAAAACTTGCGGGGAAAAAGCTTTACATTTATTCTTAAATAAAATTGACTCTTAACGATATCAGTAAGCGATGTTAATAATGTTGTCTAGTCAAGTTGATTTTTGTGTTTTTGAAGACGGCGGATTTTTTTTTGTGGGTGAGTGCGTAACGTGCGTTGCTATTATGACATGCAAAGTTTTTATTTGTTGTTTGTGCTGCTTCAACTAGTTTGATTATTATTTTCAGCTAATTTGATTCTAGTAGCCTTCACAATTTGGCTAATTAATCTTTGAACAATATCATGTGAGCTGATTACTACTTTCAACTAGTTGGATTCTAGTAGCCGTGGTATTTTTGCTAATTCATTTTTGAACAATATCTCATGAACAGTACATCTATTTTAATAAAACAGTACATCTATTTCAAAAAAATAATTTTTTTTATTTGCAATTAATCAATTTTTAATTTTTAAAAATAGTATACTTCTTATAGTAATCTGGTGCTCGGTATCACAGGTTTCGGGTTCGTGTCCCGCCGGTGCCATGGATGTTTGTAGTGATTCAGAATCCACTTTAAGCCGTAGGTCCCTGTCTAATATGACTGTAAGAGCGTTGGGTGTAGTGCTGACAATCCTACCCCGTAAAAAGGCATCGTATCATGTCTCGAAATCTGCCATTAGGCAGACGGCCTTGGCCCACCATGGGGCTGTTGCGCCAATGATGATGATGATGATACTTATTTAAATCATAAAATTCAAGGGAATGGCTAGTCTTACTACTAAGACCATTTTTCTTTTCCAAACATGAAATACTTCAATGTAGACAGTCTATATTAGATAATAATATAACAATGTCCATTAGTTAATAATATAATAATAAGATAATAAAATGCAGTCTTAATACTAAATCTAAATATAATAATAAATACTGCCAATTTTATTCGAAAATCTGTGGGAATTTTATTATTATATCTAAAATTCGCCAAATCTTTATTATGAACATATAATCTTCAACTAATTATAAAAAAAAAAATCTAATGTTTATTAGATTGGGACACAACTATATCTTAATTTGAGAGAGTTGAGACACAACTAAGCCGTTAAATTTATAATAAAGAATTGCAACCTGCTTATTATAAATTTTATTCCAAAATATAAGTAAATTATATTTTTTTCTTAAGTACCCCCTCTTTTCACCATCGAATTACAAACAAAATGCAACTCTCCATCTCTTCAAGGTTGGCCACCCCTGGCTTATCAGATCTGAGACACTATCATGCGGCTAAATTTACATCTTATTTATTATAAATTTTATTTCAAAATTTGTATCGTTCTAATGCAGATGACAATACAGAGACAGTTAATCTTTATGCCATAAGCAAGGGCTGCACCGCTATTACTCTATTAGCCCTACCCAGGGGACACGTGTAGCTTGAAGGTAGGCTACGGCCACGAATAACACTACCCCCACAACGCTCTACCATCCCATTAGACCGGGACCTACGGTTTAAAGTGAATTCCGAACCACTAAAAACATCCATGGCACCGCCTGGACTCGAACCTAAAACCTGTGATACCATGGGCCAGAGCGCTAGTCACTCGGCTATCGGGCCCTTATTCCAAAATTTAATGTAAATATTATTTTTTCTGAAATTAAATTAAATTCTAAACTAATTTGTTTCTGAAATTATTTTTTCAAAAATTTGTTTTCCCACTTTTCATTTCGTACGTATCGTTTTCACCATAGAATTTCAAAACAACATCCTACTCTCCCCTCTCTAACTCACCCACGTCCCAAACTCATTGGAAGTCCAGACTTCTACTTCCAAGTCTTTCTGTGTACCCAGCTCTTGAAAAGGCTCATCTATATCCCTCAAAATTCTTCCTCTTTTCCAGAACCAGACAGTTTGGATGGTCGGATCAAGAGCCAACTCAAACAGAGAAGAAGAATTCGATGGGGCTGCCCGGCCTTCTGCAGGGGCGGCGAAGCGACGGTCACTCGTCAAAGAATGTCGCATCCCGTATTCCGAAATTCACCTTTGACCCGGAAAGAGTGAGCGACGCCAGGCGTTGCCATGGCGACTACATACGAACGAACTTCGCCGAAGATAAGCTCTACGGATATCGCAGGATACCCACCCCGATGCCGCGGGGAAAGGCGCCACCTGGTGGAGATATGAGGAGGTAAGTTTCATGAAAGTTCTACGTTAGAGATCAATCAAAAATGATGTAACTGCGATTTATTTTTTTATCTCATGGTGATTATTTTTACTAATGTGACAAATCTTTTTTTTTTTTTTTTTTTTATGTGACAAATATATATCAGACGATTTTTATCTCAGGTAACGTAAAATGACCAAAAGTTATTTTTATTTCTTTTTTCAAAGTAAATATAATAACAATAAAGAAGTACTACTAATGAAAATAATATACCGTATTAAAAATATGGTAATACAGTAGAAACTCTTTAAGTCAAAAATGTACACAACTCGAACAAATTTTTTGTTCCTTTCCCTTCAAGCCCCAAAATCTCCATTACTCGAAATTACAACCCTCTATAAGTCGAAATAATGAGTCCATCCCCACAAGCCATTTTGGTACATATTTTCTCTCCGTAACTCGAAAAAAAAAAATGGATTTCTGTAAGTGCTGGTAATGAAAATATAACCATATTTAAAATATGGTAACACTACAAATACACTGAAGTGACAAAAGTCATGGGATAGCAATATGCAAATTTTCAGATGGCAGTAGCATCGCGTAGAACAGGTATAAATGCGCAGTGTTTTCGCAGAGCTTTCATTTCTGTTCAAGTTATTCATGTGAAGAGGTTTTGACGTGATGATGACCGCACGACGGGAATTAACAGACTTTGAACGCGGAATGTTAGTTGGTGCTAGACGCATGGGTCATGCCATTTCGGAAATCGTTAGGGAATTCAACATTCCCAGATCCACTGTGTCAAGAATGTGCCGAGAGTATGAAATTTCAGGCATAACATCCCACCATGGACAGCGCAGTGGTCGACCGCCTGCACTTAACGACCGAGACCGGCGACGTCTGCAAAGAGTCGTTATTTCTAACAGACAAGCAACACTGCGTCAAATAACCGCAGAAATCAATTTGGGACGTACAAGGGACTTGTCTGTTAGAACTGTGCGGAGAAATTTGGCTTTCTTGGGCTATTCCAGCAGAAGACCGACTCGAGTGCCTTTACTGACAGAACGACATCGCTTGCAGCGACTCTCGTGGGCACGTGAGCATATCGGTTGGTCCCTAGATGAATGGAAAACCGTGGCCTGGTCCGATGAGTCACGATTTCAGTTGGTAAGAGCTGATGGTAGGGTTCGAGTGTGGCGCAGACCCCACGAAGCCATGGACCCAAACTGTCAGCAAGGCACTGTTCAAGCTGGTGGTGGCTCCGTAATGGTGTGGGCTGTTTTTTCATGGCATGGACTTGGTCCTCTGGTGTGACTGGACCGAACATTGACTGGAAATGCTTATGTTCAGCTACTTGGAGATCACTTGCAGCCATTCATGGACTTCATGTACCCAAACAACGATGGGATTTTTATGGATGACAATGCGCCATGTCACCGGGCCACAACTGTTCGCGATTGGTTTGAAGAACATTCTGGACGATTCCAACGAATGATCTGGCCATCTAGATCGCCCGACATGAATCCCATCGAGCATTTATGGGACATCATCGAGAGGTCTGTTCGTGCCCAAAATCCTGCACCATCAACGCTTTCACAATTATGGACGTCTATCGAGACAGCATGGCTCAATATTCCTGCAGAAGACTTCCAACGACTTGTTGAGTCCATGCCACGTCGAGTTGCTGCACTTCGCCGGGCGAAAGGAGGGCCGACACGATATTAAGAGGTATCCCATGACTTTTGTCACTTCAGTGTAAATTAAGATAAACATTTAGAGTATAATAGTTTTTTATTGGATATCAATACAATAATTTTCAAAAGTTATTATTCAAGTTTTATTATTCAAAAGATAATAAAATGCCAATACGTCTATGACATATTTTTAGATATTTGTATTTCAAAATCAAAAATGTACTAAAAAATTTACTTTATAAATATATATATGATATTTTCATTTTGTTCAGTCTGGCCTAAATTAAATATATAATATTAATTTTTGTCAGAAATTTTTTAAGATTTAAATGTTATTAATTTTCGATATTCTCTTTACTAACGTAGCATAAATATCATCCAAAAAACAAGCGTTATCCAAATGTTTTTTGTAGACACTATGAATGTGCCTACAACAAAGTCGCCAATTTAATGAATCTCCGCCCTAACGTTGACGAGTGGCACACTTGCCACTGAACCACGTGTCTGGCACATTTAACAAAAAAAAAAAAAAAAAAAAAAAAAAAAAAAAAAATTTCCCCCTCCCCCATTGAATAAAAACAGGTGGGCTGAAAAGTTCGTAGGCTGACACATAGCTGGCGCTACTAGTATTAAATCCATATGATTTTTAGTCAGCCCTAACCTTCAAAAGACACGTGTATAAATTTGACAGCGGTTGCACTATTAGTATGTGAGTTATAGCATTAGTGTTAATAAAGCATTGCTTTTTGGCGAAAAAAATTACTATTGAATCCAAGGGTTGACTTGATAAACATTATTCGAACTTTGCACCAGGAAACTCAACCATAGAGAAGTGGTTTACTAAATTTAAACGAGGCGAAATGAACACCGAGGACGAATGCACGCAGCGGACGTCCCAAAGAGTCTGTTACCGATGAAAACATCAAAAAAGTCCACAAAATAATTTCTGATAACCATAAAGTGAAGTTGATTGAGATAGCTGAGATCCTAAAGATACCAAAGGAACGTGTTGGACATATCGTGAATGAATATTTGGATATGCGAAAGCTCTGTTCAAAGTGCGTGCCGCGCGAGCTCGCAATGGACCAAAACCAACAACGAATTGATGATTCTAAGCAGTGTTTGGAGCTGTTCATTCTTAATAAACCCGAATTTTTGCGTCGATATGTGACAATGGATGAAACATGGCTCCATCATTTCACACCGGAGTCCAATCGACAGTCAGCCGCGGGGACTGCACGTGATGAACACTAAAAATGCTATAACTCACATACTAATAGTGCAACAGCTGTCAAATTTATACACGTGTCTTTTGAAGGTTAGGGCTAACTAAAAATCATATGGATTTAATACTAGTAGCGGCAGCTATGTGTCAGCCTACGAGCTTTTCAGCCCACCTGTCATATTTAATTGAATAATATTTAATTGAAAAATATTTATTAAAAACTAGAATTATTTATTTATTTAAAGTAATAATAATCCGACATTAAAAGAAAAGCACATTTCAAATATAACATTGAACAGGTTAAAATATCCTTTGATTCTCGAAATTAAATTATGAAATTAAATACCTTTTCAAGAAATTGATTAAAAGCTGTTTATTACTTTCCCGTTGTTGAGTAATTAGTTTTTTTTTCCCTAAATATCTTTTACATTCACAAATTATCCTATCTTTATCTTTATAGAACAGGTCAAACATTTCCCATAGTTTGCGATTATGATCTCATTATAACTTATTTCAATTTCGTCAAGTGGTGGTCAACGCACTTATTATTTTTCCTAAGCATCCCAAATTCGATTATTATACTTTCCTTCTAAGAATTCTATGAATGAAAAGGGGATTCATTTATCTCTTGAAGCCTCATTCATCTTTTTCGAATGTCTGCCTGACCGACGCCCTAATAAACTGACGATGATGCGATGATATCAGAGAATTCGCATATCTGTCATCTAGTGCCTATGATCTTCCTTATGTCTGGTTCATACCGAGTTCCGCTATGTGAAACTGTCTGTTTGTTTTGAGACGAATAAATCTGTTGTGCCGACTTTTACTCTTGAAGTGCCGATAAGTGTAGAGTGTTTAGCAAACTGTTGGTCCAAGTAGGTTTTTTGAAAATTCACCGGCAGTATCTGATTAGGAGAGGTGCCGAATTTGTGATTATTACAGTACATTAAAGCCGACTTTTGTGTGTGTGTATGAATGCTGTTTTCAGTTTTAATATGATGTTTCTTTGAGTTTTAAATAAGTTGATTCGGTTAGATTACTATAAAGATACTGATTATTGAAAATAATTAAAAGAAAGGGTGTGTACATACAAAATATGAAATATTTTTTGGATTAAAAATGTAAATAAAGTCCTTTTTATCGTTTACAAATAAATAATTATTTCCATAATTGTTTCTATTTTGAAATAATGGCCAGATAAGTTTCTGGCCGTACTTTTTGGCAAATACTAGTATTTGCCAACTTTGTTTTCAAGTTAGTTGTTCTTCAACAATTGTTGTTGTTGTTGTCATATCCTTTGTTGAGTACAAGAAAATCAAATATCGTCCTATTCCCAAGTAATATTGGCTATGTTGATTGCCAGCTCGGAGTAAAAATCCTCTTCCGAAGGATGGTCTACATCAGGAGTGGCCAACCCAAATGGTCTTGCGGGCCACTTTGGAAATGTATCCTAACTCCGCGGAACGTATATAAAATTATAAATCCCCATATTAGATATAGACCCCCTATAGACACTTTTTGGAGCGAAAAACTGAAACAGAAGGAGTTATTATATTTGTCTTTACTATTATTCTTACATGGAAACATAGATAATATAATAATAATGATACGAAACGCACATTGCAAATAAATATATAGCATTAAATATAAAATATATAAATATAAATGAAATCATTAAAAAATATTTATTTCACTTATATTTGTTTTTCCACTCTTTCACTTAGCTTTTGCAAATATATCTCAATTTTGGTATTTGCGCATCGTAATTGATGTTTATAATTTAATTATTCTGTGAACTTAAAATAATACTGCAATATCTAAACAAAACCGGCAATATCTGTCATATATTAGCAAAAATATTGTTTTGAAATCAAAGTTCATTTTTTCTTATAATTTCGAAAGTTCATTTTTGAATATATGGATGCAAACATAATGTATTTTTTTAATACATTGATTTCCACTGCGTAAAATAAATATATTTTTTTAAAGTGATAAATTTCACGGTCTGGAACAATATTCAAAGCTGGACGCGGGTTGGTATGGTGGCATACATTGTCTAGACTTTGGACAATGTATGGTGGCTGCAACAGCTGGGTAATTACAGACATGACGAGGTGTAAGGTCGACATTATTGCAGTTGGCACATTTTTTGATATTTTTTACTGCCATCAGCAGAAATTTTCAAATTTTTATGGCGCTTCATCCTTAATCTTGTGAGTGTAGTAGCTGTTTTTCTGTCGACATTTAGTTCTGTAATTTGCTATTTAGTTTTAATCTAAGAAGGAATTATAAGTTTAGATTTTGACAAGGCATTTGCCTCTGCAAGAGAAATTACTATTCGAGTAGTCTGATCCAGATTTCTGGTATTATTATTATTATTATTTTGTTCTAATGCCGCTGGCAAACATTTAGACAGTTGTCTTTTATGCCTTAAGGCAAGCGCTGTACCGACGTTACTCACTTAGCACTACCCAGGAGGTGCGTGTAGCTTGAAGATAAGCTAAGGACTCGGAGTAACAAGGCCCCCGCAACTCTCTACGATCCTGTTAGATCGGGACTTACGGTTTAAAATGGATTCCGAACGACTACAAACATCCATGGCATCGCCGGGACTCGAACCCGAAACCGGTGATTTCCAATATTATTCGCCAAAGAATAAGAAATTTCATTAAATTCCAAATACACATGAGCAGGCATCCATTGCAGGGAATATTCTGTGCAATACCGTATATAATATTCTGTGAATTACCGTATATAAAAATTCTGTGAAATACCGTATTTCTGTAAAATACCCTATATAAATTGAACCAACGAATGATACATTGATACCAACAAATGAACAACTCCAATGCAAGTGCGTATTAATATAAATCTGTAAAGCATATTGTTTGGTAATACAGCGAATATTGAAGTAAAGACATATCAATGTACTAGCACTCTATTATCACATGATGTGACTTCAGATGATTCAACTGTTCATTTCATTAGCTATTGAAAAAACATATATGCGCAATGCATAACAGAGCGAAAAGAAACAATTGCAAATCTGAATTGAATTACATAAACCCGAAATTCCATCCCAATTTTCTCTTCCGACATCATCATCTCGCCATCCATATTTACCAAGCGTTGACCTTGTGGGACGCCAGTTAACCATCTTCCGCCCCACATCATTGCAGTTGCCCCATTTTTGGTATTTTTTACTGAAATCGGCAGAAATCTTCATATTTTTGTGGTGTTGCATCCTTAATCTTGTGAGAGTAATAGCTGTGTTTTCTGTAATTTGGTATTAGTTTTAAGCGTAGAAAGAATTATAAGTTTAGATTTTGCCACGGCACTTGCATCTGCTAGGGAAGTAAGAATGGCAGCTTGATCCAGACTTCTGGTATTATTCTATAAAGAATTAGCAATGTCATTAAATTCCAAATCCACATGAGCAGAGATCCATTGCAGGATACATATTCTGTGCAAGGAATGGATTTGTTCTAAAAGAGAAATAATTTTCAAGAACATACTTGAAAAACCTTTATTAAGAGCTGTAAGGCAAATACAGAAATAAAAAGCTTTAAGAAAAAGGACAACATACGAACAACATTTGAAACTGAAGATCGGAAGTAAAATTTATTAATGCAGGATATAGTTTTACATTTTCAGAAATGGAATTTCTTTTTTCTTTTTAACATAGTTCCGCAGTTCTCATTCCAAGGCAGAGGAGAAGACGATGGGAGATTTCCTAGAACTGGAGAGTAATATTGCAGATGGGCCATAGAAGAAATTAGGGACATGATACCAACCTGTTGAATTATATGGATAATGGTATTCCCCTTCGTTGTGGGCGAAGAATAGTCGAGCTTTAATTATGGTTTGCAAGCACCAAATCTTTACTTTTTTGGACGTGAGCTTCGTCGGTTGAGGTTGAGGGTCGACCAGAGGGCTCTTCATCTTCAGCGCGTTCTCTGCCTTCTTTGAACTGTTTACACCACTTGTAAACATTTCTCTCCGATATAGTTTGCTCACCGAATGCCTTCTGCAACATTGTATACGTTTCCGCCCACGAATATTCATTTCGCAAACAAGATTTAATGCAAGTTCTTTGCTCAATTCATTCAGACATTTCAAAAATCGCCGGAAACAGTTTTAACGCCTCACAAAACCAAGCGTAATTCAAACACTAATGAATATTTTGACGTGAAATTTCACACAGATGTCAAGGACAGTGCCAGCAGCCTAAAAAAGAAAAGAAAATGAAATTTGGTTTTACTTTTAGGGCACAGTAGTATGAGCAATGCTGCATAACAGAACAGAAAAGAAACAATCGTAAATCTGAATCGAATTACACCAACCCGAAATTCCATCCCAATTTTCTCATTCATTCCGACATCATCATCTCTGCATCCATATTTACCAAAGCGTTGACCCAGCGGAATGCCAGCTAACGATCTCTCTACCCCACTGTGGCGAACATTCGCGAAGCAATGATTCATTAGCGGGAGGAATTTGCCACTGCAGGAAAATGAATATCATTATTAGCGGGTGATGACGAGCACCGGGGGTTGTCGTTTTTGATGGCATCGGAAACGTTTGGCTGTTTGGGCTGATGGATGGGTGTTCTAGGAGGGGGGATTGTGGGAGGGAGGATGTGGGTGGCGTACCTTGAAGGAATGCAGTCACACTGCAAGAAGATAGAAAAATTAAAAACTGCCTTTTGCGTGGGAAGGAAACTGTTGCTTATGGTAACCCATTCATATGGATTATCTTTGAGGAATGTATTTAAGAATTAAGATTAAATTTTATACTACAAAAACGTTCTATGTTGGTGATGATAGCCTTGGTGTTAGCGGCCCGATGGTCAATTGGCTAGCGCTCTGGCCGTTGGTACAACAGGCGCCAAGTTCGAACCGTGGCAATGGCATGGAAGTTTGTTAGTGGTTCGGAATCCATCTTAAACTGTAGGTTCTGGTCGGTCTAATTGGTCCAAAGTGCTCATATAATGACCTTAGAGTGACAAACCAAACCCTTGGTGTTATATACAGGGATTTCGAAACATGAGATGTTTTCTTTTTACGGGGTAGGTTTGTCAGCCCTACGCCTAACGCTCTACATTCATATTAGACCGGCACCTACAGTTTAAAGGGGATTCCGAACCACTACAAACATCCACGCTCCACTGGGACTCGAACCCCGAATTTGTGGCAACGAGCGCTAGTGATGTTTGAATACTGCATTATTTTTCTGTGCATTATATTTGGTACGATTATTTTAGGATACGTCACATAAAATGGAGGAAAAAATAATAAACAACAATTTTATATAGTAATGTAAACGACGAGGATTTATTACTTTGAAGAAAGACTGGCTTTTATATCAATATTATGTTTAAAGAAATTATTATATTTATTATGATAATACAATACGCCACAAACGAGAAGATACAAAGGGTATTGGTCCCATTATTTATTCTAATATTTAACTATGCCCTTTGAATAAAAATTGCGTTAATGGATTTTGGTGAGATACGTACTGGTTATGATAATGGATATGTTTAGTAAATATCAGTGAAAAGAGAGTGCTGCAATGGTTGATTTATTGTCGAACTACTTCCAATGTCCAAGATAAGAGAGTTTATCCGATAAAATATCGCTTCCTTCTTCAACTTCCGTGAACCTTATTTTTATACTTCATGATTAAGGTGGATGACTTTAAATTCTTTATTGATAGATTTGTTGATTTCTGAGGTTTTTGCACATTCATTATTTATATCTACACCCATATTAAAGTAGGTTACGAAGAAAAACACCATTTAATTTGTGGGGCAGTTAACCCTAAAAGTCCTTCCCGGAAGCAGTGTCTTCTCTCTTGAAGTCGGTGGGCTATTCGTGGAACTACATAAGGCCTATATGGGCTACTGATGAGTAAGAAATAAGGCATTTGAAGTCTTTTTTGTTGAATGCAATTTAGTAAGGTTAGGGCCTGAATGGCCGAGTGGCTAGCGCTCGGTACCACAGGTTTCGGGTTCGAGTCCCGGCGGTGCCATGGTTGTTTGTAGTGGTTCGGAATCCACTTTAAAAAGTAGGTTGCGGTCTAATAGGATCGTAGAGCGTTTTGGGGGCATTGTGACTCCGCGTCCATGGCTTATCTTCAAGTGACTCGCTCCCCCTGGGTAATGCAAAGCGAGTAACGCCTGTGCAGCCTTGGAGACCTTGCATTAAGGCATCCAAGACCAAGCTGTCTAAGTGTTTGCCAGCTGCATTAGAACGAAAAAAAAATTATTGAGGTTATTGAACCTCCCATAAGTCTGATTCCGATAATTTTGATTATTCTGATAATTTAAAGGATAAAGTTTAGAATAAAGTAACAAATCGAATTAATCCATGTCCTCCTAATTTTAGCAATACAGCAGCTAAAACTATGGAATTAAATTTAAAAAAATTAAATTATTAAATTGAAGAAATTAATTAAATTAAATTAATGCATAAGTGGTTATATATGTATAAATATTATGTTATTATTATAATTAATTTAATTAAATTAATACATATAGTTCATACATAAGTGGAACACGAGGCCCACAGATGTAAAAAAAAAATATTCATAAAAATTTTTTTGTTCTTATTGTAAAAACGTAATAGCAAAAGTCTAACTAGGTTTAATGAAATCATTGCAAGTGTTTATTATTATTATAATTTTTATTTATACCATAATAACTATTTTGTGATTTGATTAAAAATTTTATAGCGAAACATATTCAAGAAGATTTATATTATTTAATGGACAAAATAAAAATAGCCACATTAAAAATGTTAAACAAACTTTTGTTTCTTTTACAAAAAATCTTATTTATAAGTCTTATTTATATTGCATTTTGGATATGTACTAAAAATTATCATAATTTTAAAATTATTATTATTCATCATAAATTTATTATTATTATTTTAATTATCCTTATTTTTATTTTTATTTATCTATCTATAATGAGATACCCTCTCAACTAATAAAACTTAAATAGTATTTGCAACTTTTTAAAGAACTCATTTAATTTTAACTTTGGAATTCACAATAATGCTTAAAAATAAAACTTTTTAAATCATTTATAAAAATATATATATATATAAATAAGAGCTATAATTAAATCACCTCATGCACCTCAAAAATAAAATTATTTTAACGAAAACATTTACTTTTCAAAGAATAATCTGTTACATATTTAAATCTTACTTACTACGCCATTGAATTGTTGATAATTTCCTATTCGTAACTTTTTAAAAATATTTAATCGAGTTAAAAATTTATTCTTAATACAGAAACAGTTTTTATAATATGTTCTTAAAACCCAAACGAAACAAATAAAAATCTAAAAACACATCTTGAAAAACAAAAACATTCCTAGACATCGATACCAAAATAGAAAAGACGAAAAATAAAGAAAAAAAGTCATGAGCTAAGAAAACCATTCATCTAAGAATCTTTGTAAATCTTTCAATGGCCCTTGAATCTTACATAACCTATATTTAAAAGATTAATTTTAAAGAGGAACATTTTTATTCAGCCTTTAGCAATGGTTGAGGTCCTTAACCAATCATCTCATTCAAACTCGATGACGTATGTGTCTTACGTGATTGTTTCTGTTTTCTAAATACAGAAGAATCTTTTACCACTGCAATGAATCTCGCTTCAGATTTATATTTAACGTGGAGAGGATTCAACTACCACTTGAAGAAGCCAGGACGATAACCAGCGTAAAATAACAAGTGTTTCGTACGTGATTAATGGTATTCCACTGCAGAATATCCCACTGAAAGAGTGTTTAATTCGTTAAAGTAATCAAACTGGATTTTGGAAGAATAAATATGTTATTTAATTTAATCGAGGTGTAGTTATCGGCTAAAGTTATGGATTTGATGATACTGTTCCTGATTTTAAGTTTCATAAGTTTTATTATTATTATTATTAAGTATTATTAGTCTTATTATTAAGTAGTCTATTATTTAAATAGTTTTGCTGTTTTGATAGATGTCGAGATTTATTGCTATTTTGATGTATTTATAACTAAAGTTTATTTATCATGAGATGATTCAAAAATGTATTAAGGAATCTTTTAAAAAACAATAAATCAATAAACATTAGCAGCATGCTTTGCCATAGTTAATTTTCACCTGGTATCCTGACCAACTCCATCTTAGTAATCAACTGGTGGAAATAGATTACAAATTCATTTATAATTCTTTAGCAATATAATTATATCTTTTTAAATGTTGCGAGCAACCAGTTAATACTTTAAGACTTCAACAATTTCTGTTTTAAAATTGCTTTTTCAATTTTCCCCTGGCATCCTTATCGACTCCATCCTGGTAATCGCTGAAGGAAATGGATTACAAACTCATTTATAATACTTTAACTATGTCATTACATCTTTTTAATTTGTTAACTGACATGTAAACAAGCGGTGTTTAACACTGCTTGTATGTCAAACCTTTTTTACTATTGTTATTTTTATAATCTACTTAATCTTTAATTCTTTTATTTTTTATTCATCTTAATCTTTTATTTTTGGGCATCGCCAACAGACCCCTAATTGTACCGAAAGCTTTAGCTTTTTCGATCTCCTGCTTTAATTGTTAGCAAGCAGGAGGTGTTTTTCTTAAATTTAATTTGTTCTAATCTTCTTTTTATTTTATTCTATAATTTAAGCAACCTCAATTTGTGCTAATATTTTAACTAATTTAAGATGTGGAGGTGTTGTGGCTCTTAAAGCCACCTAGGAACTCCGAAATCGGTACGCCCGTTGCCCGTTAATGGGTACAAACTCCTTTATTTAGTCAATACTTTTAGATCAAGAAATTCTATTTTCTTTTAGATCAAGAATTTTTTGTTCAATTTCCACCACATATTGGTTAGGATACCAACTTCTCAACTGGTATCCTAACCAGTATGTGGTGGAACCAATTCCATCTTGGTAATCACTGGTGGAAATGGATTAAAAACGCATTTATAATGCTTTAACTATATCCTTATATCTTTTTAATGGTTACAATGGTTACAATGGTTACAATCTTTTTAAATCAAGAAATTCTATATTAAAATTCCTTGTTCAAATTTCACCGATCTCCATCTTGCGGATTTCCACTGCACTTCCCAATCGCGGCAAGTTCTCCAATCAATCTCCACCTCCTTTCCAGAAGAGGAAGGAACCAGACATTGCTGTTCTTTTCCGATTTACACCTCCGTCGACATCACCAGCGACACAAATCCCCGAAAGGAACAAGGACAATGAGACCCTTTCTCCCATCTTATTGACTCAAGATGGTGGCAGAACTGAAGTGACTGTTAAACAGACTTCTTGGACCACCCCTCCTGTTGGCTCGGCTATTGTTTAGTGGATACCTAGGTGTGTACGTTTAGTACATATTACTACTTTACAAATATTTTTTCCCCATAAAATGGCTGTATTAGATCAAGAACTTTTAAAATTGTGTTTTCCACTGACCAATTCCATCTTGGTAATCACTGGTGGAAAGGGATTACAAACTCATTTACAATACTTTAACTATATCATTATATCGTTCTAACTGTTGCGAACGACAAATTAATACTTTTTTTAGATCTACAATTTCTGTTCCAAAAATTGCTTTTTCAGTTTTCACCTCTTATCCTAACTAACCCCATCTTGAAAATCACTGCTGGAAATGGATTACAAACTCTTTTATATTACTTTAATTATATCATTGTATCTTTTTTGATCTTTTTAAAATTCTTTGTTCAAATTTCATCTAACTCCATGTTGGAAATCATTGGCGGGTACAGATTTTCCACTCGCGGCAAGTTCTCCAATCAATCTCCACCTCCTTTCCAGAAAAGGAAGGAACAAGACATTGCTGTTCTTTTCCGGTTTACACCTCCGCAGTTCCCCCCTCCCTCCCACACACCAGCGACACAAACCCCCGAAAGGAACAAGGACAATCCACGGACAATGAGACCCTTTCTCCCATCTTATTGACTCAGGGTGGCGGAGGAACTGAAGAGACTGTTAAACAGACTTCTTGGACCACCCCTCCTGTTGGCTCGGCGGCGAAGATCAAACACCGGGAAGAGATGCGGCAGAAAGATTTTTCATTACTCTTCAGACATTGCTGGGAACTAATTTTTTCTTCTTTTTTTTCTTTCTCCTTCTTCCTCTTTTACTTCTTGTTCCGTTTTGTTCGTTCCACGTTTTCGATATGAAATGTTCTCTTTCATCGCCAAGAACGGGTTGGATTTATTCGATATATATATAATGCGGCGACGGGGTGTTTGTTCTGGGTAAGAAGAGAGTATGGTTGGTACGGCGAGAGAGTGGGAGGTTGTAGGAAGTTATTATTAAAATAGCGGTTTGCTTTTAAATGGTTTTTGGATGGAAACAGTTGTTGCTTTATTGGTGCGTTATTGAGTCAGGGGGAAAATATGGGGTTTGGTTTTGTGATAAATATATTTGAATGTTTATTTACTACTGTGCCCAAAAATAAGATCAATTATTATTTTTTTTTGCAAAACCTCTTTATTTATTCTTCCAAATTTATTTCATCGCCTTCAAAGTCATCCCCTCCGGACACAAGGAATGCACTTATGCCACCTTTTTTTCTAATCCTCAATGCATGCTAAAAAGGCATCGGCAGGGATGGCCTTCAAAGCGCGCGGTGATTCACGTTGAATCTCTTCAGTCGACTCAAAACGATGCCCCCGGAGTGGTCTTTTGAGTTTACGGAATAGCCAGAAGGCGTACGGTGGTTGTGGAACGATATGGGTTTCATTTTTGGCGAAAAAGTCACAAAGAATCAATGCAGTTTGAGCTGGTGCATTCAATGTTTTCGGTACCATTCGAGATTTGACGCGTTTGAGACCCAAAGTGGAACTGACCGATCCTTTTAAAATTCCAACATCAGCAGCCAGGTCTCTAATTGTAAATCGACGGTTTGCAAGCATCAAATCTTTAATCTTTTTAGACGTGAGCTTTGTCGGTTGAGGTGGAGGGTCGACCAGAGGACTCTTCGTCTTCAATGCTTCTCTGCCTTCTTTGAACTATTTATACTACTTTGAAATATTTCTTTCCGATATAGGAATGTTCACCGAATGTCTCCTTCAACACTCTATAGGTTTCCGCAAACAAAATTGAATGCAAGTTCTTTGCTCAATTCCTTCAGACATTTCAAAAATCGCCGGAATTGGTTTCATCATCTCACAAAGCCAAGCGTACATCAAACACTAATGAATATTTTGACGTCAAATTTCCCACAGATGTCAAGGACAGTGCCAGCAACCGAGAAAAGAAAAAAAAAATTGAAATTCCATAAGCCCCGGGGATTTTAAATTGAAAATGGATCTTATTTTTTGGACACCGTAGTATTGTGTTTGTTTAAGCAAATTTTTGAAATGCGTTAGGGATTAATTATTTAATCTGTTGATATTCTTTATTTTCATATGTTCTTTTTTTTTTAAATAAATTAATGAGAACTTTAAATTATCACGATGAAGCAAAAATCCTTTCTTTTTATTTAAAGATTCATCTCTATTTAGAATCACAACTATTAACCATAAACAATTACAACTCACAAATACGAGGGCATACATATGTCATCAAATCCCTACTTCTACATGATAACTTAAATTTTGTTATTACCATGTAGTTCTTTTGTACAATAGAGTAACTGTGAATCCCTAATTGTAAGTGTAAATTTGTAAAGAGAGTGATTTCATCAATATGTGAGCTCTTAGATATTTCTTTTTTTTTAACATATGTTAAAACACATTTATGCAATTCTTTACATATCAGAATAATTGTTTTTGTAGAATGTTTAAACATGTTTAAAAATATATTTAAATATTTATTATGTGTTACATAAATATGTGCATGGAATAATATATTTTATTTTTATTATTATTTACCGTACATTAAAATGCACTGATATAATTCTTCATTTACTAGGCACTTCTTTACTAATTAGAATAATTACTTTTGTGGAATATTTAAACATTTAAAAAAAAATATTTAGCGATTTGCTTTTAAATGTTTTTGGATGGAAAAAAATTGGATGGATTTTTAATTATGCTAATTAAATGTTTTGGATGGATTGTTTCTTTATTGGTACGTTATTGAGCCAGAGGAAAAATATGAGTTTTTTTGTGTGTGTGCTCGATTTTGTGATAAATATATTTGAATATTTTTTTTGTTTAAGTCAATTTTTGAATACACACACACACACACACCTTTATTTCGATTAACAGATTCATTACTATTTAAAATCATAATTATTAGCCATAAACAATAACAACTCATAAATATCAGGTGATCATCATGACATGTCATCAAATTCCTACTTTTACGTGATGACTTTTGTGAACTTAAAGTCGCTTATGGTCTGATGGCTGAGTGGCTAGCGCTCAGCCGCTCGGTACCACATGTTTCGGGTACGAGTCCCGGCGGTGGCATGCGGCCATGGATGTTTGTAGTTGTTCGGAATTCGGTTTGTGATAAATATATTCGAATAGTTTTTGGTTGAAGTCAATTTTTGAATCGTGCTGTAGATTAATTATTTAATTTGTTGATATATATATATTTTTCATAGGTTCTTTTTTTTTCCAAACAAGTCAGTGAGAACTTAAAAAATCACGACTAAGTTTTAATGCACACGCACACACACAAACCTCCTTTTTTTCGATTTAAACATTCATTACTATTTTAAATCATAATTATTGACCATAAACAATAACAACTCATAAATAACAGGACATACATGTGTCATCAAATTCATACTTTTACATGATGACTTATGGGACCTGATGGCCGAATGGCTAGCGCTCTGGCGTTCGGTACCACAGGTATCGGGTTCAAATCCCGGCTTTGCCCATGGGTGTTTGTAGTGGTTCGGAATCCACTTAAAGCTGTAGGTCCCGATCCTAATAGGATCGTAAAGCGCTGTGGGGCCATTGTTACTTCGCGTCCGTGGCTTACCATCAAGTTGCACGCGACCCCGTGATGCAAAGTGAGTAACATCGGTGCAGCCCTCATGGCGAAGATCACGGTCTATTTGCCAGCTGCATTAGAAGAAAACAAAACATAACAGAAAAAAAACAAAAAAAAACCCATGATGACTTATGAGAAGTTACAGGCATGACGCCGCTTGGGGCATGATGGCCTTGGGGCTAGCGCGCTGGCACTCGGTACGACGGATTTCGGGTTCGAGTTCCGACGATGCCATGGTTGTTTTTAGGGGTTCGGAATCCACTTTAAACCGTAGGTCCCGGTCTAATAGGACAGTAGAGCGTTGTGGGGGTAGTGTTACTCCGCGTCCGTTGCTTATCTCAAGCTACATGCACCTTCTAGGTAGTGCTAAATGAGTAACAGCGGTGCAGCTTTTGTTTATGGCATAAATATTAACTGTCTCTGCATTAGAACAACATGAGGACTTAAATTTTTTTATCAACATGTAGTTCTTTTGTATAGTAATTTTAAATCCTAAATATGCTGCTTTGCTCCTTTAATTCAACAGTATTTTTAGATATATAATAAATTTGAAGATTAAATCAAAAAGTTTATTTTTATCGTAAAAATTAACATTAGGAAAATCGGAATTAAAATAATAAAAAATGAAAAAAAATATTAAATTTATAAAATTTATTTCATATTTTTGCATTTTTAGAAGCCTTATATGATTTAATATGTTGTATGCATAGCATGGAGCAATTTAAAAAGAAAGTATTTATTGCTGCCTTTTATATTACTAAACTAAAGTTAAAAAATGATACATTTATTAGATATGAACACATAAGGATTTGGAATATATATTTAATAATTCTAAACAGAGGTATGTTACTTTAAGGAGTAACAATAAAAAACGAATCCCCAAAAAAGGAAATTCAGTATTGTTCTTCAACATAGGTAATATGAAAGAATCTTACAACATTAAAGCAGTAGACTAGACTAGAGTTCTTTTTTATTTTAAAAATAGAAATACGACACGTATAAATATATTTCTTACATTTTGTGACTAGACTGTAGCGTTTAGTGGAAAAGTGATTTTCGAAACTGTTCTTTTCTGTGACATTTCCGATTTGAAATATCGAAATGGTTTGTCATCGATTAGTTTTGATCGATAGATTTATTTTTGGAACATTAAAAGTTCTGTCGGCGTATGCTTTTATGTTAAACGTGATTTATGATGTAAACTTGAGACATAAAGATTTTATGATTCAAAGAAGTATCTCCCGTATACTTGCTTACACCTAAGGAGATTTTACTTTTCAAAGAGGAAGATTTATTGTTTCTAAAATTTAACAAAGGACTTTTAGGCAAATTGTAAGTGTAAATTTGTAAAGAAAGTTATTTCATCAATATATGAGCTCTTAGAAGTTTCTTTCTTTTTTTTTTTTACCATTTGTTAAAACACATTTATACAATTCTTTACTTATTAGAATAATTGTTTTTGTAGAGTATTTAAAGTTTAAAATATGCTTAAATATTCTACGTGTTTAAATATTTATTATGCATTACATAAATATAGCATGGGATAATATTTTTTTTATTTTTATTTGTTTTTTTATTATTATTTGCCATATGTTAAATTGCATTTATAAAATTCTTTACTTATTAGAAAAATTGCTTTTGTAGAATATTTAAACAAGTTTAAATATTCTACTTTTTTAAATATTTATTATATATGCGCATGGAATGATATATTTTTGGAAATGGTGGTAGTGGAAATCTCGTAATACAAACCAAGAATTGTAATAAAAATTTGTTTTTTTCATTTCTTAAAAGAAGAATATCTCATATTATTATTTTCTTCTTTTTTTAAATAAGGGATGGGGAGGGGAAAAAAATTTACGTAATAATAGTTATTATAATAGTGCTAGTAGTTATTATAATTTTTTTTTTTTAATTATAGTGCTGTCGATTATTTTTTAAAATGTTCACCAAGATTTTTTTTATTCAGTTAAGTTTCATTAGAATTCTTTTATTCAGCTAATTTGTTTCGTTAGAATTCTTTTATTCGGTTAATTTGTTTCATTTTGTTACATTAGCATTGTATTCAGTCAATTGGTTCATTTTGTTTCATTAGCATTCTTGTATTCAGTTAATTTGTTTCATTTTGTTTAAAATACTCATCGTATGTAAATAATAAGAGTTTAATTTTATTATACTTCATTTCAAAATTTTATTTTATAAATTTAAACAATCAATAAATCAATCAAATAGTCATCCTTTATCATTTTAAAATAAGAGCGCAGTTATCATTAAAAATTTTTTTTTTTTAAAGTTTTTTTTTAAAAAATTGTTATTAGTTTCAAATATTTATAATCAGCATTTGTGGACACTTATTAAACATTTACTTTGAAGCTTTATAAAAATGTTTCAAAACAGTATAATTTAGTAATTATAGAGTCACAATTTTTGCCTATACAAAAATAGCAACATTTACTTTTACAATTCACATCATGTTCATTATTTTTATTTAAAATAAGTATTTAATCTTGTTTTCCATTTACATAATGTGTTCTAATGCAGCTGGCTATACAGATACAGTTAATCTTTATGCCATAAGCAAGGGCTGCACCGTCTTTACTCATTCAGCACTTGTAACTCGAAGATATGCTACGGACGCGAGTAACACTACCCCCACAACGCTCTACGGTCCTATTAGACCGGGACCTATGGTTTAAAGTGGATTCCGAACCACTACAAACATCTATGGCACCTCCCTGACTAGTAACATTTTAACCATGGCTCCGCCCTGACTAGTAACATTTACTTTTACAATTCACATCATGTTCGTTTTTTTTATTTAAAATAAGTGTTTAATTTTGTTTTCCATTTACATGACGTGTTCTAATGCAGCTGACAATACATAGACAGTTCATCTTTATGCCATAAGAAAGTCCTGCACCGACGTTACTCATTTAGCACTACCCAGGGGGCATGTGTAGCTTGTAGATATGCTACGGACGCGAGTAAGACTACCTCCATATCGCTCTACTGTCGTATTAGACCGGGAAATACGGTTTAAAGTGGATTCCGAACCACTACAAATATTCATGGTACTGCAGGGATTCGAACCCGAAACCTGTGGTACCGAGAGCTAGAGCGCTAGCCACTCGGCCATAAGGCCTCCATTTACATAATGTTAAGATATTTAAATCAATCTTACCAATTTCTGTTATTTTGATAAATGAATCTGCATAAGAAATTAGCTTAACTTAGCAATATCAATTAATTATTTTTTTACAAATTAATTAATTTTCATAAAAATAATTTTAAAATTATTTAATGATAAGGTAATGTAATATGTGAATGTTCAACAATAAGCATATAAAAAGAAATATTTATTTCGTGAATGAAATGTCGAAATTTACTTGATACATTATTTTATTCAAACTAATTTCAGCTCTTATTCGTACAATGAACTCCTACTAATTATTACTATTAATATAACCTAATCATTCATTATGTAAACATTAATTATATAGTCACGTGACACTCCAGTAGTTGCCTGAATTAATGATGTACTTATCACATAACGTAATGCATTTAACCATAAAGGAATCTATAATTTAATTAATCCATAAATCATTTCATCACAACTGAAACGTACAACAATGTACTTCTTTCACAGTAATTCCGGCATTCTTTCTAGTTTTAGATTATTTTGACCTTTAAATGACCTTTAATTTTTAATTTTAACTTACTTTTCCTCCTGGAATGCTGTGCATTGTCTAAATTACGAGTCCATGTTTGGAATAGTTAAGTTGTTACGTCGGCAATATCCTTGGAGTAAAGAACCATTTTTTTTTTCATTTTTTTGCAAATTAATTTGGAGTTATTTTCGAAATAATATATGTTTTCTTAACTATGTTAACGAGTACATATATTGTAGGCTTTATAACGAGATTTATAAGGCATTCTTCTGAGACCCCAAGAAATAAATTAAAATGTATTTTATTTTTAAGTTAAGCTATTACACCAGGGGTGGCCAGTCCAAATGATCTAGTCGGCTACTTTGGAAATGCATCCTAACTCCTCGCGCCGCATATAAAATTATATATCGGCATATTAGACTTAGAACCACAATAGACATTTTTTGGAGTGAAAAATTGAAACAGAATGAATTATTATTTTTGTGTTTACTATTATTCTTACATGTAAAAATAGATAGTATGATAATAATGATACTAAACGCACATTGTAAAGAAATACATAAAACTAAAAAGGAAATATAAACAATTTATAAATATAAAAATATTATAAATATAAATGAAATAAAAAAAAATGAAATCATTAAAAAATAATTATTTTAAAAGAAACCAAAAAGCAAATTTTCACTTGAACTGTGAGTCTGATTTGCTGTGCTATCAACAATCAACAGTGCTTATCTAGGGATGACCAGTGCGCCACTGAGGTCACTTAAAGTGAAACATAGAACCTATTATATTAGGAGTTCCGAGCATGAGTTTGCAGAATTAGAGAAAAGAGTTATTAATTTTGTGTTTGCTATTATTCTTATATGTAAACATAGATAATATAATAATTATGGTAACTAAACTCACATTGTAAAGAAATATATAACACTAAAAATGAAGTATAAAAATATATGAATATAAACGAAATAGTGCGACTAGTAGTAGAAATAGTTTGACTAGTGCTACATCTGTTTCTCCACTCTTTCACTTAGCTTTTGCAAATCGATCTCCATTTGGGTATTGGCACATAGTGAAAGGTGTTGCAGGTTAGCTTCCGTTATGTTTGAGCGTGTTTTTTGGTCAATTTCATTTTAGAAAGAAAAAACTAACCGATTTGCAGGTGTCAGTTGAACCAAAAGCGCTAACAACTTCATCTAAGAGTCTGGTTTGCTCTGCTATCAGCTATCAACCGTGCGTATCTAGAGATAATCACTGAGGTCACTTAAAGTGAAACATAGAACTTATTATATTTATTCGAAATTCCAAGATGCACGTTCTTTATGAGTTCGCAGAATATAGTTTAATTATTCTGCGAACTCATAATTGTAAACTCATACATAAAACAGGCAATATCTGTCCTATATTCGCAAGAATATTATTTTAAAGTCAAAGTTAATTTTGTCTCATAATTTCGGCAATTAATTTTTGACTATATGAATGCACACGTAATGTATTTTTTTAATACATTGGTTTTCCTTACTTTGGTCATTATACGATAAATATATTTTGTAAAAGTGTGATAAATCTCACGGGCCGGAAAAATATTCATGGCTGGCCACCCCTCCTTGATAAGGCTATTTGTAACGCCTTCTTCTGTGACCTCAAAAAATAAGTTAAGATGTACTTTTTTTTAAGTTAAACTATTACACTAAAAATGCTGAAAGTTATTCAATTTATGTAATAAAAACTATTAATTTTAATTTTATTATTTCGAACTCTAGTTATATGAGCTAAAGCACAAATAATAATAGCTAAACATGAATAACAATCTGTTTAAATCACAGTTCATAAGCAGAAAAACTAAATTCTTGTTATATAAAACCCTTATTAGACCTATTTTGGTCTACGGCTCAGAAACTTGGATTTTGACAAGATCTGATGAGACCCATTTGGATATATTTGAGGGGATGATTTTAAGTACTATTCTCGGAGGTCTTAAGGAAAGTTATTGTTGGATAAATTATAAATGTTGGATTAAAGTTAAGGATTGTTGGAGAAGACGGTACAATGCAGAAATATGTAAATGCCATAAAGAGCCAGATATTATAAAATTTATTAAGAGCAATAGATTAACTGTAACTGGTGTTATATATTTTCTTTACAATATGCGTTTAGTATCATTATTATTATATTATCTATGTTTACATGTAAGGGGCCTGAATGGCCAAGTGGCTAGCGCTCTGACTCTCGGTGCCACAGGTTTCGGGTTCAATTCCCTGCGGTGCCATGGATGTTAGTAGTGGTTCGGAATCCACTTTAAACCGTAGGTCCCGGTCCTAACAGGATCGTAGAACGTTGCGGGGCCATTGTTACTCCGCGTCCGTGGCTGATATTCAAGTTACAAGCGCCCTCTGGGTAATGCAAAATGAGTAACATCTGTGCAGCGCTTGCCTTAAGGCATCCAAGACCAAGCTGTCTAAGTGTTTGCTAGCTGCATTAGAACAAAAAAAAAAAAATGTTTACATGTAAGAATAATAGTGAGCACAATAATAATAACTCATTCTGTTTCAATGTTTCCCTCCAAAAAAAAGTCTGTAGTGGATCTAAATCTAATATGGGGTTAAATAATTTTATATGCTGCCCGAGGAGTTAGGATGTATCTCCAAAGTGACACCCAAGATCATTTGGGTTGGCCACCCCTGGCTTACAGCGTACTCTACTGTGGAAATCAAATTCAGTATGACTGATGTCCTAACTGAAATTAAACTTACAAAAACTCGCTTAGTGTTTAACTTGTTCATCGGCTGGTGCATATTATCTTATTCAATATGTTATCTAAGTACTTTGTCGTAATAGAGTGATTAGATAACAGACAGAAGTGGGTCAATTCTTTTTCTAAAGCAGTGCAAGTTTATAATACCGTACAGTAGGAGTCAAATTAAGATTGGTGTCTCAATACAAATTAAATCTACCTAAACCCAGTAACCTTCTGATTTGTTCCGTATATTCAGAATGCCTGTCACAATAACCACCAGGTGAAAAACTCCTATTCCAGGGTTACTCCAAAACAGTGCTAGTTTGCTGTAGGAATCAAAATAACTGGCAACTGATACTTCTTTGGAAAAAGAATTGACCCAGTGACTATTACGACAGAAGAAACAAATAACAGACAGAGTAATAAAGTAGCTAGGAAACCAGGTCGTAATAAAGTAGCTAGGAAACCAGTATGACTGATTTCCTAGCTAAAACGCAATCTATCAAAACCATTTAGTATTTAGTTTACTCGTTCATCTCTAGTATATTCAGATGTACAGGCTTTAAATATTTCCAAAAATGAACTACTATGTTTACGTCCATCCACAAACTACGACCTTTCTATTTGTTCACAACCCCTCTCTGGGGACCTTGCATAATCGTTTGAAAGCTAAAGGAGGGGGGCAGCACAAAAGGGTGCTTTCTAAAGGACAGGGGTAGACAAAGTCGAGTTGATTGTTCCCCAGTGGAAGACAGTTCTGTTCCCTCATTTCTCTTGATGCGCGTGGGGGGAGGAGAGGTTCTACATCATCACATAAAGTCTTCGTCGATCCATCCATTCCTTCCCCACCCACCCCCGTTTGCGTTCTTAATCTCTCGGCCTACCCCCATTCCGAAACAGCCCCCTGTAGGATAATCGTTTGCGTTGGTGGCCAATGGGAGCGGCGTTTAAAGGGTGATCCGGAGATTCCGACGTTCCATGATTGTTTGATGGAATCTTGACTTTTCCCGGTCATCTTCAGCAGAAAAGGGATGGAAAAGTGGGGGTGGTTGGGGTGGGTGGAAGATATTGATGCATTTTTGTGCCTGGGAAATACCCCTCGTGTGGAAGTTCTCCGAAGAGAATGGGGAGTGCTCGAGTTTTAAAGGTTCCTTGAGGAGCTTTTATGGCTTTTTACGGAAGCCAAATGGATCCTTTTTTTTGTTCTTTTGTTCTTTTTTTTTTGTATCTCAATATTCTACTTTTATAAGATTTAAAGGAATATTTTATGCGAAATTTCATTTTATGTATTACGGTTAACATTAAAGGAAATTTGTACTAATATTTCATAAAAAATTTATTTAAATGATCAGTTAAGTTGAACAGATTTGAACTCTTTATTTTAAGTGGAAAAGAAATATGTATCGATTTATAAATTCATTTATAGTGCTGCTCTTAGACTTGAAATGCCATATTCAACTAAAAGGTATATTTTTTTATATATTAATTCAACGCTTCCAGTTTCCATTAAGACCTTTTTGTGGCCTCTTCTGTACATGTAAGAAAAGCTAGGAAAATTCCCACGTAATCACCACGATAATAGTGTAAAACAAATGTACAAAGTGCCTTTAATAAGGAGTACTAAGGGCATGATGTCCGAGTAGCTAGCGCTCTGGAGCGCGGTACCACAAGTTTCGTGTTCGAATCCCGGCGGTGCCATGGATGTTTGTATTGGTTCGGAATCCACTTTAAGCAGTAGGTCCCAGTCAGTAAATGAGGGTACGACCGTAGAGCGTCACAGAGTCCAATCAGACTTCTCACCCACATCATTTCCATAATGTAAAGGGGCAACTCAACTCTAGGTGCAGTTATGTGGTGTGGTATGGTGTAGTAGTAGTAGTTAAAAGAAGTGCTAGAGCTTCCAATTTCCTGGATACCTTACATACTACATCTAAAAGTTTTGAATAAAAATTTCCCTTTTATTTCTTCTTAAAGAGATTCATTCGTTTTACATATAAGAAAAACTAGGAAAATTCCCACTCATCCAGCATGACAATAGTGAAGTTGCGTTGCGTGATAATTTACAAAGTGTCACTTATTAAAAGAACCAAAGCTTTCTATCTAAAATAATAAAACTTTCTTCTTCGATTTTGTTTTGAAGAGATTCTTTCAGTTTACATGTACAGAAAACTTGGAAAGCACCCACGTAGCCAGCATGATAATAGTGAAGTATATTAATTTACATAATTACACCAATAAAAAGGGAATGGAGAGCGAACACGTACTCAGTAGAAAACCCAGTTCACACCAAATGCTGTAACTAACAAGTTGAAATTTGCTTAATATGTATATATAACAATCAATATTTCTAAAAATTAAAAAATTGCAATCGTACCACATCATAACACATTATTTATATTTTACTTGTTGTTTAAATTTTCTAAATGTGTTATTTTGACGACAGTTTACATTTTAATTTTCGAAAAATGTTATAAATGAAACAATTATTTTTAAACGATATTTTACCTTATTATTAATATTTGTTGTTGTTGTGACTTATCCTCAGTATCCTGCAGCGCGGGACAGACATCCCATGAGTACTCATGAAAAGAGGGAAGGCGGGGGGAGCTTCTGTTATGATGGAGCAATCGTAGGTAGAAGTCTGACTTGGCTCCGAGTCGCTGAAGGAGAAGGACAGTGCCTTAAGGGGACAGTGCCTTTTAGGGGGAACTACCCCCATTTGCGTATCGTATGGAAGAAAACCAGGAGTCCAAGAGGTAGCCTGACTAAAGAGGCAAGATGCTAAACATCACAAATGCCATCTATTCTCCACGCTACCACTGAGCCACGAGTAGGGCATTAATGCATTTTGGTCTTTTAACGAGTAAGCAGTATTCCGAATCGATTGTTTCTACAGTATTGATAACTAAAATACCGAAATTCATCGTAATCGAAATAATATTGCCTTATATATTCAATTAAATATTCTTCAATTTATTCCATTTTAAAACTATAATTTTTTTATTAGATATGGAAGATAATTCATCTTCCATATCTAATAAGATCCAATATATCCACATATAAGATCCAATATATCCACATATAAAATCCAATATATCTACATATAAGATCCACATATATCCAGTCATCTTCCATATCTAATAAGATCCAATATATCCACATATAAGATCCAGATATAAAATCAACATATAAGATCTAATATAAAATCCATATATAAAATACACATATAAGATCCAGATATAAGATCTAAACATATTCTCTATACAACAAAATTCAATATCCATATAATATACAATGTGAACAGAGATGTTAAGATAATGTAACAAAATAAATAAATGGAATGTACTGCAACTTATTTCATTATTTTTAAATTTTACTGTAAAATTGCGAGATTTAGTTAATAAATTTCATTTTCAAATGAAAATGTACAACATATTTTAGATGGGAATGTTATTGTAGATTATTACGGAGATCCTTGGCCGTGTAGCGGCTACTAGCTCCTTCTTTGTAAAATGTTGAAACATAGCGGTGGTCTCATGCCCTTTGAGTTAATAAGCAAAATAGATAATTAAATGCCCTTTTTATTTAGATGGGAATGTGAAAATTTTCTAATTCTTTTCTTTATAAATATATAACATTCATTCCATAATTTTTCCGTTGCCAAAATTTAGTTAAAAATAATTTATAGAATAATAGTTTAGCATCCTTTTATATTAACCAGATACAACCAACTAATTTGTAATGTTGATTTACAAAAATTTGGTGATTCATTATAACATTCGCCGTAGTGATCTGATGAATTGAATTTGTGAATGAAATGCTGCATTTTATCACACTTTGTTTTTCATTCATTATTTTATCAGTTTTGGTAACCATAGAAACCATAAAAAGATAACATAATATCACACGCATGGTATGCATTTAGACCAACGAATGTTTACTTTCTGTATTTTGATAATTACGTTACTGATATTTTTTTTTTTTGACAATGCAACTGAAAATTATTTTAATTAAAAAAATTTTGATTTATCAATGTTTAACGAATTTAATTTTTTTTAAATAAAATATTTTTTTCTTCAAAGAAAAAAAAAAAAATGTTAGCAAAAGGATAAAATGTAACAAAATGTGTTTTATACAAAAAAAAAAAAAAACACTCTTTATCATATGATAATTGTTATTCTTTAAGAAAAAGCAATGTAAAAGTATTAAAATATATTCTTTGAAATATTTATTTTGATAATAAAATTTATTTGCATTTAAGATTTAAGTTAGTTTCATGAATAATAATAACAATATATATCGGTCATCAGATTAATTGCGGCCTGATGGCCAAATGGTTAGCGCTCTGGCCTTTGGTATCACAGGCTTCAGGTTCGAATCCGGGCGGTGGCATGGATGTTTGTTAGTGGTTCAGAATCCACTTTAAATTGTAGATTCCGGTCTAACTAGCCCTCGTGTGCACAAGACCCGTAGAGCGGCAAATCAAACATCAGATTATTTATATTTTACGTGTTCAAAGGATTACTAATTGAGAACAATTAGCTGTAGAAATGTAATTTAATTTAATACAGTATTAATGGTATTTATCAAATTAAAAATATTAACCTATTTATGAACATTATTAAATAAAGATTAACGTAATTACTTACCTACTTACTTAATATCCTTCAAAATCTCATTTGATTGTTTAGTAATAGTAGATTGTTTTGATGAGTAAAAGTCGAAAGTATGAAAAGTCGAGAAAGTATGACTAGTCGAAAGTATACCTTAATAATCGAAAACTTGTGTGTCAATGTCATTACATGGAGGTAATGTGCAAAAAGGCTCAAGATGGAGTCCGTTGGAGTCACTTCTTTCAGGAATGAGGAAACTTAATATCGATTGTGACAAATGTAAAACGTTTCGCATCGACAGTCAATCTGTGTGTTGGAAGTTTTTTCCTATACCGAGTTTTCTCCTGTACAACACACAAATGTGGAGAAGTCTCCTTTAAAAGTTCTGCCAGAAATGAAAGCTTTCCTATTAACCTTCTGGGGGCATAGCATACATATGACTGTGTCCAAAAAGTAAGACCGGTTTTCAATTTAAATTTCCTGGGAATAGGGTATTTCAATAATTTTTTTTCTTTATTAGGTTGCTGTCACTGTCCTTGACATCTGTGTTAAATTTCACCTCAAAATATTCATTAGTGCTTGAGTTACGCCTTGCTATGTGAGACGCTAAAACTGATTCCGGAAATCTTTTAAATGCCATCAATCTTAACCGACGAAGCTCACGTCCAAAAAATTAAAGATTTGGTGCTTGTAAATCGTTGATTTACAATTAGAGACCTTGCTGATGATGTTGGAATTTCAAAAGGATCCGTCAATTCCATTTTGGGCCTCAAACGCGCGAAATCTCGATTGGTACCGAAAACACTGAATGCGCCAGCTCACACTGCATTGATACTTCGTGACTTTTTCGCCAAATATGAAACTCATAACGCATACTACTTCTACTTCTGGCTACACGACCAAGCTGTCTGTGTTTGCCCGCTGCATGAGAAAGGGAGGACTTCTGGCTACACCTATTACTATTAGCTAAACTCAAAAGACCACTCCGGGAACACCGTTTTGAGTCGATTGAAGAGATTCAACGTGAATCGCCGCCCGTTTTGAAGGCCATCCCTGTCGATGACTTTTTAGCGTGCATTGAGGTTAGGGAAAAAAAAGACATTGTCATAAGTGCATTATGTCGGGAGGGGATTACTTGAAAGGCGATGAAATAAATTTGGAAGAATAAATAAAGAGTTTTTGAAAAAAAAAAATTTGTTCTTACTTTTTGGTCACAGTAGTAAGAACGCTTAAATTTTGATACATAATAACACATTTAAATCATTTTAAAATCAAAAAGATACACATTAAAATTTAAAGACTTCTTTTTACAGTTAGGATCAATTAAGTACAATCCCTTAACGCAAATCGGATCCCTTATTTTTGTATTTTACGCCAACAAGCACCTACGATTTCCGATAATCATTCCGCTATCGACTTGTTGGCCACCCTTTTCGAATGATAGCGAAAAATAGTCCTCCATGACTGCACTAGATGGCGCTAGATGCATTGATCGAAACCGGAGTGTTGGCATGGGAAGCAATAAAACAGGGGGGTGGCATAGTCGGAACATTTCAACTCGCGTATTCCGATATCAAACTAACGGTAGATTCCGCTAGACGCGGGGTGCTCTTTGAAATTCGGTCTCATGTGATGGAAACTCGCCGCTATCTTCATCAGCACTTTTGATAACTATCGAAATACTGGAATCATTGTATCGTCTGCACTGACGATTTTTCGCGCCTTTTTTATTTCGTTCCTTTTTGGTATTCATATTCGAATTCGAAAAATTTTTTTAGGGTGCGTGAAAAATCATATTTCACGTGGTGGTTTTTCGAATTCTTCATCTGCGAATTTTTCATCTACGGTGAAGTGTGTTCACGATTAATTTCGAATACTGACACAATTATCGAATTGTATTCATTGTTATTGTTCTAGAGCGGTAACTGTTGGATTAATTGAAGAATATACGAGTGGAAGAGTTGAGATGTTGATCAGAAAAATTTACGAATTTTTCATCTAATGTGAAGTGTGTACACGATTAATTTCGAATACTGACACAATTTTCGAATTTGTGGTTGTTCTAGAGCGGTACTGTTGGATTAATTGAAGAATATACCGAGTGGAAGAGTTGAGATGTTGATTAACTGTTGTTTGTTGGTGTAAAAAGAAGAATTATGTTTAGTATTCGTTGACAAATTCTGATGTGAATATCTGTAATAATGATCACTCACTTCGATTAAGTTTATATTTTGATTCGATTTGGATTATGGGAAAAACAATATTGCACATTTGCGGTAAAATGGTTATTTGGAGTATCTGCGTATTCGACAATCGATAAGGTAAGTTCCAGTTTTATTAGTTCTGATGATTATTATCTTGCTGATTTGTAATTTAAATTTCGAATAGTGTAACGGTAGTCAATTACTACCGTTTTTGCTTTTTGAAATTTTTGAATTGAAATATTATAATACAATTGTAAAAATGCTGCGATGTAATTTTTTTTTTTTCAGAGTCTTATGAATTTTAAAATATTTTTTTTTTCTTTTGGTATTCGTGAGAAAATGTATTTAACTTCGACAATCGATAAGAAAAGTTCCAATTTTATTAGTTCTGATGATTATTATCTTGCTGATTTGAAATTTAAATTTCGAATAGTATAACACTTTTTTCTTTTTGAAATTCTTGATTTAAAATATTGTAATACAATTGTAAAAAATGCTGCGATGTATATTTGTATTTTAGAGTTTTATGAATTTTCAAATATTTCTTTTTCTAGTTGGTATTTATTAGAAAATGTATTTAAATATTATAAATAATAAATTAACGTATCTCACATATTCAAATTGAAAAGAATTTGCCGCAATTGAAAAGAAAATTACAATTTTTTTTTTCAGAAAAAAAAAAAAAGAAATTTAAGTCAATTACTACCGTGAAATTTATTAGACAATTTAAGAGTGTTAATAATATTGAAATAAGTTATTCCTAATTATAAAAATAATTAATTAAATAATTAAAATTTAATTTTCAAGAAAAAAATAATTTTGAGGAATTAACAGCGAAAATTGAATCAACCTCTGAAATTTTCTTCTGAGAAGTAAATGGAATTAAATTAGAATTATTTATTGACCAAAATTTAATTAAATAATGATAGAGGAAACCAGAAATTTTGTGGTGAAAGATTAGCTGCACCAATCTTATGCAGAAATCATTAGTCGACTAATTATTGACATCGTATTTTACTTTATTTATTTGATAGTATTTATACATATCTGCATTAATATCTCATATGACTTCTATGGCACAAAGGTTTTTATTGGTGAGTGTACCAGGGAAATAAATCAAGTTATTGGATTTTAAGTTAACTGGTGAATGTTAAGACTAATTTAATTTTTGGATAACAAAACACTGAAAATTATTTGAATTTTTAAATTTTTAATTTCTGAAATTTATTCAGATTTTCATTTCCATTATTCTCTACAGATTCTGTGATGTTAAAGTTGAAACATTCAATTTGACCTTCGATAAGTTCTTTTTATTTTTAATCATTGTTAAGATTTTTTTTCATTTTAATACTATTTTTTAAAATTCTTTTTTGACTTCAACAAACCTGAAGAACATCTGTTCTATGCGCCATATTGAGAGATGAACGGATTACATTTTAAATACTAGCAAAATAATAAGATACGTTGGAAGAATGTTTCTTAAATGTTTTTAATCGAAGTATTGGACAACTTGATTTAAATTGTCTATAATCGTTGGTATGTTTTGAATTTTTTTTTTTTTCTTTTTCTTTTTTTTTTGTTAACTTTTATGAATATGATGCGAAACTCAATTATGACTCGTTTCATTCAATTCTTTCATAAATTTCTTAATTTTTTCTTTATTTCAACAATCCCGAAGAACATCAATTCTATGCGCCATATTTAGTGACGGAATGTATTTAACTAGCAAAATAATAAATTAGGTTGAAGGATTTAAAACAAATATTTTAAAATCAAATTCCTAAAAACGTAATTTAAAAAAAATTTAATTTAAATTGCTTTTTATTGATGGGTTGTTTTGATATTCATTTTTGTGAACTTTCAAGAAAATGAATGGAACTCAAAATTCAATGATGTTAAAGTTGGAACATTATATTTGACCTTCGATATGTTCTTTTTATTTTTATCAATGTGAAGATATATTTTATTTATTTTATTACTATTTGCTATCAAATTTCAAATGTTTAACTCATGCTTTCTAGAACTGCTGTGCCGGAGCGCATTATGACTGGTTTTATTCAATTCCTTCCTAAATTCCTTAATTCTTTCTTTATTTCAACATTTCTGATCTCAAATTCAAAGTTTCAAATTTCAATTTCAACATTCCAACGTCTGGATTTCAACATTCCAACATGGATTTAATTAGCAAAATAATAAATTAGGTTGAATAATTTTTAAATCAAATTCTTAAAAACATAATTAAAAATGTAATATAAATTGCTTTTGACGTTGAGTTATTTTGATAATTTTTTTTTGTAATATGATGTGGAGCGCAATTATGACTTGTTTCATTCAATTCCTTCATATATTTCTTAATTCTTTTTTTATTTCAACAATCCCGAAGAAAATAATAAGTAAAATAATTAGTAAAATAATATATTAGTTTGGATGAATTTTTAAAACAAATATTTTTAAATCAAATTCTTAGATAATTAAATTTAAATTGATTTTGTTCGGTTTTTTGATAAAATATGATTGATTTTGATTTTTTTCGTAAAATCATTTTTCACAAATGCAGAGGTCTGGTTTTTATAACAGATCTTAATAATTTTGGCTTTTTTTTAAAGATACATGCCCACCAACACAATCGAGCATAATAAATATTGAAGAGCATGCGATGATTTTTAAAATTGTTTTTATTATTGATGGGTTTTGAAGTAAATAATTGTTCAATACATAAATTTTCAGTTAAAATAATTGACTTAAAAACAGCTGCACACACACACACACACACACACACACACACACACACACACACACACACACACACACACACACACACACACACACAGGGTGAGTATAACTAAAGGCTAAAGGACCACTGCATAAAGGCATGCTGTAAAAAAAGAGCCACTCGTCACAATGAGTTCAAATTTAAACTGAAGATACTTGAAGGGAAAAACGGTACGGCATCAAAAAAAGTCCCAAATTGTATTAATAGGATTCGGCTGCCAGTGATATTTTGAATCGAAATTACAACGTATTTGGGATAAGTTGCACATTAAACCAACTGTAGTGTTCAATGTGTTTTATTGTTTCGGTTTTTTGACGGGAAAAATGACTTCCAAGTCATTCAGCAGATGACAGTGTTAGTGATAAGCCCATCCACGGCGAAGTTATACCCAATTGGATGGGTAAAATCGGTGGAATTTTTTATTGATGCCATACTGTTTCCCCCTTCTTCAAGTATCTTCAGTTCAAATTTGAACTCATTGTGACGAGTGGTTCTTTTTTTACAGCATTTTGAAAGTGGAACTTTAAATATAATCATATATATGCATCAGTGGCCAGCAGAAATTATTCCAAGTTCTGTAATAATTAATTTAAATCATTTTTATGCGTTGGATGCTATAATGGAAGAGATTACGTTATCTGTATGCCATTCATTATTATTCGTTTTATTAAATTCTTTCATATTAAGTACTAAAACGTTAATGCATGCAGTTTAAATTCCTCTTACATAAATAATTTAAATTGTCTACATTTTTTTTTTTTTTTACTTTGCTAATATACTTTTCACATTAAAGGAAAGATATAACCTTAGTTTAAGTCATCATTAAGTTATGATTTATTTGACTTTAAAATTAATGATATTCAATTCAAAGTCTACGGTTTTATATTTGAATTGACTCCATTAAATCTCAAACGACCTTGTCATTTATTTTTTTATCTGTATTTTCATTTCTGTTATCTAATAGCCACATCCTTTGAAAAAGTCATGATTTCCCCCTATTAAAATGATATTGATATCATGTTCTAGATTTTCCATACAATGTTATTCAGTAAACATATTCGTGTCTTTATTCTAATCTCATATATTTTCGTTTGTTGAATACAGATTAACTAATTAAGTTTTTATAAACAAAAAATTTGCGCCAAAGTTAATGGAGATACCAAGTTTTTTCTGGAAATGTTAGTCTTTTTTTAATCAACACTTTAAATTTCATACAATCTTTGGATTATTTGTTGTGGTACATCAGTGCACCTTTTATTTACTTAACGAATACTTCAAACAGCTCACCGAAGGTCAATCACAATTTTGAATTTGTCAACAATGTTAAAAACAATCACAATTACAATTTAACAATAGCATAAAAAATGTTCAGTCTCTTATTTACCATTTACTTGTTGTCATTAAATTAAATCTAATTTAATTAAAAAATATAATAACTGTCGCACTAGAGCAAATTTTATTTATTAGTATTCTTTAATATTTTTCGACTAACTCTGTTCTACAACTCGCAATTTCGTCATAATGTAAATAACATATAACATATTTGTAATAACATGATTAATAATAAGATATGTCCACATTAAAATCGCTCGAATATTTTTAGAACACTTCATTTTCGAACATATCTATACTGTTCAACCTGAACATATATAACAATAGCATAAAAAAATCTTCAATCTTTTATTTCCATTTACTTGTTGCCGTTAAATTAAACAGAATTTTAAAAATATAATAAACGTTCACACTAGAGCTAATTAAAATGGAGATCTAAACGCTAATAACATGCGTCCGCAGTAAAATCGCTCGAACATTTTTAGAACACTTCGTTTTCGAACATATTTATAATGTTCAACCTTAACAATAGCTTCAAGAATTTTCAGTCTCTTATTTCCATTTACTTGTTGCCATTAAATTAAATGTAATTCCAAAATAATAATAAATACTCGCACTAGAACTAAACATTAATATTCTTACGTTATATACTTAGTATTGCGTTATTAGTATTCTTAATATTTTTCGATGTCTGTTCTACAACACGCAATTTCATTATCCCTAATTTGCTTGGTATAGATACTTATTATGCAAAGAAAAAAAAATGGTAAAATACGAACGAATAACATAAAACGAAGATCAACATCGAAGAACTGTTCAACCTTAACAATAGCTCCAAGAATTTTCATTCTCTTATTTCCATTTGTTTGTTGCCGCTAAATTAAATCCAATTTAAAAAAAATAATAAACGCACTAGAACGCGCTTCTCGCACTAGAACTAATTCTAATAATTAGTATTCTAGCTCTGTTCTACAACAAGCAATTTCATTATCCTTAATATTTTTTATCTTTGTGATGATTTGTGTACAGATACTTATTATACAAAGGAAAACAAAATGGTAAATGACGAAGAGCATAAAATGAAGATTGAAATAATCTTGTAAGCAGAAAAAATTTAGAATAGCTCGAATTTTGATTGTCTCATTTTTAACCTTCGATCTCATTTCGTATAATTTGCTCCTAATCATCGCCGGAATTTGTATGTAAATAACATATTTATAATAACATGATTAATAATAACATATGTCCGCATTAAAATCGCTCGAACATATTTATAATGTTCAACTTTAACAATATCCTCAAGAATTTTCAATCTCTTATTTTCCATTTACTAGTTGCCATTAAATCAAATCAAATCTAATTTAAAAACAATAATTAACATTCGCACTAGAACTAATTCTACTTATCAGTATTCTTAATATTTTTCGACTAGCTTTGTTCTACAACATGCAATTTCATCATCATGTAAATAACATATAAAATATTTGTAATAACATGATTAATAATAACATATGTCCGTATTAAAATCGCTCGAACATTTTTAGAACACTTCATTTTCGAACCCATCTATACTGTTCAACCTTAACAAAATCTTCAAGAATTTTCAATCTCTTATTTCCCTTTACACGTTGCCATTAAATTAAATCTAATTTTAAAAAATAATAAGCGCAGTAGAACGCACTTGTCGCGCTAGAACTAATTCTAATTATTAGTATTCTTTAATGTTTTTCGACAAGCTATTCTCTACAATACACAATTTCATTACCCCTAATTTTTTTTTCTTTTTGTTGGTGGGTGTTTGGGTACAAATATTTATTATGCAAATGAAAAAAACAAAATGGTAAATCACGAACAACATAAAATGAAGATTGAAATAATCTTGTAAGAAATAAAAATTCGAATGACCAGAGATCTGTCCTTAGCTTGAATTTTGATTGGCTCCTTTTTAACCCTCGATTTCTTTTCGAATAATTTGGACGTAATCATCGCCGGAATTTAACCGGAAAAATCGATCTCCCGTTCTTTCTCTAGGGTGAGACGTTGTAAGCTCGTTCGGGAGATTTTCCGGGAAACGGGAAAATGTTCCGACATCGCTTTTTCCCTCTACGTCGTGACGTTTTGTAATTCGAATAGACCATTTTTATATTTTTTATTGTTGATGTAGAAAAATGTAAGATGGAGTTGGAAAATAAGTAAATATTTCGGTGTCAGACTTCAGCATAGAATGTATTCATCAAAGGATTATGAAATTTTTTTCGTAAAGTGATAAAATATCAAAATATTTTTACGTTTACCTTTAGAACAGCATTCAGGATATGTAGTTCCTTTTTTCCCTCAAGTATTCATTGTACTGAAGACATGTTGAAAATTTCATTCAATTTTTAAATTTTTTTTTATTTTATAAAGGCAAAAGAGCGTTTTCATGTTCTTTTAAAGTACATTTCGAAGATATGTTTTTATCTGTTGGTAAAAAAAATGCATCAAATGGGATAAATAAAAAAAAGATGCAATTTCTATTCTGTTTTGCACCTGTTTTTATTGATCATCAGTGGTGCAACAACCCCATGGTGGGCCAAGGCCGTCTGTCTGCTGGCAGATTTCTAGACGGTAGAGGATTCTTTTTTTACGGGGTAGGGTTGTTATCCCAACGGCCATATTAGACCGGGACCTACTGTTTAAAGTGGATTCTGACCCATTACAAACATCCATGCCACCGAGCGCCAGAGTGCCCTGTTTTTATTTATATATAACTAATTACAGAAAATTCAAGAATAATTATGCATACATATAATATATAAGAAATTACATCTTTAAATGTGTTCATTATTTTAAATATTTATTGTGATAAAAACTTGTATTATAAAAACTGTATCACTATGAAAAATTTTGTAATTCTTTTTATTTAAACAAATTCATTGTGGTATTTAATATTAATTGGTTTGGTTTATGTCTCTATGGTCATTTTGTGCACACGAGGACTAAACAGACCGGGATATGCAATTTAAAGTGGATTCCAAACCACTAACAAATATTCATGCCACCGCTCGGATTCGAACCTGAAGCCTGTGATACCAAAGCGCTAGCAACTTGGTCACCAGGCCGCTAATATTGATTGGAGACTGATGGCTGAGTGAATAGCGCTCTGGGCCTCGGCGCCACAGGTTTCGGGTTTGGTTGATTTGTTTCCATGGATGTTTGTAGTAGTTCGGAATCCACCTTAAACCATAGGTCCCGGTTCTAATAAGACTGTTGGGTGTAGGGCTGACCCCGTAAAAAAACCCTCGTGTTTTGGAACATGCTAGTGGGCAGACAGTCTTAGCCCATCATGGGTTGTTGCGCCAATGAGGATGATGAATTCTTGATGATGATGAATGATACCCAGGAGGTGCGTGTAGCTTGAAGATAAGTTACGGACGCGGAGTAACAATACCCCCACTACTCTCTACGATTGTGCTAGACGGGGACCTACGGTTTAAAGGTGGATTCCGAACCACTACAAACATGGTACCGCCGGGATTCGAATCCGAAACCTGTGGTACCGAGCGCCAGAGCGTTAGCCACTCGGCCATCAGGCCCCATATTTATGATGTTAGAGTATGCATTTTAAAATATAAACTATAGAATGTTTTATCATTTCAAAATAAATAGCATATTTACATTATAATTTTGATGTTTGTTCATTATAACTGGATTGTTTGGTGAATTTACGTGGAATTCAATAATCGATGATAATTCATTGATCGAAAAATAATGGAAATTCAGTTTGATATTGATATTACTTTCCCAAAACTCCCAAATTCTTCTTATTTCTTTTGGGCGAGCAAATTTATAATATTAGAGTATGCATTTTAAAACACACCACATTAACTGAATTGGGTTGGGATTATATTTTCACTTACAACGCTTTCCCAGTATTAAATAACGATCTTATTTATTTACTCTTCTGAATTCCTCTCTACCACTTTCTGTACTATTTTATTCAAATACCGGAAAGAATTTTAAACTGAAAATACTTTTTTGAAAGCATTTCTCTGGCAGCATTTAAAAAACCAAAGTGCAATCGTTCTTTTCCACAAACCGAAACTACAACATATTTAAAAAAAAAAAAAAAAATGAGTCTTGTATTTACTAATCCTTATTCCCAGTTATTATTTATCCTTATGGAACAGGTCCATTTTCTGAATAATTAACGTTGAGTAACTTACTTTTTTTACTTAATGTGTACTACTGTGCGCAAAAAGTAAGGCCAAATTTATATATTTTTTCAAAAACTCTTTATTTTTTCTTCCAAATTTATTTCATCCTTTCAAAGTAATCCCCTCCGGACACAATGCACTTTTGTCAACTTTTTTTTCCAATCCTCAATGCATTCTAAAAAGTCATCGACAGGGATGGCCTTCAAAGCGCGCGGCGATTCACGTTGAATCTCTTCAATCGACTCAAAACAGTGTCCCCGGAGTGGTCTTTTGAGTTTAGGGAATAGACAGAAGTCGCACGTTGTGAATACGGTGGATGTGGAACGATATGGGTTTCCTTTTTGGCGAAAAGGTCTCGAAGAAATCAATGCAGTGTGAGCTGACGCATTCAGCGTTTTCGGTACCAATCGAGATTTGACGCGTTTGGCCTTCAAATCGCGCGCGGCGATTCACGTTGAATCTCTTCAATCGACTCAAAACGTTCTATACGTTTCCACAAACAAAATTGAATGCAAGTTCTTTGCTCAATTCATTCAGACATTTCAAAAATCGCCGGAATCAATTTTAGTGCCTCACAAGGCCAAGCGTAACTCAAACGCTAATGAATATTTTGACGTCAAATTTCACACAGATGCGAAGGACAGTGCCAGTAACCTAAAAAAGAAAAATTGAAATTCTATGAGCCCCGGGAATTTTAAATTGAAAATGGGTCTTACTATTTGGACACAGTAGTACAACATATTTTTGTAAAAAAATAGACTTGCGTTTACTAATCCTTATTCCCAGTTATTATTTATCCTTATGGAACTGGACCACTTTCTGAATAATTAAAATTGAGTAACTTGCTTTTTTTAACCACATAACTTATCTATTAAACATATTATTCAATGCAATAAATAAAGCCCGGCTCGTGGCTCAGTGGCAACTTGTGCCGCTGGTGAACATTAGGGGTGAGGTTTAATCTGTTGGCGGCATTGCTGTAGACACTGTTTCAAAAGGCGAGGAGGTTGGAGGATGGAGGTTGGTCTGCATCTTGCCTCGTGAGTCGGATTATCTTGTAGAAGTTTTTTGGATTTTCTCACATATGATACGCAAATTCGAGGTAGTTCCCCCTAATGTCGTAATGGGTGTTGCAGGTTAGCGTCCGTTATGTTGGAGCGTGTTTTATGTTTGTTCAATTTCAATTTAGAAAAAAAAAAAAAAAAAAAAAAAAAAAAAAAAAAAAAACGATTCGCAGCTGTAAGTTGAACCAAAAATGCTAACAACTTCAACAAAGAGTCTGGCTTGCTCTGCTATCAGCAATCAACTGTGCGTATCTAGGGAAGGGTCACTTAAAGTGAAACATTGAACCTGTTATATTAGATATTCCAAGATTTTGGCAGAATAAATAAATAATATGTAAACTTATAAATAAAACAGGCAATATCTGTCCTGCATTCGCAAGAATATTATTTTAAAATCAAAGTTAATTTTTTTCTCATAATTTCGACAGTTCATTTTTGATGCGCCCATAATGTATTTTTTTAATACATTGGTTTTCACTACTTTGGCCATTATAAAATATATATATTTCGTAAAAGTGTGATAAATCTCACGGGCCGGAAAAATATTTAAGGCGGGCCATATGTTGGCCACCCTATCCTAACTAGTTTCGAATCACTTTCTAACACTTTCTTTACCATTTCCCTTTTTATTAAAAGTACCTTCTATTCACTATTTTATTCCAGAACCAGAGAAAGAGAGAGCGTTTTGAAGTGGAAAATGAACATACTTTTTCGGAAACAAATCTCTTATAGTATTAATACATCCTCAGATATGTCAAAAGTGACCTTCAGCAAAAAGCATTGTTTTATGCACCAAAAAGCAGTTACAAGTAACATTGACCCCAATATTTGCTTATCAATAGTTGGTATATCTGTAAAACATATTCTACGTTTCAAGTTCACCAATGCTTCTTATTAGTTTCTTTGAACCTCTGGCTTTTGATAACATGAGCAATGTTGAAAACATATTACAGTCCATTTCTGGTACTAAACGACAATCTCCTAACCAGTTTCGAATCACTTTCTAACACTTCCTTTACCATTTGCCTTTTTATTAAAAGCACCTTCTATTCACCATTTTATTCCAAAACCAAAGAGAGAGAGAGTGAAAACATTTCGAAATGGAAAATTGAACATGCTTCTTCAAAAACAGACCTCTTACAGCATTAATACATCTTCATGTAAGTTGAAAGTGAAACTGGACAAGAAGTATTCGGTTTCATGCACCGCAACTACAGAAACAGCAATCAAAAGAAACATTGACGCCAATAGTTGTCCATCAATAGTTGGTATATCTGTGAAACATATTCTACATTTCAAGTTCACCAATGCTTCTTGTTAGTTCCTTTGAACCTCGGGCTTGTGATAACATGGGCAACACTGGGCAACACTTTACAATCAATTTCTGGTATTAAACAACATTATTAATTTCTGGTATTTTGGAAACAGACCTCTAACAGTATTAATACATCTTCAGATAAAGTCAAAAGTGAACTTGAGCAAGAATTATTGTTTCATGCATCAAACAGCAATTAGAAGAAACATCGACCACAATATTTGCTTATCAATAGTTGAAACACATTTTACGTTTCAAGTAATCACTGAAAACATTTTACAACGCATTTCTGGTATTAAATGACGACCTTATTTCTGTATCTTCTAACCAATTTCGAATCACTTTCTAACACTTCCTTTACCATTTCCCTTTTTATTAAAAGCACCTTCTATTCACCATTTTATTCCAAAACCAGAGAGAGAGAGAGAGTGAAAACATTCCGAAATGGAAAATTGAACATGCTTTTTCCGAAACAGTTTTGCACGGCAGTATTTATACCCTCTTCAGATAAAGTCAAAGCGGAATTGCAGAAGAAGAATCATCCTGCTCCACGCAGCAAAAAGAAACATGGAGCCCAGTAATTACTTATCCAGTAAGTTCAAGTGGAAATCCGATAGCACTCTTTGTTAATGAATTTTGGAGATGGAAAATGGTTTTTCTTTAGTTCTGTCTGAGATTAATGGCGCTCACCAGAAGTTCCTATCTGTTAAACGACCATTAAAAAAAAATCGTGTTCTTCTGTAGCCGCAGGAATTGCGTTTTCCGATTAATTATCGTTAACGTGAAATTTAATAAGCCCTTCTGAATTTGAATGAAACTCTTTTTAATTGGATATTTATTGGGGAAGGCTTTTACCTCTTTGTTGTTCTGCTTTTGTCTTTCGAATAATTTATCTGGATGAAAGGGAACTTGGTTATTAGGATTCCTACTTCATATTCGGAAATAATGAATCAGAGAAGAATGTGGTCCTTGTTGTGCTAATTTAATAACAAGTCACCAGATTTGCCGCCAAAGAAAGCGTTCCATCTGTAAAAGATGAATCGAAGTGAAGAGACTTTCACTTACTTAGTCAGCATTTTGTTTCTAATAATTGCATTTGTCAGAACAATATTGCTTTCAATGCGGCACGCTGGATTCCCGGACATGAAAAGAATCTTCGGTAGTGGTAAGTAACATAAGTAGCGAAGCTGTTCTTTTTGTTTTATTAATTCCACCGTTTCGTGCGTCTTGAAATACAAATCGATGCAGAATTTATCGAGTGTCGAAATAGGTTGATAAGGCTTGTTTGATATGGAAAATTAATTCAAATTTGAGATTCTTGCTAAATTGATAATAATGCTAGAGCTCCGCAGTCATAGTTAGTTAACAACAAAATAATATTCGCATAATTTTTCTTAAATTAGTCGTATTTCCTCATTCTTGAATGGTGCTTTTGTTTCTTATCCCTTTTGGTCGACATCAATATCTAGACCATGTCCATGAATCTGTGTGTTCTCAAACAAACTGGCGAGTCATGATAAAGGATTCTGCAGCTAAAATGCAGCTTCTTTTTGTTCTTGATTTTGCTGTACAAAGTCATGGAGTCCCTAAGTGAGACTTTACCCTACCCCGTTATAACCCCGGGTAACTGGGTACCCATTTTAGTCACCTTTTACGATATGATGGGTTACAATGAGGCCATTCTAACCCGGAAACCCATGGGGATTGATAGTCTTACTTATATTATTAATGTCCCATCATGGAAAAGCATTATATTCATAATATACCAATTATAACCAATTTGGTTACTACATTGGTTTGCAAGAGTTAAGGAATATTATATAACGTTGCTTCTAGATAGCACATTGTATAAACTTATCATGAACATAACTAAAGAGAACAGCATTGATCAATCAAAGCAAAGGGAAAAGCAAAGCATTATTAAAAGAATAACAGATTGGCAGAACTGGATATGATCCATTCTTGTCTATGACGCATGATTGGCAATGTCTTTCTATGTTGTGCTCGAAATTGTCTTGGAGTTCTTGTCTTTTTTTGTCCATTCTGTTGTCTTCTTCAAACGCAGTGGATGCTTATGGACAGCAATACTTCTCCACATATTGATGTTCTGCCATTTAAAAGAAAAACATTTTTTAGCTGCATATTTCTGGAGAAGGCTTTCATTTCTTTGCTGTAAAGAGTACCGTCCTCTTTTGTGTTTTGAATAATTAATCTAGATGAAAGAAAAATGGTATTACGATTTACCCAGTCTTAAAATGAGCTTGATTACTTCACGTCAAGAAATACTGAAATTGGAATTTTATAACAAGCCACCTAATTTATTTAGGAAGAAATGTTCCACCTTGTGTTTGCACAATTTCATTTTCGGGGAAAAAAAAAAAAAAAAAAAAAAAAACATTCGCAGATGTCAGTTGAACCAAAAACGCTAACAACTTCAACTAAGAGTCTGGTTTGCTCTGCTATCAACAATCAACTGTGTGTATCTAGGGATGGTCACTGAGATCACTTAAAGTGAAACAGAACCTGTTATATTAGATGCATCTTTGTAATACATTGGTTTTCACTGCTTTGGCCATTATAAAATAAATATATTTTGTAAAAGTGTGATAAATCTCACGGGTCAGGAAAATATTCAAGGAGGGCCGCATGCGTGGAAGTTTGTCCACCCCTTATATAAAAGATTGATCGCTCTCATTAACACTCTTCCCCCTCTAACAGCAATCAAACGTTTTCTGCATGAAACATTTTCAACAACAGTAATTTTCTGCTAAACATATTCCTCTCCAAACAAATTATAGTTGACATTCGCCAAAGACAATGACATTCGAACATTTTCTGCCACGAACATCTTCTACATTTTAAAATTTTTTATATATTTCTACATTTTTTTTACCAGACTTTTGTCTCTATTTCTTAGAAACAGAATATTTCCGCCTTGATGAAACAGCACCACTTTTGCCCACAAAACTTCACACAGAAAATTAAAACTTAAACCGCAACTTTAATCTGGTCAGAAATTATTATGCCCTTTTAATATGCGTGAACATTTTAAAGCATGTGCTACCCATGATTAAACTTAAATTTATAAGGGGCACCATAAATCGGGGCGTCGTGACAGCAGGGCGTTCGTAATGCAACCTATATTTTATTGGCCCAAACTTCCAGGTTGGTAAATGATGAGAAATACTCGTCTGAAAGATGTTACATCATGCATGCGAGACGAATAAATTACCTCTATTACCATCATTTAGTGTCTCGAATAACTTCCAGGGAATACATAATATCCATTTCAAAGACTCTAAATATTTAATTTGAGTGTTTTAATCATAAAATCCGTACATTTTTCATGGAGAGGAAAATTAGCTCACTCCATGCAATTCTATAAGCGTTTGTGATATATTTAAAGTACTTATATGTGAAGTTACGGAAATTTCAAGGATTACGTCTTTGAATATATTGTTGATAATATCTTGTTTCATAAATCGAACATTTTCAAATATAATTAGATTTTTTAAACTTTTTTAAAAAATTCTTTTATAAGATATATTGCTTGATTTTATATATATTTTTTAATTTTAATTAGCTACAAGTGAATGCTAATGCACAAGGCTTATGCAGTAGAGTTAAATGTTCTGTTGTGATTAGTTTGGTTTTGTCGCTCTACGGTCATTTTGTGCACACTTTGGGCTAATTAGACAGGGGCCTACAATGTAACGTGGATTCTGAACCAATAACAAACATCCATGCCACAGCCCATGAACCTGAAGCCTGTGGTACTAAAGTCTAGAGGGCTAGCCAATTGGCTCTAAATATACCACAACCACAATATAAGTAACTTAAATATACCACATACATTTGAATAAATGATTTGTACGATAATTTTGTATGTTACTGTAATCGACTGGTCACATGCCTCAATGGCTGTCATGACAGTGGTTGTAATACTATTGTGGATTCTCTTAATAAATTCAGTCAATGGTTTTCATAATGGTGCCATGCATTTTACTATGAACCTCTTTAACCAAATGTTTCAACGGTTCTCCTGCCAATGGTTGTCATCCTTTTACAGTGGGTTCCTTAATAAAATGTTTCAGTAGATAAAAATTTTCTTGCTTGTTAATACTCTTTAAAGAATCCTTTTTTTAATTAATATATTAGTTATCGAAACTGGAGTTCTGCAATGGTACTCGTAATGGCTGTTTTATTTTTGTTAAGGAGCTGAACAATAAGTCTCATTGTTACTAAAGGTATCCTCAAAAATGTCTCAATGGTTCTCATACTAATAATTGTTGTATTTTTACTATAGGCCCCTTCAACAAAATGTCTCAATGGGAACACTTGATTGCATAGTTGATTTCAATAATAATGTAAAATAATTGTTGATTTCAATAAATTGTAATATTTAATTTCACATAAATAATCTTGAAACTAATTGCATATTTTACACATTCATGATTATTAATATATTAGCTTATATTTTTATTATTAATATATACCTTAATCATTTGTGATTACTATTAAGATGAAAATTGGGGGAAAAAGTTATACCTTATATATCTTATTCGTTATATAATCGCAATCACAGCACTCATTTCTGCTTAAATAGGGGTGTTTAATTAAGGATCCGATGGCCTGATTTGAATTTCCTTGCACTTAGACGAAAACAAACAAACAGAAAAACGTTATTTTTATTATTCTCTAAATAAATATGGCCTTTATCTCATAGACGTATGCAATAATTATTTTATTTGCTTATTTTTATTCCTATTAAAAAAAGACTGAATGTTTTCTTATCACATAACAATCTGATTTAATATTTACAGCAACTGGCAATTTAAAAAAAAACTGAAATTTAAAAAAAAATCAATTGCTTTAAAATTTACTATGAAAATACACAAATATTCTTAATCTTCTTTTTTAACATTATTTATTGCATCATTGATTAATCTTGTTTTTAACATTAGTGACTAATCTTATTTTTAACGTTATTTATTACATTATTGATTAACCTTGTTTTTAACGTTATTGATTAACATTATTGACTAATCTTGTTTTTAACGTTATTTATTACGTTATTGATTAACCTTGTTTTTAACGTTATTGATATTTATTTATTACATTTACAAATGTTATTCTGTGAATATCAATGGGAAAAATATATTAAGAACCGCTGTGCTGAAGTCTATTTGACGTTTTAAGAGAACTGAGGCATGTGCTGCATATGAGCGGCCAGCACGTCTGACCGCGGGTCAAGTCCGGCCGCTGCGATCTGATACAGAGACCTCTGAAGACACGTTGCGGACACGGCACGCACGTTATCGACCTGGAGATAAATCATCGTGCGTTGACCAACGCGTGGACAGTTGAGGGGGCCGTCCACAAATTGCAGAAGTGTTTCACCTTTTACTGGAAATTTAACACGGAACGTTTTTACAAAGTGAATTGGTTGGAATCATTACTCAAAAAACTATACACTGCTTGCACCTTTTTTTATCACGTGACAAGTGACAGTGATTGAAGTGACAATGACATGTCTTAATGTGGTTACTATGGTGATACAGTTAAAAACGACAGTAATACTGAAAAGAAATAAATTATTAAACGTTTATTTTAAATACATTTTTCAGGAAAAGGGAATTGCCAATGTTCACGATAATCTTTTATTGCTAAATCAATTGTCACAATATTTGGTTGAAAGCAGATATTCAATATAAAGTTAAAAGTATTCAGTGTGAAGTATTGTAACCCTTTGACAATCAGTGTTATAAGTGAAATAATTTCTGTAATAGATTGTAGAGTTAGGCCATGTGGTTTAGAAACAACACGCAAAATATTCTAAAATTTCTTTCTCGCGATATTTCCAAGGAGATAAAATGTTATGTTTCCTTTCAGAAAATAAACGCTTAAATACTTTCTTTCAAAAATCTAAGAAAACATACTCGTTTGGGAAATATTTTTTGTTTATCATTATATGTTGTTATCGTTATATATCCATTGTTTATCGTTATATATCGTTAGAAATATATATTGTTTATCGTTATATATCGTTAGAAATGTATATTATTTATCGTTATATATATTGTTAGAAATGTATATTATTTATCGTTATATATCGTTAGAAATGTATATTATTTATCGTTATATATCGTTAGAAATATACATTGTTTATCGTTATATATCGTTAGAAATATACATTGTTTATCGTTATATATCGTTAGAAATATACATTATTTATCGTTATATATCGTTAGAAATATGTATTATTTATCGTTATTTTATGCGATTACTTTTTGTTTATACAGGGGGAAGCTTGCGATTCATGTAGTATTCCGTCGAAGGTAAAAGAAAGTGGCGATGTAATTTTTTATGGGGTGATCTTCAGAGTATATTGTTCCATTTTAGTGTTGCATGAAAAAAAACCCCGGAGAACCGGAGAAAACCGGTGAACCCCACCAAGCAGTCCAGGTCTCAATGCTAGATGCTTGCACACAGTGTAATAATAGTTTCTGCAAATTTTTCATCAAGTTTATGGAACATATATTTAAATTGCATATTAAATCCTGATTCTGCAGTACCCATCCATAAAGGTTTAGTTTGTTTTGTTGCTCTACTGCCATCTTGTGAACACGAGGGCTAAACACACAGGGACTTACAGTTTAAAGTGGATTCCGAAGCACTAACAAATGTTCATACCACCGGCAGAATTCAAACCTCATCCATGCGGTTTTTTTTCCTTTATCTAAAATATGAAAGTTATGAACACACTTTAATTATCATCATTCAGTATTGAACATTCAGCTAATAAACAATCTGTTCTGTTGTTATTATTGTTGTTTCGAAATTACATGTATATACAACTCATATATATATATATATATATATATATATATATAGGTTCACGTCTGTTGAAAGCAGCAACATCGCTTTGTTCAGCTCAGGTATCTGATTGAATAGTTTTTTTTTCTTAGGCGGCATTGCAAATTTAATAATAAATACCAATATGAAGTTTAACAATAAAAACCAGTTTGTTCAATGAACAAAATACTTTCTACTAGATAGTATATAGTATGTGGGAGAAAGAAAGTACACACATACCATATATCCCCCACATACCCCACATATATCTCCCACATACCATATATCCCCTCTTAAACTCAGCCCTATGACAATTAAATTTGGGGCATTTAGAGACGAGAGGGTGTGAATTCCTAAAATTGACTATGATAAACTAAAGAAATTGATAATATACACTCAAGAGCCAAAAATTATGACCACCCCTACATTTTGCAATGAACTCGCCTGGATGACGTGGAAGGCACGTGATCTGGTGGAAGTGGTATTTAACTGGTATTAAGTGGAGGTATTGATCCATGCCAAGGCTGGTTGAAGCTGTGTTGCGCGCCAAAGGTGGGCCAATTCGTTATTGACAGGTGGTCATAATGTTTTGGCTCTTGAGTGTATTTTCGGTTGCAACACTAGCGATTTCTTCGGGAGTCCTAGGAGTTTACCTATACACCAAAGGCCGAACCTGAAGCATCGAAGGCCAGAGCGCTAGCCAATGGGCCATCAGGCGGCTGCAAGCGTGTAGAAGAGCTATGGTTTCTCTGATGCAGTCGCTACTTTCAAAAATGAGGAGATATAATGTAGATCATGCATAAGCTTCTAGCATCTACAGTTAGGTTATCTGGTGAACGTTTTCCTAGTTTCTCCCTTGCGACACGCAAATGTGAGCCTTGGTATCCTCTAAAATGTCTTCCCAAAAATAAATCAGTAAGGAAATGTCCTTCTATCATCACTCATTCGTGCTATCTATGTTTGTGACATGCATAATACAGGCCACGAGTCGGGCATACAAATATGAAGGAAAAAGTCAATATAAAATGTTTTATGTGGACAGAATATCTATTATATAAAGGTAAAGATTTGTCTGCAATAATAAAATAGTTAAATTGTTGATAGAAAAATAGAAAGTTGTTAAAATTTCTGTTAGCGTCGTCGAGATTGGTTTGGTTTGTCACTCTATGGTCACCTTGTGCACATGAAGGCTACACAGCCCGGGACCTACAGTTTAAAGTGGATTCCGAACCACTAACAGTCATCCATGCCACCGCCAGGATTCGAACCTGTGATACCAAAGGCCAGAGTGCTAGCCAATTGATCACCAGGCCGTCGGAACAGGTAGATTAAATTAAAATTCATATCTGACAGATGCTAGTGCTTTTGAAGAGAGAAAAATAACTTTATATAAAAAAGAATTCTCCTTTTTTTATATCAGTCAGTGAATATTTATTTGATGAATGACGCTTAAGAGTTTTTAAAAATTATTAAATAGTTTCTGATAAAAAAATTTCCAACCGAGTTAACAATTTTAACACAGCAAGAAAGATAGCCGGAATATTTTAAATGTCCCTCCTGCTCACTTAAGAAATCTTTTAGAAGGCAACTCTATTTTTTATTTTAACTGGATAGATAATATCCTACGCTATCAAATTTCAATTCATATTTTTTTCCGATTCTTTCCAAAAAAGAATACTTGTTTTTATGAAGTCCGATAAACACGGAGAAAAAACCCTACCAAAACCAAGAAAAACAAACCAAAAAATAAAGCCAAAAACTGTGTGGTCAATCGCGTGAAGCAAAGCTTCAAAGTTTTTACAGTGTCTTCAACGGAACGCTCACACGCCATGGCGTCATTTATCTCTGGCGAGCAAACTTGGCAATCTTTTTTTTTTTTTTTTTTTTTCCCCTATTCTTTTTTACAAAACTGTGTTCTTGCCAGCATTTACTCCTGATATTTTCTTATTTTGATTTTATTTTTTTCCTCTGTCTTTATAGTGCATCTTTAATGTCCTTTTGATTAAAAACGCATTGGGAAATTGGCATGTGGGAGTTTAATTTGTAAAGTGAGGCAGTTCTCCGTATTCCGGGAATTTTCGCCCCTCCCTGGAAAAATTCCGGAGCGATACATCTTCGGTCCGTTTTCCCTGTTTTGTTTTGCAAAAGTTTTAATTTTAAAATTGTAGGGGCTACAATGTTTGTAAAGTGCAAATATTAATCTTCAAACATGGTTTTCCTTATTTCGATCTATCTTCAGCTACTATTCAATATTTAGCATGGCGAAATAACTAAGCAATTGTCAACAAGTAAATCATTCTTTACTTTTTTTATTCCATCCTTCCATTGGGGCCTGAATGGTCGAGTGGCTAGCACTCTGGCGCTCGGTACCACAGGTTTCGGGTACGATTCCCGGCGGTGCCGTGGATGTTTGCAGTAGTTCAGAATTCACTTTAAACCGTAGGTCCCGGTCTCATATAACCGTAGAGTGTCACAAAGCCCAATCAGACTTCTCACCCACATCATTCTTAAACTGTAAAAGTGCAACTCAGCTCTACTATTACAGTAATGTGATGCGGTGTGGATCGTAGAGCTGTACGGGGCTATTGTTACTCCGCGTCCGTAACTTATCTTCAAGCTACACGCACCTTTTATGTAGTGCTAAGTGAGTAACGTCGGTGCAGTGCTTGAATTAAGGCATCGGAGACAACTGTCTTAAGTATTGGCCAGCTGCATTAGAACAATATATATATATCCTTCCATTTGAAGTGAGGGGGGAGTTGGAATCTTCAAGACGCTTCTCATGCGAACATTCTATCAAAATTTTGATGATCGAATGGGGTAACAGTTCTACTTGGTGCACCATGGCTAACGCTGAATCTGCTATGTCTCTGTTGTTGTAATGAAGAAATCAATCAAATCCTGTGGGTCAGAATATCCTTGTGTTGGGATCGAAGAGGAAGGTGTGAAAAACAGAATACTTGTTTTTATAAAGTCCGATAAACATGGGGAAAAAAATCCAAAACCAAGAAAAACAAACCAAAAAATAAAGCTAAACAAATGTGTAGTCAATCGCGTGAAGCCAAGCTTCAAAGTTCTTACAATCTCTTCAACGGAACGCGCACACGCCATGGCGTCATTTATCTCTGGTGAGCAAACTTGGCAATCTTTTTCCTTTTTTTTTTTTTTTTTATTCTTTTTTTTTACAAAACTGTGTTCTTGCCAGCTTTTTACATCAGATATTTTCTTATTTTGATTTTTTCTCCTCTACCGTCTTTATAGTGCATCTTTAATGTCTTTTTGATTAAAAACGCATTGGGAAATTGGCATGTGGGAGTTTAATTTGTAAAGTGAGGCAGTTCACCGTATTTCGGGAATTTTCGCCCGTCGCCGAAAAATTCCGGAGCGATATATCTCTTATCCTGTTTCTCCGTTTTGTCTAAAGTGTTTTAATTCTAAAGATGTAGGGCTACAATGTTTCTAAAGTGCAAATATTAATCTTCAAGCATGGTTCTCCGTATTTCGATCTATCTGCAACTGCTATTGAATACTTAGCATGGTCAGAAGAATTAAGCAATTTCCAACTAATAAATCAGTTAGTACCACTTTTATTCCATGTGTAACTATATGGTGTATTTTGATGGTAGAATGTGGTAACAGTTCTTTCTTGTTACACCCTGGCTAACGCTGAATCTGCTACGTCTCTGTCGTTCTAATGATGACTCACCTCAAAAAATGTGTAGGCGGGAATATACCACCATTGGGCTTGAAGAGAGTGAGAATCCACCAGATGCTTCCCTTTCAAGTTTTCTATCAAAATTTTGATGGCAGAGTGTGGTAACAGTTTTGGCTTGTTACACCCTGGTTAACGCTGAATCTGCTACGTCTCTGTTGTTCTAATGAAGAATGACCTTAATCAAATTCTGTAGTCAGAATATCCTTCTGTTAGGATCGAAGAGGATGGTGAGAACCCTCAGATGTCTCCTTTGCCAGTATTTGCTGGAAACTGTGGTGGTACATTGTTACACCCTGAGTAATGGTGTATTTGCTACGACTTTGTTGTTCTAATGACGAATGACACCAGATCAAATTCTGTCGGTCTTTGTGTTAGGATAGAAGAGGACAGTGGAATTACTTACAGGTATTCGCTGAAAATGGGATATACAAATGACTTATGCAACATACAAAAAAAGAGAAATTTTGTTTATAATTTTTGATTTAATTGATAAATATACAAGAACAAATAACTAATAACTATTTTTGACCTAAATCTATTCAGTTCGACAATTTTGCCATCTAAAGTTTAAAAAATTATTTTATTTGAATTTCCTTCATCGTACTATTGTAACACAATACTTGACACAAAATAATAAAATACTATATTTCATATATCGTAAAGATGTAAAAATGTATTTTCTTACAACTCGAGCAATACGATGTAAAATTATTATCAAAAATTGTAGGGAAAAAAAAAAGGAATTTCAAGATTACCATTTGCTCCAGTAATTGAATTTCCCGTGCACTATTTTAAAAGAATTACGATTATCTGGCTTAGGTTACCAACTTTTGTTCCGTTCCATGAAAAAAAAAAGGGGGGGAATTTATTCGACTTACCTTCTCCACGTTGCAGATTCGTGACATCGATGAAGAATTTCCGCTGCATTTCATAATCGATATTCATTCCCCCCTCTTCTACCTCCTCCTACCCAGAGTGTCTCTATCAAGCGTAAAAACATTCCCAGAACACAGTTTTCAAAGACAGAGATCTCCGTGGAATCGATTTGAATGATAGAAAGAAAGGATAGAGCATAAAAGATACTCATAGATAGAACGAAAAATAAAAAATAAAAACATTCTTAAAAGAAGGCAAGGAAATTACGAGCATGCGCGCTGGATTCAAGCCTGAAAAATTTATGATCCTATCAAGCCAATGGATGTCTTTTGTCGTAAAAAAAAATATTTGTTTTTCACGTAAATTTGCTCAAGAATCTATCCCTTTTTTTCTCTAAGAATATGTCAGCGCTCTGTTATGTACTATTTGCATCTAGATCACTTTCTTCTTTTCCCGAATATTTTTGTCACACTTTTTCTTTTTTCAATTTTCTTTCTATGTTTACTTTGTTTATCGGATTATATTCTATTGGATCCGCTGGGTACGCTTGGGCATGCTTGTTTGCTTTTCGCTGAGTGAAAACATGAAATTGAATTCATAGTTTCCCCCGTGTTTGCTTTAGTATTGCTCTGGATAAAGGTGATATTCTAAAAGGCAGAGTTCAATTTGTATGTTGAATGGATTCGATTTTCGGAATAAAGTTATATGTTTGTTTTTAAGTGTAAAAAACGAATGTGAAATAGTATAGATATTTTTTATTTTGGTATAATACAATTATGAGGATTATTATTTACATAAAATAAATATTTTTATCAACTTTATTCAGCATTATTTGTATCAACATTATTTGTAAGATACTTTAAAAGACAGTTCAATTTGTATGTTGGATATAATCGATTTTCGGAATAAAGTTATATGTCTATTTTTAAGTGGAATATCTTTTTTTGTATAATAATTATACGGATGTGTATTTACATAAAATAAATATTTGTATCATTATTATTCAGCGTAAATATATTTTAAAAGGTAGAGTTCTATTTGTATGTTTGATATTACATTGTCAAAATAAAATTATATGATTTTAAGTGTAAAAAACAAATGTGAAATAGTGTGGAAATCTTTTACCCTACTTTTGTTCCTTTCCAAAAATTATTTTATTTGAATTTCGTTCATCGTGCTATTGTAACACAATACTTGACACAAAATAATAAATTAAATTTCGTATAGCATAAATATATAAAAATGTATTTTCTTACAATTAGAGCAATACGATCTGAAATTATTATTAACATCCGAAATTAGAAAAAAAAAAAAAAAACGAATAACTACTTTTAATCCAAATCTATTCAGATAGATAATTTTAATACCGAAAGTTTAAAAAAATTATTTTATTTGAATTTCGTTCATCGTACTATTGTAACACAACACTTCACACAAAATAAAATATATTTCGTATAACATAAAGATATAAAAATGTATTTTCTTACAACTAGATCCATACGATGTGAAATTATTAACAAAAATTGGAGGAAAAAAAAAAGGAATTTCAAGATTACCATTTGTTCCAGTAATTGAATTTTCCGTGCACTATTTTAAAAGAATTACGATTATCTGGCTTAGGTTACCAACTTTTGTTCCGTTCCAGGAAAAAAAGGAAAAAAAAAGGCAATTTATTCGACTTACTTTCTCCACGATGCAGATTCGTGACATCGATGATGAATTTCCGCTGCATTTCATAATCGATATTCATTCCCCCCACTTCTACCTCCCCCTAAAGTATCTCTATCAAGCGTAAAAACATTCCCAGAACACAGTTTTGAAAGAGAGAGATCTTCGTGGAATCGATTTGAATGATAGAAAGAATGGATAGAGCATAAAAGATACTGATAGAATAGAACGAAAAAAATATTCTTAAAAGAAGGCTTGGAAATTACGAGCCTGCGCACTGGATTCGGGCCTGAAAAATTTATAATCCTATCAAGCCAATCGATGTTCGTTGTCGTAAAAAAAAAATATTTGTTTTTCACGTAAATTTGCTCGGAAATTTTTCCCTTTTTCTCTAAGAATATGTCAGCGCTCTTGCTATGTACTATTTCCATCTAGATCACTTTCTTCTTTTCCAGAATATTTTTGTCACACTTTTTCTTTTTTCACTTTTTCTTTCCATGTTTACTTTGTTTATCGGATTATTCTATTGGATCAACTTGGGCATGCTTGTTTGCTTTTCGCTCCGTGAAAACATGAAGTCGAATTCATAGTTCCCGGTGTTTGCTTTAGTATTTATTGCTCTGGATAAAGCTGATATTCTAAAAGGCAGAGTTTAATTTGTATGTTGGATAGATTCGATTTTCAGAATAAAGTTATATGTCTGTTTTTAAGTGTAAAAAATAAAAAATAATCTGGATACCCTTTTTTTTTGGTATATTACAATTATACGGATGTTTATTTACATAAAAAAAATATTTGTATCAGCGTTATTCAGCATTATTTGTATCAACATGATTGGTATGATATTTTAAGACAGTTCAGTTTGTATGTTGGATTGATTCGATTTTCAGAATAAAGTTATATGTCTTTAAGTGTAAAAAACGAATGTGAAATAGTGTAGATATCTGTTTTTTTTTGGTATAATATAATTATGCGGATGATTATTTACATAAAATAAATATTTGTATCGGCTTATTTGAATCAGAATTATTATAAAAGACAGAATATTTTAAAAGACAGTTCAGTTTATATGTTTAGATATTCAATTTTCAGAATAAAATTAAAAAAATGTGAAAAAAACATATGTAAAAAAACAAATGTGAAACAGTGTGAAAATCTTTTACCCTACTTTTGTTCCTTTCCAAAAATTATTTTATCTGAATTTCGTTCATCGTGCTATTGTAACACAACATTTGACACAAAATAATAAAATATATTTCCCATTTTTTAACAGTATAAAAATGTATTTTCAGACAACTAGAGTACAATACGATAGAAAACGATGTGAAATTATTATCAAACATTGGGGTAAAAAAAAAAGGAATTTCAGGATTACCATTTGCTCCAGTAATTGAATTTTCCAAGCATCTATTTTAAAAGAATTACGATTATCTGCTTAAGGTTACCAACTTTTTTTCCGTTCCAAAAATAATTATTTGTTTTGAATTTCGTTCTTCATGCTATTGCAACACAACATCTGACACAAAATAATAAAATAAATTTCGTATAGCGTAAATATATAAAAATGTATTTTCTTACAATTAGAGCAATACGATCTGAAATTATTATTAACATCCAAAATTAGAAAAAAAAAAACCCGAGTAACTACTTTTAATCCAAATCTATTCAGATAGATAATTTTAATATCGAAAGTTTCAAAAGATTATTATTTTATTTGAATTTCGTTCATCGTGCTATTGTAACACAATACTTGACACAAAATAATAAAATACTATATTTCATATATCGTAAAGATGTAAAAATGTATTTTCTTACAACTCGAGCAATACGATGTGAAATTATTATCAAAAATTGGAAGAAAAAAAAAAAAGGAAGTTCAAGATTACCATTTGCTCCAATAATTGAATTTTCCGTGCACTATTTTAAAAGAATTACGATTATCTGGCTTAGGTTACCAACTTTTGTTCCGTTCCAAGTGGGAGGAAAAAAAAAAAAAAAAAGCAGTTTATTCGACTTACTTTCTCCACGATGCAGATTCGTGACATCGATGAAGAATTTCCGCTGCATTTCATAATCGATATTCATCCCCCCCTCTTCTACCTTCCATCCAGAGTGTCTCTATCAAGCGTAAAAACATTCCCAGAACACAGTTTTGAAAGAGAGAGATCTTCGTGGAATCGATTTGAATGATAGAAAGAATGGATAGAGCATAAAAGATACTGATAGAATAGAACGAAAAAAATATTCTTAAAAGAAGGCTTGGAAATTACGAGCCTGCGCACTGGATTCGGGCCTGAAAAATTTATGATCCTATCAAGCCAATGGATGTCCTTTGTCGTAAAAAAATATATTTGTTTTTCCCGTAAATTTGTTCCAAAAGTTTTCCCTTTTCTCTAAGAATATGTCAGCGCTCTGCTATGTACTATTTCCATCTAGATCACTTTCTTCTTTTCCCGAATATTTTTTATCATACTTTTACTTTTTTCACTTTTTCGTCCATGTTTACTTTGTTTATCGGATTATTTTATTGGATCAACTTGGCACGCTTGGGCATGCATGCTTGTTTGCTTTTCGCTCAGTGAAAACATGAAGTCGAATTCATAGTTTCCTGGTGTTTGCTTTAGTATTGCTCTGGATATAAAGCTGATATTCTAAAAGGCAGAGTTCAATTTGTATGTTGGATGGATAGATTGGATTTCAAGAATAAAGTTATATGTCTGTTTTTACGTGTAAAGAACAAATGTAAAATAGTGTGGATATCTTTTTTTTTTTTTTTTTTTTGTATAATACAGTTTTGTGCATGATTATTTACATAAAATAAATATTTGTATCAGAGTTATTTAAGATTATTTGTATCAGCATTATGCGTAAAATATTTTAAAAAACAGTTCCGTTTTTATGTTAGATATTCGATTTCAGAATAAAGCTGTATGTCTGTTTTTACGTGTAAAAAAACAAATGTAAAATAGTGTGTATATTTTTTTGTATAATACAATTATACGGATGATTAATTACTTAAAATAAATATTTATATCCGTATTATCCGGCGTAAAGATAGTTAAAAAGCAGAATCTCATTTTCAGTATAAACTTATATGTCTGTAAACTTATATAAACTTATATGTGAAAAACAAATATGAAAAGTGTGGATATATATATTTTTTTTGTGTAATACAATTATGCGAATGATTATTTAATACATACAATAAATATTTGTATCGGTATTATTTGGGATAAATATATTTTAAAAGGCAGATATCGTAAGATCCCCAAACTCAACTAAATGTAATCCTTACTTTAATATAGAAAAATTATTTGTTTTATGACACAATAATTTATCTTTGTTCCTGCCATTGGTTAAAAAATATATTATAATACATGAATTATGTCATTACTTATAATATTAATATTTTGTATTTAAAATAATTAATATTTTGTAACCGTGCTTCCTCCTATGCGTGCTTCCATCTTCCCTGTGGCGTTTAGGAGAAATGATCAGTAGGCCTCGAGATTCTCATCTGAGAGGAAGTACAGCACAACCGGCACTGTCGTTGAGAAACGTTTAGTACAGCGCGATTACGCGCTTCTGTTGAGAAACGTTTAGTTTGTAATCTCTCATTCCGGGAGGAAATATATTTAGCATAATCCAGTGTATTATTTGGCCTACAGACTCTCACCAGGTGACGTAATATATTCCGTGTATTCAAACATAAGTATCAGGTTTTTGGATTAGAAGGTAAATCCTTTATATGTGTTCAATAATATATGTCTCTAATTGTGTGGTGTTTGTGGGCATGTAAATAAAGCTGTGATTTCTTCAACTTGTGTCTCAAGTCTCAACATAACCACATTGAGTTACAAATTCAGCTGCACAACCCACAACATTACGATAATTATTTTTAATTATAGAACTTCTTGTTTTATATAAATTAACAAATTATTCCTTGAGTTTTCTAATTTACTATTTGCCGTTAAATAAATTTGTTAAAAAAAGGGTTTATCTTTATGAAATTATTTTGTTTGAATAAAGAGTAATTGTATTTAATAATGTTTTTATATTTTATTTGATGAAATAAAGGTAACATATTGTATTTTTATTAAAAATATTTGATTTACTAAATGTATTATACATATTGTTAAGAACGTATTATTTTATGTTTAATTTCAATAAAAAAAAATAAACAACTAATATTAATTTGTTTAAAAAATATTAGAATAAAACGTTTTCAACGATGCTATTTATTCTATTGTACAGGATGATTATAATTAAAGTTCTACTTTCTTAAAGATTACAATTAAAGTTCTTTTTTCTTTTCTAAAGTACTATGATTATAAAAAAGCTACTTTCAAAGTACTGTAAAAAGAAGAACCATTCGTCACAATCAGTTCATATTTGAAGTGAAGATACTTAAAGAAGGAGGAAACGTAATGGCGTCAAAAAAAATTTCGCCAATTTTTTCCACCCATTTAGTATGACCTTGCTGTGGTGGATGGGCTTTCCACTAACTGTGTCACAAGTGCTGAATGACTTGGAAGTCATTTTTTCCGTCATAAATCCGAAACAATCAAGCACATTGAGCGGTACAGTTGGTTTAATGTGCAACTCATGTCAAATATGTCGTAATTTCGATTAAAATATCACTGGCAGCCGAATTCACTTTCTTTACGTCGCTTACAGCGTCATCTATTAATACACTTTGGAACTTGTTTTTCATGCCTTACAGTTTCCTCCTTCGTAACAATAGTTTCTGTGACAGCTTTAACTTGGAATTTCAATCACCAATGCACGAATCCCGAATTCACAGATATGCGATTCAGGTATACGGATTATTACGAAAGCCGCATGCGAAATTGAAACTATCTCGATTCGTAGTTACTATAAATATAATAAATTACTTTTACAAGCAAAATAATTTTAAAGTACAAAATGCACAAATATTTAAAAAATTCAATCCGCCTTTGAAATGATTTTTTATATATAAAAACACAAAACTGAATAAATTACTGAATAAAAAAAAAATAAGTAGGAAAATCGGGGACAAACAAGAAGTTTCTGTGGACAAATAACGTTTCTGTGGCATCTAACTTGGATTTTCAATGACATACACGAATGCCGAATTCACAGGTATGCATTTCATGTATACGAATTAGTACAAAAGCCGCATATGAAACTGAAACTCTATCTCAATTCGTATTCGCTCGTTAATATGAACACAAAAAACTTTTTTTTCAACAAAATAATTTTACAGTACAGAACATGTAAATATTTGATTCAATTCATCTTTAAAATTATTTTTAATGTATAAAAATACAAAACTGAATTTAAACAACGAGGAAACAAAAAAAAATAAAGAGAAAAAAAGATTAGCTTTTAAAAATCGGAATTCAAAAATTGGGAATCAACGTCTTTATGAACGAATTGAGTTTTCAAAAAGAAAAATTTATAAATCTAATGACGCTTTCTTCCAAAAACGAAAAATAAATACTGGATTATAAAGAATTTTAATAAGATACTGATTAAAAGCAATCTAACATTTTTCAACGTAGCAAAAACTCGGAACAGATCCAAAAATAGCGTAACGTTTTATTTATTCAATTTCTTCCAATCATAATAGCCAATAAAGAATAAATATGAAATGTTCCGAGATTTTAAAGAAATTATTTTTAATTCCCCAAAGAAATGAGAATAACGGTGCTCAATTTAGCGAAAATAAAATTACGAAATCCCTGTAATTCAAATTAATCCTGTGAGTATACATAACTGCTGGTAGCGTTACGACGTTTTCATTCAAAAGGATTCATTACCTCCTTACAAAAATGGCAGATCAAATATTTATCTTTCATTGAAAGAAGCCCTAAAAGACAAGCATCTAATTTTCGGCGAAGTTGTAGGTTTTTAATTGCTCGACATTTAAGACAAAAGTGTCAAAAAGAAAAAGTTCCTCTGGGATTGATTAATGAAAAATTAAAAGAGAAAAGAGATTTTTAACTCATATTAATTTTTTCTGAAGGGGGATTTTAAATTGCGTAGATTTATTTATTTCTTGTTTAACTTTTAATTGGTTGTCATAAGCAGTATTCAAATAGTGATGAACTTGACTTAAAAAAAAAAAAAAAAAAAAAAAAAAAACACGTTTTGGTTGTTTTTGGCTTTATTTTATTCAATTATCGCAATTATCTAATATACAGGAAAAAAATTGTAAATAAAAATAAAATACTTTTAAAGAAAATAGATACAATTGACATAATAAAATTTAATGGAAATATACAGAGTGATTATAATTATAATTTCAAAATGTTGTAAAAAAAAAAAAAAAAAACCAATCTTCACAATGAGTTCGAATTTGAACTGAAAATACTTGAAGAGGTTAGGTTCACATACGGTTTTTAGTTTCAATTCGTATACATGAAATGCATAACTGCGAATTCCGGATTCGTGCATTAGTGATTGATAATCCAAGTAAAAGCCACAGAAGTGATATTATAGATTTACTTTTTGTTCTCCAGTAACAAATTTGGAAAATATATTTAACGACATTAAAAGTAACATAGAATTTGTATTTAAAACCATACATAAAATTTGCCATTTTTTAAAAACGTCTTGTGTATAGGGTTGATATACAGAGTTTTATATATCACATATTGTAATTATACAGGGTGATTATAATTAAAGAACCATTTATAAAATACTGTACAAAAAAGAAACACTCGTCATAATGAGTTCAAATTTAGAGTGGGGATACTTGAAGGGAGAAACAGTACGGCGTCAAAAAGTTCTAAAGTGCATTAATAGATGGCGCTGTAAGCGGCAAAAAGAAAGTGAATTAGGCTGCCAATGATATTTTGAATAAAAATTACAACGTATTTGGCAAGAGATGTACATTAAACCAACTGTAGTGTTCAATGTGCTTGATTGTTTCGGTTTTTTGACGAAAAAAAATGATTTCCAAGTCATTCAACAGTTGTGATACTGTTAGTGGAAAAGCCATCCACCACGGCAAGGTCATACCAAATTGAATAGAAAAATCGGTGGAACTTTTTTTCTTTTGATGAAATCCCGTTTCTCCCTTCTTCAAATTTTAACCGAAAATTCTTGAACTCATTGTGACGAGTGGTTTTTTTCTTGCAGCGTTTTGAAAGTGGGACTTTAATTATAATCAGCCGTATAATAATCATCCGTATATGTATTATACAAAAAAGAGCTATTAACACTATTTCACATTTGTTTCTTACACTTAAAAACAGACATATAACTTTATTCTGACAATCTAATATCTAACACACAAATTGAATTCTGCCTTTTAAAATATCTTTATCCCAAATAATACCGATACATAATCATCCGTATAATTGTATTATACAAAAAAAAAAAAAAAAAAAAAAAAAAAAAAAGACATCCACACTATTTCAAACTTGTTTTTTACACGTTAAACAGATAACTTTATTCTGAAAATCGAATATTCAACATGCAAATTGAATTTGCATTTTATCCCAAATAATAATGACGCAAATAATTATTTTAGGTAAATAATTATCCGCATAATTGTATTATACAAAAAAAATCACACTATTTCACATATGTGTTTTTACACGTAAAACAGGCATATGCCTTTTTTTCTAAAAATCGAATATCCAACATACAAACTGAACTTCCTTTTAAAATATCGTACGAATAATGTTGATACAAATATTTAGTTTATGTAAATGATCATTCGCACAATTATATTATACAAAAAAAATATTCCACTCTCTTACACGTTTGTTTTTTACACTTAAAAGACACATCATATAACTTTATTCTTAAAATCGAATCTATCCAACATAACAAATTGAACTCTACCTTTTAGAATATCTTTAACCTGAATAACATTGTTACAAATATTTATTTTATGCAAATAATCCTCCATTTAGTTATATTATACAAAAAAAAAAAAAAAAAAAAAGATATCCATACTACTTCACATTTGTTTTTTACACGTAAAAACCGACATATAACTTTATTATGAAAATCGAATATCTAACATACAAACTGAACTTGCCTTTTATCGCGAATAATAATTATTTCATGTAAATAATCATCCACATAGTTGTATTATACAAATAAAAAGATAATCTTTTAAACATAATTTACGAATAATTCTGATACAAATAATGCTGAATAAAGTTGATACAAATATTTAATTTATGTAAATAATTTGTAATTGTATTAGACAAAAAAGATATTTACATTTGTTTTTTTACACTTTAGAACAGACATATGACTTTATTCTGAAAAATAAATATCTAACATACAAACTGAACTGTTTTTAAAATATCTTTCGAATAACTCTGATACAAATATTTATTTTATGTAAATAATCATCCGTATAATTTATTTATACAAAAAAAATATTTCACACTCTTACACATTTGTTTTTTACACTTAAAAACAGACATATAACTTTATTCTTGAAATCGAATCTATCCAACATACAAATTGAACTCTGTCTTTTAGAATACCAGCTTTATCCCAGCGAGCAACACGAGGGAAACTATGAATTCGGCTTCATGTTTTCACCGAGCGAAAAGCAAACAAGCATGCCCAAGTCGATCCAATAGAATAATCCGATAAACAAAGTAAACATGGAAAGAAAAAGTGAAAAAAGAAAAAGTGTGACAAAAATATTCGGGAAAAGAAGAAAGTGATCTGGATGGAAATAGTACATAGCAGAGCGCTGACATATTCTTACAGAAAAAGGGAAAAATTCAGAGCAAATTTACGTGAAAAACAAATATTTTTTTTTACGACAAAGGACATCCATTGGCTTGATAGGATCATAAATTTTTCAGGCCTGAATCCAGCGCGCATGCTCGTAATTTCCTTGCCTTCTTTTAAGAATTTTATTTTATTTTTCGTTCTATCTTTTATGCTCTATCCTTTCTTTCTATCATTCAAATCGATTCCACGGAGATCTCTGTCTTTCAAAACTGTGTTCTGGGAATGTTTTTACGCCTGATAGAGACACTCTGGGTAGGACGGGGTAGAAGAGGGGGGAATGAATATCGATTATGAAATGCAGCGGAAATTCTTCATCGATGTCACGAATCTGCATCGTGGAGAAGGCAAGTCGAATAAATTACACTTTTTTTTTTTTTTTTTTTTTTTTGAGGAAAGGAACAAAAGTTGGTAACCTAAGCCAGATAATCGTAATTCTTTTAAAATAGTGCACGGAAAATTCAATTACTGGAGCAAATGGTAAACTTGAAATTCCTTTTTCTTTCTTTTTTTTTCTCCTTTTTTTCAATTTGGTCATAATATCACGTCGTTTTGTTGTAGCTCCAAGAAAATAAATTTTTATATTGTTATGCTGTACGATTAGATTTTATTATTTTGTATCCAGTGTTATACATATAGTATGATGTTGCAATAGTAATACAATTGTAAGATGTTGCAATAGTAATATAATAGTACGATGTTACAATAGTAATGCAATAGTGCGATGTTACAATAGTAATGCAATACTACGATGTTACAATAATAATGCAATACTGCGATGTTACAATAATAATGCAATACTGCGATGTTACAATAGTAATGCAATAGTGCGATGTTACAATAGTAATACGACCAAAATTCAAATAAAATTATTTTTTGAAACTTTCGATATTAAAATTATCTATCTGAATAGATTTGGGTTATTATTATTTTTTTTTTCATTTTTGGATATTAATAATAAATTCACATCGTATTGCTCTAGTTGTAAGAAGATACATTTTTATATCGTTACATTATACGAAATATATTTTATTATTTTGTGTCAAGTGTTGGTTACAATAGCACGATGAAAGAAATTCAAATAAAATAATTTTTGAAATGATAATAAATAATTTTCCTCCTCATTTTTTATTTTATCATTATTAATTGAGTTTTGTATTTTTATAAGTGAACAAGTAATATGAAAAATATTTTGTTGAAGTCAATTCCTACTTTTTTTTTACTGTATTGCAGAAAGTCCTTTATAAATAATTTTCTTTCATTTTTTAAAGTTTATCTGGCGCCATCCATTGGTAGATACATGCAACTTATATCTAATAAAACTAAAATTAATTAATTAAATTTAATGACTGAATTAATATTTGAAAAAACTGTATTAACATCCAGTGTCATCCACTACAAGTTCAAAAAAATGTATTTGACCTTGAGTGAATGAATAAAAAGTATTTTATGAACGATTGAAAATTTGAACAAGATATACATAGGGAAAGTGTGAGCTAATAGAAGGAATTGAAAAAATAATTTTAAAGATGGATTGAATTATTTTGTATATTTATGATTTTTGGACTGTAAAATTATTTTGTTTGAAAAAGTAGTTTTATATACTGATATTAACCATGGGGCCTGATGGCCGAGTGGCTAGCGATCTGATTCTCGGTACCACAGGTTTTGGGTTCAAGTGCCATGAATATTTGTAGTAGTTCGGAATACACTTTAAACCGTAGGTTCCGGTCTAACATAATCGTAGAGCGTTGTGAAGATATTGCTGCTCCGCGTCGGAATCTTCACACCACACGCACCCTCTGGGTAGTGTTAAGTGAGTAACATCGGTGCAGCCCTTGCATGGAATAAAAGAAAACTGTCTAAGTATTTGCCAACTGCATTAGAAAAATAATATTTATATTAACCAGCGAATACGAATCGAGAGAAAATTTCAGTTTCACATTCGGTTTTAGTTCTAATCCGTATACATGAAATGCATACCTGTGAATTCGGGATTCGTGCATTGGTTTATATCATGGAAAATCCAAGTTAAAGCTGCCAAAGAAGTGATATGACGGATTCACTTTTTGTTCTCCAGTAACAAAAGTTTGGAAAATATATTCTATCCAAAATTTATTTTTCATTGTTTGAAGAAAGCGTCAATAGATTTATAAAGTTTTCTTTTTGAAAACTCAATTCGTTCATAATGACATGATTCCCAGTTTTTGAATTCTGCTTTTTAAAAGCTAATCATTTTCATCCTTATTTTTTTATTTTATCATTGTTTAAATTAGTTTTGTATTTTATGTATAAAAAAAATATTTTAAAAATCGATCGAATTTTTATATATTTATGTGTTTTGGACTGTAAAATTATTTTATTTGAAAAAAGTAGTTTCTTATATTTATATTAACTATAAGAATCGAGACAGAGTTTCAGTTTCACATTCAGCTTTCGTTCTAATCTGTATATACGAAATGCATACCTGAGATTTGCGGATTCGTGTATTGGTGCATGTCACGGAAAATCCAAGTTAAAGAAAGTTGCCACAGAAATTCCATTCTTTTACGTGATCAAAATAAATGTATTACCACGCTTTTGATCAAATGCGTTACTTTCAAAATCCGATTGAAATAGGGTCTGCAATTTGTAAGTTTTTCTAAAAATATTAAAAAACATTTATACAGTTATACATTTGATACAGATTTTTATATTTACTATACAATTTGTTTTATTCACTTTGTCCTGACTTGATAATTTTCTAAAAAACAACTTTTCTATTGTTTCGCGTAATAAAAAAATATTTTCTACTTTGTAATAATTGAACTTATATATTGTTGTTTTTCTAATGCAGCTGGCAATACAGAAACAGTTAATATTTATGCCATAAGCAAGGGCTGCACCGCTGTTGCTCATTTAGCACTACACAGGAGGCACGTGTAGCTTGAAAATATGCTACACACGCGAGTAACACTACCCCCACAACGCTCTACGATCCAATTTGGCCGGGACCTACGGTTTAAAGTGGATTCCGAACTACTACAAACGTTCATGGCACAGCCAGGATTCGAACCTGAAACTTGTGGGATCGAGCGCCAGAGCGCTAGCTACTCGGCCATCAGGCCCAGATTTTTATACTTACTATACAATTTGTTTGATTTACTTTAACCTGGCTTGATAATTTTCTAATAACAATCCCTTTTTCTATTGTTTCCTATAATAAAAAAAATATTTGCTGTTAAAAAACCGCTTTGTAATATTGTCTGAAATTTTTAAATCATTCCCAAACAGTGGCAACACAAATAACAGCAACAACAACAATAAAATATAACAACCAATTCTTTTAAATTATGCAAAAATTGTACAAATATTTCTAAAAAAAAATAGCTTAAATAAACGAATAAACTACTGCAATTCGACATTATTTATATTTCTTTACCGTTATTTCTCTTTTGATTCATTTCTGAGTCAATATAATTTAGCACTCTTTTACATTATCTTAATTTTATTTGCGCGTGTATAAAGGAAATAAACATCAAATATACGTCAGCTGAACCTATTATAAGTCGCGTCGTATACCATTTTTTTTTTCTTCATACGTTACATTTTCTTATTTTATTAGTATTAAGCACGATAAGGAATATTTCTAATGTAGTCATTGATTTTTCTTATTTTCGAAAAAAAAAAAAAAAAAAATTGGATTTATTTATTGCCTTGCCTTTTTGCAACTACGCTTGTTATTTTTATAATCAAATGTCAAAAGATAGAAAACTGAACATTTTTCTAGTCGGAATATTTTTCAATTATTTTTCATCATCTTTAAAAAAAAATGCCCCCTTTTTTTTCGAATGGTATTTTTATTTTTGTCAATTTTTCTTATTGAATTTGGTTTTTAGGAAATATTTCATTGAATGTTTCCTTTTTTTTTAAATACAGCGTAACAAAGTTGATTTATACGTTCAATTTTTTTACAAAATAGATTTTTCTAGAAACAGTTTTGCAAATTTTTCATATTGAAAATTAAGTAACTGCTCGATTTTTATGAAATCATTACTACTTTGTAAATATAAAGCATTGCTATTTTACTATTAAAAAAAATTGAAAAGTCAAAGTTCGTGTTGTTTTTCAAATGCCTTATATCAGCCAATCATTAGACCAGTGGTGGCCCAAATGACCTTGCGGGCCACTTTGGAAATGCATCCTAACTCCGCGGGCCGCATATAAAATTATATATCCCCACATTAGATTTAGACCCACTATAGATATTTTTTCTGAGTGCAAAAGTGAAACAGAATGACTTATTCTGTTTGTGTTTACTATTCTTCTTACATATAAACATAGATAATATAATAATAATGATACTAAACCCACATTGTATAGAAATATATAACACTTAAGATGAAATATAAAACATATATACATATAAACGAAATAAAGAAATGATATCATTAAAAAATATTTATTTTACTAGTGCGATATTTGTTTGTGCAAGAATATTATTTTAAAATCAAAGTTAACTTTTCTCAGAATTTCGACAGTTAAGTTTTCTATATATCGATGCACATATAATGTATTTTTTTAATACATTGGTTTTCACAGCTTCGGGCATTATAAAATAAATATATTTGGTAAAAGTGTAATAAATCTCACGGGCCAGAAAAATGTTCAAGGCGGGCCGCGGGTTGGCAACCTCTATATTAGACAATCAAAAGGTTTTTTTTTCTGTATTCAAGTAGTATTTTAATTCAGAAATAAGTGTTTTTAGAAAATTCGGTAGGATTTTTAATATCTAGAAGAACATAATTTTTTTAGCCTTAAAATATTAAATTCAAATAGTCATATTTAGGTCTTAAGTATGTTTTCACTTTTATATAAGAATAACAGATTGAATGATAGGGGGAAAAAATGGAATATTAAAAACGACGTTCCAAATGTTTCGGGATTATCTTGAAAAATCATAAATTTATGAATTTAAGGATGCAAGCAATTGTTTTCAGTTAATGGATAACTATTTGGAATAAAATGAAATCAATATGTCTGGCTTTAGATTCCGAATTATGGCATTTGCTGAAATTTAAATTAATTCTTTGAGCAATTCTATTGTTAATTTAATAGCAAATAAACAATTCTTTGAGTTCAACCAAGATATGGTTAATAAAGATGGGTTATACTAAAATCTCTAGAAGTAAAACATCAGCTGGCCGGAAGACTATTCTTTTACCCCACTTTCCTCCATCTTTTCGACTTGAATTGCATTTAACTTCTTGATGCCAGGTGACTTGAAATGAAGGAGAATTTTTCAATCAATTGGAAACCAAGATTTGTTTTGCAGCGGACGAAAAATTTAGTCTTTGGTGTAAGCTACTCGTACATTGGTGAGATTGCCGAGTGTCTGGCGCTCGGAACTGCAGGTTTCAGTGTTCGAGTCCGGGTGCTACCAACGATGATTTTAGTGATTCGGAATCCACTTTAAACCGTAGGTCCCTTTCAAATATGATTGTGGGCGTAGGACTGACAACCTGTAAAAAGAAAACATCTCCTGTCTGCAAATGGACTTGGTTCACCTTGGGGCTGTTTCATCATTGAAGAAGAAAAAACATTTTTTAGATGGTAATTTTATAGAATTTATTGCTATGAAACTTAAAATATATCATAATAAAATTTCCGCAGATTTTAAGTAATGGGCTGTAATCCGCAGTCCGAAATCTATATGTATTTTAGACTACAATCCTCAGATTATTGGCAAGAAATTGCGGTTTACATTACGAGTACATTACATTAGCCTTTCGCGGATAAATTTACTCAAATAATTATTAAATCTATATGCATCACCTACAAAATAATTAATGATGCCTTCTGAATCTCAGTCAATAAGTCAATACCAGCAGTCCATTTGTTTACGTGTTGACACTTATGAGAAGATACATCAAAGGCACCTCAGACATCACCCCCTTCCCCCCAAGCACTTTCTGTTGAACCCGAACCTGTCGGATTTTGCATGGCGACTGTGACAATCTGCATGGCTGGCCAGTTCGGGGGTGATTAGAGTAATGGCGAGTATCGCGATGTTGATTTATGGTCGGTGGTCCCTAATTAGTGAGCGCGGCGGACAGCCTGCCACAATAGATGACCGGGAAAGAAGATCGCGTGCTTTGCCATTGAACTCATCCATTCCCTGCAGTGTCGGGGCCGATATTTTACTGTTGCGCTTTGCTGGACACATGAAAGTATCTGTTCTTACAGGATTAATTTGTCATCTGGTGGTTGCTGGTGCAAGGATACTATATATTGGTGATCAGAATTGATATGCTTTTTCTGGAGGATAGGTTTGCAATAAATGTAATAGAAGTCGTGGCTCTGTGTCGTATTTAACAGGGAGTATTGTAGCTTATCACGCTATAGTACGCTTTGGAAAGCACATCTGCATTGCTTGCACATTTTCATTTTGTGACTTGACGTGACTCTTACAGGATTAATTTGCCATCTGTGGTTGCTGGTGCAAGGATATATTGGTGATCGAAATTTATATGTTTTTTGGGGGGGATAAGTTTGACGGAACTGTGATGGACATAATTGTTGGATGGATGTGATGAATATAATTGTTGAATTTTGTGACTTGACGTATCACATAAAGATTAACGATCAGAATCATGAGTAATGAGTTTAATCTGTAGAGGACCTCTCATGTCTAACTTTAACTGAGTACTGACATCTAACAGAATTTTAATAATTTTACTTAACTTGTATCAACTTAGACCTTTCATAACTTAATATTTGGTGGTTACGGGTGCATAGATATACCGATGACCGGTATCGATATGCTTTTTATTTAATGAAAAATAGTCTTAACAGAATTGTGCAATAAATACGAAGATGTTATGTCTACTTTGAAAGGGAGTATTGTAATTTATCACACTACAGAATACTTTCGAAAGTACATTTCTGATTAATGTAATATTTGAATTTTGTTGTTGTTATTCTAATGCAGCTTCCCTTACAGAGCCAGCTAATCTTTATGAAATAAGTAAGGGCAGCACCTTTGTTATTCATTTAGCATTACCCAGGGGGCATGTGTAGCTGGATCATATGTTACGGACGCGAGTAACACTACACTCACAACGCTCTACGAGAGTATTAGACCGGGACCTACGGTTTAAAGTGGATTCCGTACCACTACAAACATCCATGCTACCGCCTGGATTCGAATCCGAAACCTGAGGCTCCGAGAGCCAGAGTGCTAGCCACTTGGTCATCAGGCCCTTGTGATCTAACGTATTTTATTTAAGAAGTAACAGTCAGAAACATAAATGTTGAGATAATACAAAGTGGGCCTCTAATTGAAAACTGATGTCTAACGAACCTTTAGCTGAGAACTGATGTCTAGCCATCCTTTAATCAGGTCTTACTTAGTTTTTACTTAACTTGCCTTAACTAAGATCTTTCTATATTTGTCTTCTGAGGGTTGCTGGTATAGAGATAATCAATGATCGGAATTGGTTTTTTGTGATGGTAACTTTGACGTTGGGTATAGCAAGAAAGAAAGTATCGTAGTTTTACCACGTTATAGGATCCTTCCGAAAGTACATATAGGACGAATATAATGGTTTAGTTTTGTATTCTAACGTATCTTACATAATAATTATTAGAAACATAAATAAAGCACTTAATCTATATCGGACTTTAGGGCCTGAAGGGCCGAGTGGCTGGCACTCGGTACCACAGGTTTCGGATTCGAGTCCCGGCGGTACCATGGATGTTTGTAGTGGTTCGGAATCCGCGTTAAACCGTAGGTCCCGGTCTAATAGGATCGTAGAGCGTTGCGGGGTCATTGTTACTCCGCGTCCGTGGCTTACCTTCAAGTGACACGCGCCCCCTGGGTAATGCAAAGTGAGTAACGTCTGTGCAGTTCTTACCTTAAGGCATCCAAGACCAAGCTGTCTAAGTGTTTGCCAGCTGCATTAGAAAGAAAAGAAAAATCTATATCGGACTTTTAACTGAGAACTTATGTCTATCGAATCTTTAACTGAGTACATACATGTAATTGATTTTAATCAAGATTTTACTTGATTAGTATTAACTTATTTCTTATTTCGCCTTCTAGTAATTACTGGTGCATAGATAGTCACAGGCATGTGACAAGTATTGATATGCATTTTTTTTATGAAGGATAAGTTTCACAGAGTGTAAATCGTGAAATAAATGCGAAGATTCGTTTCATGTCGTGTCATATTTTAAAGGGAGCATTATGTTTTATCAAGCAACAGGACGCTTTAAAATGCAATTTATAATGGATATAATGGTTCAGTTTTGTAACCTACTGTATCTGACATAAAGACTATTTCAGAAATATTTGTAATCCACCTAATCTCTTGCAGACATCAAGTAAAATAATTTTACTTAATAATTTTGAATATTTAATAATAAAACGTCAAATCATTCATTTTATGCGACATGTTTATGTTATGAAAACAATTTCTACTGTCTTTCAGAAGGTATTGAACAAAAACCGCGTTAGCTTTTCTATTCAAATTACATGTATGTTTTGTATACCTTCATTTACAGTACCAAGTTATAATTATTTTTTTGTAAATCATAGTATAAATTAAAAGAACTTATTAATCTTCATCTTGAATGCTTGTCTTTAGCGAATATGTTATATTTCTTATAACACACCCTCAAAAAAAAAAAAAAAAAAAAAAAAAAAAAGAATCATTTCGTATTCACACTCTTGTTTCTGAATGTAAAAATCTTACTAGGTGGCGAAATATTTCACTGCTGTAGCATTGCGGCAGCGGCAACTTTTGCATATTGCATCTGCATACCACTTATTGCCAGCATTTATGGCTTCCATGTTTCTCCATCTTGGCACGGGGAGTGGGAATTTATTTATTTTTTCTTCTTCTCGGGCAAGAATAAGAAGAGCAAGATGGCGCAGAAATTGCCGGGGCACTTTTATATACCTGATCACGAAAAGGGAAAAGTGGGAGTCAGAGGAGTTCCGGGCAAATTGCGTTTCCGGAACAGGTACCCTGCAAATTGAACCAAGGGTTCCCAAGAGTCCTGGACAAGAAAGGAATAATCGTACAACGGTCTTTCACCGCTCACTGGGAAAGACAGCGAGATGCCGGGCCACAAGTAACGTCCATCTTTGGTCATTTTATAGCAATTAAACAAAACAGATGACTGTGATCAATTGTCTAGTAAAAATTTGCTTATTATGTTAGTTATCCCTAAAGGGCGTATATTAGTTACTTCTAAAATTCTTATGTCAGTTACTTCTAAAAGAACCTATATCAGGTACTCCCGAAAAGCTTCTGTCAGTTATTCCTTTAGGTCGTATGTCAGTTACTTCTAAAAGAACCTATATCAGGTACTCCTGAAAAGCTTCTGTCAGGTATTCCTAAAGGTCGTATGTCAGTTACTTCTAAAAGAACCTATATCAGTAACTCCTGAAAATCTTATTTCAGTTATTCTTAAAGGTCGTATGTCAGTTACTTCTAAAAGTCCTTTGTCAATTACTCCTAAAAGAACCCATGTCAGTTACTTCTAACAGTCCTATTTCAGTTACTTCTAAAAGTCCTATGTCAGTTACACCTGAAAATCTTATGTCATTTACTCCTGAAAATCTTATGTCACTTATTCCTTAAGGTCGTACGTCAGTAACTTCTAAAATTCCTGTGCCAGTTGCTTCTAAAAGAACCTATATAAGTTACTCCTGATAATTTTACGTCAGTAATTCCTGAAGGTCGTGCGTCAGTTATTCCTAAAGGTTCATATGTCAGTTACTTCTAAAATTCCTATGCCAGTTACTTCTAAAATTCCTATGCCAGTTACTTCTAAAAGAACCTATATCAGTGTTACTCCTGAAAATCTTACGTCAGTAATTCCTGAAGGTCGTATGTCAATTACTTCTACAATTCTATGCCAGTTACTTCTAAAAGAACCTATATCAGTTATTCTTAAATATCTATTCTTAAATATAAATTCTTAATATCTTCTTAAATTCTAAAAATCCTATGTCAGTTACTTCTAAAAGAAGCTATATCAGTTACTCTTGAAAATCTTATGTCAGTTATTCCTAAATATCGTATACTAGTTACTTCTAAAAATCCTATGTCAGTTACTTCTAAAAGAAGCTGTATCAGTTACTCCTGAAAATATTATGTCAGTTATTCCTAAATGTCGTATGTTAATAACTCCTGAAAAACCTATGCGAGTTGCTCTTAAAAGTCATAACGTTTATGTAAAGAATATGTTATGTTACAAACAGCAATATTTGGTTGTACTTACCTTAACCAACGATGTTCCTTTATTTGAAGAATATTATTTTAATAAAGATTGCTTTTTAGATAATCTTACTCATATTTCACATAAATTTAGCTGTATTATGACGTTATTCATTACTTTAATGAGCTTATTTAATTTTATAGAACATTTATTCTTTACAATTTTAAGTTTATTTTTAAAATATAAAACAACTACTAATGGTACTCATATTTGTCTACTAAAACTAGCAATTTAACTAGTCTACACTACAAGAATGAAAATGAAAACCAGACAATGTAATTACGTTTTAATGTAACTTCCTATTTGTATTTCTAATGTTTTGCATAATTTTCATTAAAAAAAAAAAAACAATAGCTGCGAAATTTCATGCATCAAAGTCATTAGAGAAAACCATTTCCATGTGTGTACTAATGGCATAGAGGTAAATGGCTAAAATTAGCAAAAGTTGCTAGCATCATCATTATTGTACTGACATTTCGTGTATGAATATGAATGAGCAGTACCTGGCATAAACCTTGTAGTAGCACTTTCCACTTTTTCAGTGATTAATTTGGAGCAAATTTTGGAATGTATTAGTAAAACGTAATGTAATTTATAAACTCTACTAGAAATATATTGGTTTACTTTAAAATTTTGATCAAATTCCGAGAAAAATACTTTCTTGTATGTTAAATATTTAATATCATCTTATACTATTGTGCCCCAAAAGTAACACCAATTATTTTTTTTTCAAAAACTCTTTATTTCTTCTTCCAAATTTATTTCATCGCCTTCAAAGTCATCCCCTCCGGACACAATGTGGTTATGCATGTCAATCCTCAATGCATGCTAAAAAGTCATTGGCATTGATGGCCTTCAAAGTGCGTGCCGATTCACGTTGAATCTCTTCAATCGACTCAAAACGGTGTCCCCGGAGTGGCCGTTTGAGTTTAGGGAAATAGCTAGAAGGGGCCCGGTGTGAATACGGTGGATGTAGAACTATATGGGTGTCATTTTTGGCGAAAAAGTCACAAAGAATCAATGCAGTGTGAGCTGGCACATTCAGTGGTTTCGTACCAATCGAGATTTAACACGTTTGAGGCCCAAAATGGAATTGACCGATCCTTTTTAAATTCCAACATCATCAGCAAGGTCTCTAATTGTAAATCGACGATTTGCAAGCACAAAATCTTTCATTTTTTGGACGTGAGCTTCGTCAGTTCAGGTTGAGGGTCGACCAGAGGGCTATTTGTCTTCAACGCGTTCTCTGCCTTCTTTGAACTGTTTATACCTCTTCTAAGCATTTCATTCCGATATAGGAATGCTTTCTGCAGCATTCTATACGTTTCCGCAAACAAAATTTAATGCACATTCTTTGCTCGATTCATTCAGACATTCCAAAAATCGCCGGAATCAGTTTTAGCGTCTCACAAAGCCGAGTGTAACTCAAACACTAATGATTATTTTGACGTCAAATTTCTCACAAATGTCAAGGACAGTGCCAGCAGCCTAAAAAAGAAAAAAAAATTGAAAATTCCATAAGCCATGGAATTTAAATTGAAAATTGATCTTGCTTTTTAGACACATATCATGAGTTGCAAGAATCATCATTATTGTACTGACTTTTCGTGTTTGAATATGAACGAGCAACACTTGGCATAAAACTTGTAGTAGCATTTTCCAGATTTTCGGTAATGAATTTGGAGTAAATTTTGCATTGTATTAGTAAAACGTAATGCAATTTGTAAACTCTACTAGAAATATATTGGTGGAGTTCAAAATTTTGATCAAATTCCGAGAGAAATATTTTGTTTCTTGAATGCGAAACATTTAATATCATCTTATAACATGAATTACTTTTAAGATTTCATAGTATTATTTGATTCCAAAATATTGGTTATTAATGTGATTCTTTAATATTATTGAATTCTTTTAATTAAATAATAATTGATTATTGATTGATTGCTAATTATTATTGATTGTTTAAGTATCGATTGCTTGCAAGTATGAATATCGGAAACTGTTTATGCTAAGTAAAAAAAAAAAAAAAAATAATAATAAGTATTTATAAAAAACCATATTTTTCTTATAGAATAATTATATAAAATATTCACCAATTTTTGCTAAAATTTTATATTTAAGTTTCAAATTAATGATAAATAAAAAATTACTTAATCATAAGTACAACACAAAAAAAAGTAATTTTTTGTAATTATTTTATTTTATTCTAAATTGTTCTTTGGATGTTTAATGAATTGTAAAACTCTGTGCGGGATGATTTAAGTTTCTAATCTCCTAGAAACGTTCGTTAGAGTGACTGCTTTCAGAAACGAGGCGACTCGGTAGAGGTTTATGTAATGAGTAAAAACGTCTCGCATTGATAGTCATGCTTGATTGTTTTAACCTATACTAAAAGCAAATACCGGATAGTTACCTCTGTAAGCCTTTCCAGGAGGCAATATCCTCCCTTTAGCGAACATTGGAAGGGAGGGAGGGAGGGAGGGCTGTTCTTGGCATACATAAGTGGAACACAAGGCCTATTAGTGTTGAAAAAATAAGTTGCGTAATTATTTAAAAAAATATATATGTTTTACAACAACGCAATTTATTTGACTAAGAGTATCGACTAAGCGCTATTTATTGACTAAATGCAATTTACTACTATGCCCAAAAAGTAAGACCAATTTTTATTTTGTTCAAAAACACTTTATTTATTCTTCCAACTGTATTTCATTACCTTCAAAGTAATCCCCTCCGGACACAATACACTTACTTATTACACGCCGTTATAGTGAACTTTTTTTTCCAATCCTCAATGCATTGCTAAAAAGTCACACGTTTGAATAGCCAGAAGTCGCACGGTGCTAAATAGGGTGAATACGGATGTTGTGGAACGATATGGGTTTCATTTTTGGCGAAAAAGTAACGGCAGAATCAATGTAGTGTGAGCGGGAGCAAAAACCAAGAGTTGTCTTTCCATAAATATGGCCTCTTTTTGCGAATAGCTTCACGCAAACGACGCATTATACTCAAATAATATTCCTTGTTGACTGTTTGGCCCGGCGGAAGGAATTTGTAATGCACCACACCACTGTAATCGCAGAAAGCAGTCAACATGGTCTTGATTTTTGAGGGACTTTGGCGTGGTCTTTTGGTCTTGCTTCGATTGATCGGTTGCTTTTGGGTCGTAAGTTTCATCTCCAGTTATGGTGCATTTAAACTCGTCCTGATAGTCAGAGAGCATTGTTTCACACTCAACGCGACGATGTTTTTCCAAAAAATTCAGTGTTTTCGGTACCAATCGAGATTTGACGTGTTTGAGGCCCAAAACATCTTTTAAAATGGAATTGACCGATCCTTTTGAAATTCCAACATCGTCAACGAGGTCTCTAATTGTAAATCGACGGTTTGCAAGCATCAAATCTTTAATTTTTTTGGACCTGAGCTTTGTCGGTTGAGGTGGGTGGTCGACCAGAGGGCTCTTTGCGCGTTCTCTGCTTTCTTTGAATTGTTGATACCACTTGAAAACATTTCTTTCCGATATAAGAATGCTCATCGAATGTCTTCTTCAACATTCTATATGTTTCCGCACACGAATATTAATTCCGCAAACAAAATGCAGACATTAATTCAGACATTTAAAAAATTCGCCGAAGTCAGTTTTAGCGTCTCACAAAGCCAAGCGTAACTGAAACACTAATGAATATTTTGATGTGAAATTTCACACAGATGTGAAGGACAGTGCCAGCAACCTAAAGAAGAAAAAAAATTGAATCCCACAGTAATGACATCGAAGTATTTCTGTTCATCTTGAGCCCCTGCGGCCTGATGGCCAATTGGCTAGTGCTCTGGCCGTTGGGGCCACTGGCTTCAGGTTCACATCCTGGCGGTGGTTTGGATGTTTTTTAGTAGTTTGGAATCCACGTTAGACTGTAGCTCACGGTCTAATTAGCCTAAAGTGTTAATAAAAATGACCGTAGAACGACAAACCAAACCTTCTCTCCTTGAGTCACAATGAATGAAGCCTACGAAGTTATCAATTTCATGTCCAGTATAGACTCAATTTTTGATTCGAATATGTTTCAAATACACCAACCAGTTTTGTCTCTTTTTTAAAGATTATACCGAATCGAGGGGCCTTAATGGCCGAGTGGCTAGCGCTCTGGAGCTCGATATCACAGGTTTCGGATTCGAGTCCCGGCTGTTCCATGGATGTTTGTAGTGTCTCGAAATCCACTTTAGGTCCCAGTCTAATAGGGCTATAGAGCGAGCGTTCAAGGGCTAATAACCCTGTCCCGTAAAATTAAAACATCTCTCATTTAGAAATCTGTCGGTAGGCAGAAGGCCTTGGTCAACAATGGGACTGTTGCGCCACTAATGATGATGATGATGATGATAGACTCGAGAACTTTTGATTCGACTATGTTTCGAATCCACCAACCAGTTCTGTCTCTTTTTATTTTCCAATAGATTCATACGAAATCAATTGTCTCAAGGATGTGGTCAAACATGGCGCTCCAAATACGGTTTCCGTTTAACTCAATGTTATTCCAGACCTTCTGCTGTTATTATTACGTCTCCCTTTTTACTGCCGTAGGTAAAAAAGTATTATATCCTCCTGTGTAAAATACCAGAGATCGAATTTCAGTTAACAAAATTGGTTCTCCAAGAGATGAGGTAAAGAGAAAAAAGAAATGTTTCCATTGCTCCAGTTAGCTTTTTAATGACTTAGCGAGGGCATAAAATTCCCACTTTTAATCCTAAAAATTCAATCTCGTGCTCTTATTAGCAAAAGGCGACTGATTGCAGTTTTCTTTGGTGTATTGATAGCCGGTGGAACTCCATTAAACGTGGCGGGCTCTTATACTCCGTCGATTATTTTTATGGCTCGGCATTAGTGAAGTCGCAATTGAAAAAATAAAAATCTGATCGTAAAATAAAGGGCAATAAAGGAAATAACATGAAGGTTGAATTCCAATTTGTGAAGGATTTTTGGAGTATGAATAAATTACTTTTTTGTTTGGTTGTTTCTGGAATTTACTATTTTTGACAAAGGTCTTGCCTTCCAAATAATTATTTAAGTACATTGCATAAATTTTTTTTACCGATTTCTCGTAAAGTTGTTTTGGCAAACTGCGAATCTGGCGTGCATGGGGATTGGCGTTTGATTGGCTAGCGCTGTATACAACGAAAACTGCGCCCAAAAAGTAAAACCAATTTTCAATTTAAATTTCCCGGGCGTATGGAATTTCAATTTGTTTTCTTTTTTAGGTTGCTGGCGCACTGTCCTTGACATCTGTGTGAAATTTGACGTCAAAATATTCATTAGTGTTTGAATTTCTTCTGCCGGGCCAAACTGTCAACAAGGGATATTATTTGAGTGTTATGCGTTGTTTACGTACAGCTATTTGCAAAAAGAGGCCACATTTATGGAACTCTTGGTTTTTTTACCACCTCTTGGTTTTTGCATCACGATAATGTGCCAGCTCACACTGCATTGATTCTTCGTGACTTTTTCGCCAAAAATGAAACACATATCATTCTACAACCACCGTATTCACACCCCGCGACTTCTGGCTATTCCCTAAAATCAAAAGACCACTCCAGGGACACCGTTTTGAGTCGTGATTCAGCGTGAATCGCCGCGCGCTTTGAAGGCCATCCCTGTCGATGACTTTTGAGCATGCATTGAGGATTGGAAAAAAAGTTGGCATAAGTGCATTGTGTCCGGAGGGAATTACTTTGAAGGCGATGAAACAAATTTGGAAGAATAAATAAAGAGTTTTTGAACACAGTATTACACAGCATGCATGCTAAAAAAATCATCATTGAAAAATAAAATAGTTGTTTATATATTATTGTAGTGAGTAAAATTCCTGACATATAAAACAATAGAAAAGTAATTAGCTTTGGATGAATGTATAATTTGATTCCTTCTAATAGCGTCCTGCTCGCCAATTGGCTAGCAGTCTGGCCTTTGGTGCTTCAGATTGAATCCTGGCGGTGGCAAGGAAATTTTCTTGTTAACGGTTCGGAATTCACATTAAATTGTAGATGGAATGAAATATATACCACATGACCACATGAATATAGCAATGTCTAATAGATCAAGAACTTTTTGAAGAATGAATTGTTGAAGAATCTCTAAAAGAATATTCAAAAGTAAGATAAATTCCAAACCAAACTAATCCAACTCCTTCTAGTAGCGCTGATTGCAGTAGCTGTTATCGGGGGGCCGAGTGGCTGACGCTCTGGCACTCGATACCACAGGTTACGGATTAGAGTCCCGGTGGCTCTAGGAGACGCGATGGCGATTGTGACAACGTGTACAAAACCGTCTGGCATCGATTGTCAGTCTGCCTGGTGGGGGGCCTGATAGCCTAGTGCCTAGCGTCTGATTCTCGGTAGCACAGGCTTCGGGTTCGAATCCCGGTGGTGCCATGGATGTTGGTAGTGGTTCAGAATCCACTTTAAACCGTAGCTCCCAGTCTAACAGGATCGATGCGGGGGTATTGTTACTCCGCGTCCGTAACTTATCTTCAAGCTACATGCACCTCCTGGGAAGTGCTAAATGAGCAACATCTGTACAACGATTGTCTTAAGGCATCAAAGACAACTATCTAAGTGTTTGCCAGTTGAATTAGAAAAAAAAATAATTAATGTAGTGTAACACCGAAAATATCTTCTCCTAAAATAGTCTGCGTTGATAGGTCACTAACACCACAAAATGATACGATCGCGATCGCTTTAAAAATTCCTCCCTACGCTGGCAAATTCATTAATAAAGAGCATGGCTTCATTGTAGGTCTGACACCATCCCCAAATGAAGAACTATGCAGGCAAGGGGCTCGAACCGACGCCCGGTGCAGAAATTTATGAACGACGGCCCCAAATTTATGAGCGCACTGCGTTTAATTAGTTTAATTAAGTAGCAGTGCATCGTAAAAGATTCTCGGCTGTAAAGGCTGGAATCGACCGTGTGCCATAAAGAGGCCTAATCATTATTTCGGGAGGTATTATGAGTTATCCGCTGAAGCAAGAACTGATCTGTAGTTTTTCGCATTCAGTTCCGGTGGTTGTTAAGGCAGAACCCACCCCCCTTTCTGGAAACAGTTCAACCCCTCACTCCCCCCTTCCTGTCTTTTTTCATTTACTTATTTATTTATTTGTCCCCCTCCTTTTCTTTTCTTCACATAATTTCTAACAATATTTCGTGGCATAACTGAGTGCAGGTTTTAATAGCCTCCAACGTGTAAGCAACTCGCAAACCTTAAAAGATCTCCTTTTTTACCCTTTGTCGTTCGTATTTTTCAATGGATGGGGATTGTTAGGATAGGGGGTGTTGAGAAGGGGACTTTCTGCGTTTTAATTGCGAGGGATTATTGAATTAGGGGAATTCATTTCGAGTTAAAGTGTTATGTCTGCTCGTTGTTTCAGTGATTTGCTCATTGAACGGGGAGAATGTAGATTAGTTAATGTGCGGAATGTTTGTGAGTGTTTTTATATTTTTTATTATTATGGTTTATTATTTCGTTACGCAAAACAATTATTTCTGCAATTATTCGCGGCCCAGTGGCAACATGTGCATGCAGGAGGACTGAGGTTCGAATCCGATGGCAGCATTGTGATCATTGCTTTCAGAAACGATGGCGATTGGCGATGGCAAAGATTGGTGATGGCAAAGACAATGCCGATTGTGATATTGCAAAACCGTCTGACATCGATTGTCAGTCTGCCTGGTGGGGGGCCTGATGGCCGAGAGGCTAACACTCTGACGCTCGATACCACAGGTTTCGGATTCCTGTCCCGGCGGTGCCATAGATGTGTGTAGTGGTTCGGAATCCACCTTAAACCGTAGGTCCCTGTATAACAGGATCGTAGAGCTTTGCGAGGGTATTATTACTCCACGACCTCAGCTTATCTTCAAGCTACACGCACCTCATAGGTAGTGCTAAGTGAGTGACATCTGTGCAGAGCTTGCCTTATGGCATCAAAGGTAGCTGTCTAAATGTTTGCCAACTGCATTAGAAAAAAAAATTAATGTCAGAATAATAATTAATGCAGACCACCCCTTTTCTGGAAACATCTCAACCCTCTTTCCCTTTCTGTCTTTATTTATTTGTCCCCCTCCTATTCTTTTCTTCACATAATTTCTAACAATATTTCGTGGCATAATTGAGTGCAGGTTTTAATAGCCTCCAAGCGTGCAAGCAACTCCCAAACCTTAAAAGATCTCCTTTTTAGCCTTTGCCATTCGTATTTTCAATGGGGTGGGCATTGTTGGGGGGAAAGAAGGGGGAATTTCTGCGTTTTAATTACGAGGGATTATTAAATTAGGGGAATTGATTTCTAGCTAAAGTGTTATGTCTTCTCATTGTTTGGGTGATCTGTTCATTGATTAGGAAATTGTTTCACCCTTCTAGATTTGTTAATGCTCAAAAAGTTGAGTTTTTTTTTTCAATTCCTTGTATTAGTTCACACTCTCCCTATATATATCTTGTTCAAATTTTCAATCGCTCATAAAATACTTTTTATTCATCCACTCAAGTTCAAATACATTTTTCTTGTGCTTGTAGTGGATGACACTGGACGTTAATACAGTTTTTTCAAATATTAAATTTAATTAATTCATTTTAGTTTTTTTATAGTTTTAAGTTGCATATATCTACCCACAGATGGCGCCAGATAAATTTTAAAAAATTAATAAAAATTATTTATAAAGGAAATTCTGCAATAGAGTGAAAAAAAATAGGAATTGACTTTAAATATTTTTTTTTTATATTACTTGTTTATTTTAACATACTACAAGTTAAAACACATTTTTTTTAACTTGTAGTGGATGACACTGGATGTTAATACAGTTTTTTCAAATATTAATGCAGTAATTAAATTAAATTAATTAATTTTAGTTTTTTTAGATTTAAGTTTCATATATCTGCCAATAGATGGCGCTGGATGTAAGAGGAAAATTTCAACTTTATTTGTAAAGAACTTTTCTGCAATAGAGTGAAAAAAAGTAGGAATTGACTTGAAATTTTTTTTTTATATTACTTGTTTTATTCCATTTTTATCATGTGTGAACATGACGTTGTCCTGGTTAGGCGTCCCTGATGTTATCCGTAAATGAGGGCCAAGCAAATGAAACTCCATTTCAAATTTTGGCGGAAAATGGTACTTTGGGCACCTTGACTCTTGAAATGCTTTATGAATAACGTTAGTATTAAGGAATTTCCTGGAGAATTTCGCTTTTGTTTGAAATGTTCTGTAGCACGGTTTTGAATCACATTTGTATTTCCCATGGCTATAAGAACTCGTAGTGCGTCGATCCATTCCTTCTTCTTGAAGTTTCACTTTTATCACTTTTGGCATTTTCCCGTGCTTATGGAGCTGCATAGTGCTTCTTATCGTATTTGGAATACTTCATTCTTTCATTTAAGCCTGGAATTTTCAAACATTGATGTATTCACTTGGCTATTGAATTTTATATTATTTCTTGTAAAATTTTCCAAACTTTGTGGTGGTGATACTTCATTCATACCTCGAATTTTCAAACTGTGATATATTCTTATTCGATTGAATGTTATAGTGTTTCTTGTAGAATTTGGATTTGGTTTGGTTTATCGCTCTGCGGTCATTTTGTGCACACTTTGGGCTAAACAGACCGAGACCTACAGTTTAACGTGGATTCCGAACCACTAACGAACATCCATGCCCCCCGCTAGGATTCGAACCTGAAACCTGGGATACCAAAGGCCAGACCGCTAGCGACTTGGCCACCAGGCCGCTGTAGAATTTGGAATACTTCATTCTTCATATACGAAAAAATTTATCTCACTTTTGTATATTCTTTTAGAGATTCTTGAACAATTCATTCTTCATGAAGTTCAACATTGCTATATTCATGTGGCTATTGAATTTGGCCATTCTTGTAGTATTCCAATCCATTGCTTCCTATATCTCGTGCATTATTAAACAGTGGCATATTCCTGAGTTTATTCGTCCGTTTGTTCATCTCTCTTGTTTATTTCTGATGGCTAAATCATTGATTGTCCAACTCGTGGTCGAATGGTAATCAGTGCAGTCAAGGCTCATTCACACTTAAGCATGAGATGGCGAAGTGTCAAACGACAGAGAAGAAGTATTTTTCGACCCCTTGACACCAAGGTGGCAGAAATCGCTTTAAGCCCTGTGAAGTTCCAATCTTTCCTACTAAATGGGGGTTTCGATTGTTTACTTTCCGAGCTGGAAAAAAGTCCGTAAATCGCTGTTTGTTTTGAGTGCTTACGATTGAGTCTGACCGATACTTAAGGCAATTGTACAGTGGATCATAACAAAAAAGTATTGCCATTACGTCTGTCTATCTAATTTTTCATCATCTATATATCTATCATATATATATATATATATATATACACTCAAGAGCCAAAACATTATGACCACCTGTCAATAATGAGTTGGCCCACCTTTGGCGCGTAACACAGCTTCAACCCGCCTTGGCATGGATTAATACCACCACTTAATACCACTTCCACCTGATCACGTGCCTTCCACGTCATCCAGGCGAGTTCATTGCAAAATGTAGGGATGGTCATAATGTTTTGGCTGTTGAGTGTATATACACACATACTAGTATATCTAATCTAATCTATCTATATACATTATATATAATTGTATATGCCCGACTTGTGGCTCAGTGGTAACGTGCGTCACTGGGGGAACATCAGGGCTGATGTTCAATCCGCTGATGACATTGTTGTATACACTTTTTCAAAAAACGAGGAGGCTCGATGACATTTGTGATATTCAGCATCTTCCCTCGTTAGTGAGACTACCTGCTGGAAGTTTTCTGACTTTTCTTCCTTACGATGCGCATACGACTTTTCTTTCATACGATAAGTCCCTGTCTGGTATGACCGTAGAGCGTCACAGAGCCCAATCAGACTTATCACCCATATCATTCCCAAACTGTAAAGGGACAACTCAGCTCTACCTGTGTTGTGATGTGGTGTTTAGTAATAGCCATATTATAGCAGTGCCTACGATTTAAAGTGGATTCCGAATCACTGCAAACATCGATAGCACTGCCGGGACTCGAACCCGAAACAAGAGTGCCAGTCACTCGACCATCAAGACCCCAAATGGAATATTAGCACTTACAATTCTTCTTCTCAATTTCTTCAAAAATAATGCAATGAAGTTAAAATACAGAATATTTAAAACACCATTTGTATATGAAAAATCATATAAGGCCTTATTTTTTTTCTATGTAAACAAATATAAATATTTAATCCATATTCATGATGGAAACTCAAATATTTTCCTTTGGCCGGTAAAAATATTGAATTTTTATAAGAAAATATATTTTCATGTTTGAAAAGAATATACTTTATTTGCTCTTTAAAAGAAATTACCTTACGAAATAAAAAAAAGTTGGGGAAATTGATTTGAATAAAAAAAAAAGCCACCTCGATTCTCAGTGATATCTACACAACATAATTAAGTTTAAACTGCCTTTAAAAAGATCTCAACCCACTGGTGCAAAGAAAGGAAATGAGATTTATAGATAAAATACTCATCCACCATTTTAAGAGGTTCGAATTCGAACACAATAGAACTATTCCGCCATTTTTTTTTTTTTTTTTTTACTTCTTTTCTTTTACTTCTTTTTATTCCCAATGCTTTCTCTTTGCTTTGAGAAAATGAAAGCAAAAGGTTGATTTAGGTAAAAGAGAGAACGAAAAGTAAAAAAAAAAAAGACTTTTAAGAAAATGAAATTTAGTTCCATGTTTCTTTTAAGAATGAAAGACCATCTTCTTGAATAAAGAACATTGCAAGAAAAAGAACAAATGAAAAAAAAAAAAAATCGAACAAAAAAAAATTCTTTCCAATGTCGCTGACATAAAGGCTCTTGATTAGGCTTGAATTAAATAATTTAAAGTAGCCTTTTTAGGTTTTGTTCTTTTTTTTTCCGGATAGAAAGTCCTTGTGCATTAAGAAAAGAATTGGAATAGAACGTTGATGCAAAAATATAATAAAGATGTGAAATTGTCTACCCTATCGTGTTACTTATTCAATAGAAAGATATTTATTTATTTATTTTTTTTTTGTATCTTCTGCATCTAAAGAAAAAGAAAACAAATTATTCAAAGCATTGTTTCTAAAAATTCAAAAGCTAAGTTGAAAATAGAATTTTGATTTTTTTTTGTCCCTTAAAAAATATTTATACGAGAAAAAAAAATTATGATTATTTTATCTTTTAAATTCTGAATAATTCATGCTTTAGAAAATTGCACTTATGATCGAAAGTGAAAACAATTTTTAAAAAAGAATTAGAGGAAAAGAAATTTTCTTAACAAAATATAAAACAAGAAATGTTTAAAATCAACGAAATTGTGATAATCTTTCAAATTTCGTGATAATCGTCGCGCGTAATGATTTTTTTAATCGTGATTTTCATGACTTTGCAATGCATATACCTTTTTTTCTTCTGTTTAATAAAATAAAAGTTTTCTCATTATAAATTTTAATTTAATTATTAGAACCACTGGAATCTTTCGTTGTTTGAGTCTTAATTTAAAAAGCAGAGAAAAAAAAATCATCAACAAAATAGCTCTACAAAGAATGAAAAGAAAAGAAAAATTATCTTAATTCAATGACTGAATGTGATGTATAAAAATAATCACAGAATTTTTTTGAATTCATTAAATTCATGAACGTTTCGTTGTGTTTTCAAATTTGAATCAAACATGTTAGCATCCATATGCTAGTATGTAGGAATTAAACACATCAATATATAACAATATTTTTTAAATTATATATTAAATTTCATAAATTTAACCAAATCTATAATGCATAATGTAACCGTGCTTCCCCTGTGGTGTTCAGTAGAAATGAGGCCTCGAGACTCTCACCCGAGAGGAAGTACAGCGCAGCCGGCGTTGCCTCTGAGAAACATTTAGTACAGCGGAATTGCACGCTTTTGTTGGGTTTTGTTTACAGTCTCTCACCCCGAGAGGAAATATATTTAATGCAACCTGCCATAAGTTGGCCAATAGACTCTCACCCGGAGAGGAAGTATATTTCGCGCATCCAATGCGTACCTAAGTATCTTTATTTTCGGCTCAGAAGTGGAGTCATTCCAAGAACCTTTTATTATATGTTTTTAAATGTATTAAATTGCGTGTGCGTGTACGTGTGTGTTGTTTGTGCGTGTGTTAGTAAAGCCGTGAGTTTTCCTACCTGTGCCTCAAGTATCTCACCTGGCGGTGACTTGGATGTTTGTAGGTGGTTCGTAATCCACGTTAAAATGTAAGTAATTGAGGTGTAAGAATCCACGGTCTGTTTAGCTTAAAGTGTGCACAAGATGACCGTAGAGCGACAAACCAAACCAAATCAAGTACCTCAACCCAACACAACCACACCCAGCTACAATCCAGGGCCGACAGCACTACAATCTGGCCGCCCATACTTGCGCACTACTACAATAACTTAATGTCAGGCAAAAGGAGGACACAAATTAGTTAAAATAGTTACACCTATAACAGAAACAGCAAGATTAATTTTAAATAAAATAAAATATTAAGTAATCAGTTTCGAAACTTTACACATTAACAATAATTCTTAATTCTACATTGAAATTTCAACGAATATCTATAATATTATAAATTTCTTCTATGAAACAGAAAGGCAACACTATTTTAAAACCTGATAAACCATCCAAAGAATGATACAAATTAATTTAAACAGTTCTAAAAAAAAAGTTATCCTTGCCAAAGAACGGTAAGGTTAACTTCAAATTCTCCCACCAATTAAATCGCCCACATCATTCATAATAAATGCTGAGGAATACAAAATTTGTCGTATCTATGGCTTGAGCAATAGATTAAACTTTTAAATGGTGGTAACTGAAAGTTGGTTTGCAAGTCTTTCCCCATAGACAGATGCAAATCTTCACATGTGATTAAATATTAACCACATCAAGTATGCTGTTTTAACGCCCGGGGAATTAATATTGACTTAACACGAAGAAAATCTGGAATGCCACTATTAATCAGTGCACCTGCAATTTCAGGATAATAGCATCGCTTCATCATTTTGGTGGGACATGCTTGCCACTAAGTAATAGTTTCAAAATGGTTTAGAATGGGGGGTATTATCATCCTCATCATTGTAATAAAGATGGAAATACAATTAGGCGCGCGGCTAGAGATCCATTGTATCCGCTGGTCATTAATCTCTAAAGACCACCTGATAGTTCATTTCGCGTGGGGTTGCATTATCTTGAAACCGGGACACGTTAGATTGGGCTCTAAAATATGCATGTAAATCCTGGGCATATCCTTTGTGCTACACTATATTCAACTGTGCGGTGTAAGCCTGGATTGTCGTCGCTTTGGAGCGACATCAAGCAAATTTTGGTAACCATTAGGTGTTAATTTTGGAAACTTATAAGTTATGGAAAGTGTTTAAGAGGATGCTTTTGAAGATATTGTTAAAAAGTTTGGGGTGAACTTCTGGTTTTTTGTACCACATTAAATTCAATGGTGGGATGTAAGCCTGGATTGTCACGCTTTAGAGAACATCAAGAAATTTTGGAAACCATTGGGTGTTAATTTTGGAAAGTGTTTAAGAGAATGTTTTGGAAGATATTGTAAAAAAGTTTGAATTGATCTTCTGGTCGTTTTGTGTCACATTATATTCAATCGTGGGATATAAGCCTGGATTGCCGTCGCTTTTGTGCGACATCAAGCAAATTTTGGTAACCATTAGGTGTTAATTCTTGGAAGTGTTTAAGAGAATGTTTTGGAAGATATTGTAAAATTGTTTGGGTTGAATTTCTGGTTTTTTGTGCCACATTATATCCAACGCTGAGATGTAGGCTTGGATTATCATCGCTTTAGAGCAACATTAAGAAATTTTGGAAACCATTAGGTGTTAATTTTGGAAAGTGTCTAAGAGAATGTTTTGTAAGATATTATAAAAAAATTTGGATTGAACTTCTGGTCATTTGTACCATATTAAATTCAACGGTGGGATATAGGCCTGCATTGTCGTCGCTTTTGAGCGACATCAAGCAAATTTTGGAAACCATTAGGTGTTAATTTTCGAAACTTATAAGCTATGGAAAGTTTTTAAGAGGATGCTTTTGAAGATATTGTAAAAAAGTTTGGGTTGAACTTCTGGTTTTTGTGCCACATTATATTCAACGGTGGGATGTAGGCTTGGATTATCGTCACTTCTGAGTAACATCAAAGGTTTTGGAAACCATTAGGTGTTAATTTTTGAAACTTATAAACTCTGACAAGTGTTTAAGAGAATGTTTTGGAAGATATTGTAAAAATATTTTATTTGAACTTCTGATTTTTTGTGCCACATTAAATTCAACGGTGGGATGTAAGCCTGGATTGTCATCGCTTTTGAGCGACACCAAGCAAATTTTGGAAACCATTAGGTGTTATTTTTCGAAACCTATAAGCTATGGAAAGTGCTTCAAGATATTGTAAAAAAAGGTTTGGGTTGAACTCTTGGTTTTTTTGTGCCACATTATATTCAAAGCTGAGATGTAAGCTTGGATTGTCGTCACTTCTGAATAGCATCAAAAATTTTGGAGACTGTTAGTTGTTAATTTTGAAACTTATAAGCTATGGAAAGTATTTAAGATGATGATTTTGAAGATACTGTAAAAATAATAAGTTCAAATTCTGGATATTTGGGCCGCATTATATTCAACAGTGGGATGCAAGCTTGGATTGTCATCACTTTTGAATAGCACCAAGACATTTCGGAGACTAATAGGTGTCAATTTTGGAGCTTATAACCTACGGAAAGTGTTTAAGATGATGTTTCGGAAAATATTGAGTTGAAAAATATCTGAATCGAATTTATATTGTGGGTATCTTTGTGCTACATTGCATTCAACTGATAGACAAAATTTTTCTGTGTTAAGTTTAGATTGCAGTTCTTTTGAAAAGGATTTGGGAGACCACTAGGTATTAATTTTTAAACTTACAAATTTTTTGAATTATTATATTTTAAAGGTGTTTAATATGTTGTTTTGGAAGATAATGAAAAAAAAAAAAAAAAAAAATTCGAACTTCTATTCCGCAGAAATTGGATTTTTTTTTAAATAACGGGCTTTGCATCTTTTTATTTTTATTGACTAGGTAACAGGAATCAGTTTTTGCGTTTCACAAAGCCAAGCATAACTCAAACGCCTACAAACAACCTAAAAAGGAAAAAAAATTTTGCTTATTTTTTTGTTACTCTTAAAAAAACATCTAATCATTTAAGTCAATTTTACTTAAAGGAATCACAATTTTTGCAAAGATGTTTAATTAATAAGAAATCGTAAGTTAATTAAAAAAAATTTAACGAAAACATGCAAGAAAATCCAAAATGTAAGAGATACTTGAATATTTTATTTCATGTATAAAAGAAACCTATTTATAAAATTGAGGGGTGTTTTGGTCTATTTTGGAAGACTTTTCCTAAAATAGCGACTAAAAGTATTATTCTTTTCCATCAACTACAGAATTAACCAGAAAAAAAAAAAAATAAACATTAGCATAAGAGAAAATGATAAAAAGAAAAAAAAAGATCTACCTTCGAAACGCTTTTAAATCAACAACATTCTTCTGTAAAACTTTCTCCGAAAACCCAAGTCAACTTTCCGAGTTTCCGACCCATTTCTACAACGCCTCTCCAAATAAACACATCAAAGAGAGACTCGAAATCTTCTGGAAAAAGGCCATCGCGAAAGAAACTTTTAATTACAAAAGGCAGCGCTAAATAATTCAAATCATTCCAAACTCCAGTTCGAATACAAGTGTGTGTACCTTCTTCAAACTCCCAGAGGTCTGGTCCCCGCCACTGATTTGCATTTGAATCTCAACCCAATAAAGAAGGAAGATGCCAATTTTAATCCAATGATTGCCCATAGACGCGGCGCAGAGGCAAAGGGGTGTAGATCGAAATTCTGTCACATCCATTCAGATTGCTGAACAAATATTTACCCACGAAAGAGGCAGATGTCCTAGTAGGATAGATGGTGCTTTGGAGGGTACTGAACAAACCAGGGAGGTAAACAGAGGGTTTATATATATATATATATATATATATACACAATTTCTTTTTTTACTAAAAACGGTTTTGAGCGAAAGTTGTAAAGAGGTTACTAGAATAGGAAGTTGGAGTTATTGTGGTGTAAGCTAAGTTAGGTGTTTTCTGCATTGATGTTTATTTGTTTATACAAAAGATTAGGAAATTAAATTGGTTAGAGTTTAACTAGGAGGAAAATAATAAGATTTGTGATCATGATATTATTTAGATTAGCTTCTCTATGTAAATTAAACAATCCTATACTGTAAATGCAATACTTAAATTTAAAATAATAAAAACATTATTGCTTCTAAAACATATTTTTGATTGCAGAACTTTAATTATAATAATAAATTAATTACCGTAAATGTACTATGTATTATAATTAATTTAATTATTTTAATTATAATACATTTTTCGTGAAGATATTTATATATTTACACAAAAGATTAAATTAAATTGGCTCCAGTTTAACTAGAAGGAAAATAATAAAATTCGTGATCATGATATTATTTAGATTAGCTTTTTTATGTACATTAAACAATCCTATACTGTAAATGCAATACTTAAATTTAAAATAATAAAAAGATTATTGCTTCTAAAATATATTTTTGATTGTAGGACTTTAATTATAATAATAAATTAATTACTGTAAATGTACTATGTATTATAATTTAGTTATTTTAATTATAATACATTTTTCGTGAAGATATTTATTTATTTACATAAAAGACTAAATTAAATTGGCTCCAGTTTAACTAGGAGTCAAATAATAAGATTTGTGATCATGATGTTATTTAGATTAACATTTTATGTAAATTAAACAATCCTATACTGCAAATGCAGTACTTTAATTTAAAATAATAAAAAGATTATTGCTTCTAAAATATATTTTTGATTGTAGAAATTTAATTATAATAATAAATTAATTACTGTAAATGTATTATGTATTATAATTAATTTAATTATTAATTCAATTACTTTAATTATAATGCATTTTTTGTGAAGATATTTATTTATTAACACAAAAGATTAAATTAAATTGGCTGCAGTTTAACTACAAAAAAAAATAATAAGATTTGTGATCACGATATTATTTAGATTAGCTTTTTTATGTAAATTAAACTATCTTATACTGTAAATGCGTGTGCACAAAATGACCATAGAGCGACAAACCAAACCTCTTTTCAGAAGGCTTCGACTGTGAATATAAATCTTAAATCTCCCTGCATGCAAACTGCGAATCTCCTTGCATGCAAACTGCGAATCTCCCTGCATGCTACTGTGATACAAGTTGGGCAATAATAAAGTATTAAAGTAACTTCGTAAAATGAGCTTAATTGTTTTTTCTTTATTATAGAAAGATATCTTGCCAAAATTCAATAAATCGCCACTGGTGACAAATGCAAACGCAAATCTGTAACCATGTAAACTGCGAACATTACTACTGGGCTACAAGTTGGGCAATAATAAAGTAGCTTCGTAAAATGAGCTTAAATTTTTTTTTCTCTATTATAAAAATATATCTTGCCAAAGTTCAATAAATCACAGATATATATAGCCAAATTTCAATAATTCACAGTTATACATAGCCAAATTTCAATAATTCACAGATATACATAGCCAAATTTCAATAATTCACAGATATACATAGCCAAATTTCAATAATTCACAGATATACATAGCCAAATTTTAATAATTCATAGATATATATAGCCAAATTTCAATAATTCGCAGATATACATAGCCAAATTTCAATAAATCGCAGATATACCTAGCCAAAGTTCAATAAATCGCCACTGGTGACAAATGCAAACGCAAATCTGTAAACATGCAAACTGCGAACATTGCTACTGTGCTACAAATTGGGTAATAATAAAGTATTAAAGAATGTTCGTAAAATGAGCTAAATTTTTTTTCTTTAATTTTCTTTCTTTATTTTTTTCTCTATTATAAAAATATACCTAGCCAAAGTTCAATAAATCGCCACTGAAACATTCGCCAATAAATCGCCACTGAAACATTCGCCAATAAATCGCCTCAAACGCAAATCTGTAAACAGGCAAACAGCGAACATTACTGCTGGGCTACAAGTTGGGCAATTAAAAGTTCTTTAATAAAGTAACTGGTGACAAATGCAAACGCAAATCTGTAATTTTATTGTTTAGAATATTATTCTAAAGGAAAATTTTAGGAGGAATTCCAATTCATATCCTATATATTTCCGTAGATTTATTTCATTTCGGAATAGAAATTTACACGCCATTTCTTCCCAATAAAAATCTCCAGACATTTAAGGATTGTCCCGGATTAAAAGCCCCCAAGTATAGGTTTCCTTAACAAGCTTTCTGTCATCTCCTCCAACAGATCTCGTTATGGTATTTTCGTCCTGGAATCGCCTTAAAAGATAAAACTTATTTCGAAACCCTGCAATCCTGTCATTTGCTTTTTATTTTTATTTTTTTTTCTCTTTTTTTATCCGTCCAGTTTGAAACCGCAGTGTCTCCAGGCGATCCGATGCGTTCCAAAATTGTGCTTTCGTTCTGAAGTTTTTTCTTTTTTTTTCTCAAAGCTGCAGACATCTTTTTTTTCTTTTTTTTCCTTTCGTTTTTTTCATATTGTTTTTTGTATTTCCTGTATTTTTTCCTTTCCTTTTGTTTTGGGTTTGTATATTTCTAGCCGTTGTTTATTGGTCGAGTTTGTGTTTATTGGTGCTTTTGGATCCGCGTCGTGAATTGCTTCAAGGAATTTTTCGTTTTTCGGGCGGTGGTATTTGACGTCATGGTTCTCTTGGATGGTGAAAAGGACCGAGAGAATCATGGAAGTGACATTTGGTTGATTGCATTTCAGAGAAGACCAATAGTGAGATTAAACTTTGGAGAAAAATGTTTCGGAAACTTACGGTATGTTGTGTAGTGATAATAGTTTGGTTGAGTTATTTGACGTCAAGGTTCTCTTAGATCAAAGGTGGCCAATCCAAATGACCTTGCGGGCCACTTTGGAAATACATCATAACTGCGTGGGCCGCCTATAAAATTGTGTATCCCCCTATTAGATTTAGACCCACTGTAGACATTTTGTTGGAGTGAAAAACTGAAGCATAATGAGTTGTTATTATAGTGTTTACTATTATTCTCACATGTCAACATAGATAATATAATAATAATGATACTAAACGCACATTGTAAAGAAATATATAATACTAAAAAGGAAATATAAAAATATATAAATATAAATGAAATAAAAAAAAATCATTAAAAAATATTTATTTTACTAGTGCTATATTTGCTTGCGCAAGAATATTATTTTAAAATCAAAGTTATTTTTTTCTCATAACTCTGACAGTTAATTTTTGAATAGATGGATGCACAAATGCCTTTTTTTTAATACATAATTTTTCACTACTTAGGCTATAATAAATATATTTTGTAAATGTGTTATAAATATCACCCCTGTCTTAGAGGGTGAAATGGACCGGAAGAATCGTTGAAATGACATTTTGTTGATTGTATTTCTTTGTATTCTAATAGTGAGATTAAACTTTAGAACAAAATGTTTCGGAAACTAATAGTATGTTGTGTAGTGATAGTAGATTCAATGCGTCATTTGACGTTAAGGTTCTCTTAGATGGTGGAAAGGACCGGCAGAATCTTGGAAGTGACATTTGGTTGATTGCATTTCCGAGAAAACCAATAGTAAGATTAAACTTTGGAGAAAAATGTTTCGGAAACTAACAGTATGTTGGGTAGTGATAATAATTTGATAGAGTTATTTGGCGAAAGTGGCGCGGGGAATCATGGAAGTGACATTTTGTTGGCTGCATTTCCAAGAAGATTAATCGTAAGATTAAGTGAAAAATGTTTCGGAAACTAGCAATATGTTGTACAGTGATGATAGTTTGATTGAGTTTGTAAATATATAAATATTTTGGAAAGAAAATTTCCAAGTTACATTTATATATATATATACATTTATTTATATATATATATACATTATATTTATGGATAGGGTATAAAGAGCTTGTGTTGTCATATGGACAACTTCCAGCATCTAATCCTCGTGTTGATGTGAGACTTTATCACAATTACCATCTAGAATCTTTATTTTTGAGAACTGTGACATCAATTGAGCCGTCAATGAAATGAAATATATCTTCTTGTATGATATATAGCACTCTAAGCCACGATTGCGCAATATTGATAAGTTGATAATATTTGATAAGTTGATATTATAAATTAAGGGTTTTTGACAGAATTAATCCTGAAGATTCCTTTATGAAGCATAAATTCAAATAATAGCTCCAGGAATTACTTTTTTCATTCATTGTTTCCAAATACAAATATATAATTTACAAATAAAATATCAAAGTAATTAAATTTTATTAAATCACTTTTTGAAATACCTTGCACACTACAACGAAAGTTTCTCTCATCGAAAGTAATCTAACATTGTAACCATGGTTCCACCTGTGCAGCCATGTTTCCTCCTACGCACTGCAAGAACGCCCCTTGCGGCGTTTAGAAGAAATCATCAGTAGGCTCCGAGGCTCTTGCCAGAGAGGACATACGGCAAAACAGGCGCTGCCGTTAGTTATCCCGAGTGCTGCCTCAGAGACGCTTAGTTTACAGTCTTTTACCCCGAGAGAAGATAGAGTTAGTACCATCCTGTACATAAATGGGCGTACAGACTCTCCTCCAGAGAGGAAGTATATTTCGCTATCCAGCATGTGCCTGAGTAACTTTATTTACAACTTAAAAGTGGAATTCTTCCACTTAAATAAAAGTATATGTCTTTAAATGTGTTACATTTTGTATATTAATTGTTGTAGTGTATTATGTTCGTGCTTGTGCGATTGTAAAAATAAAATTATGTGCTGTTAAACGTGAGTCTCAACTTGACCAGACCCAGATCGAGCTGCACAAACAAAACGACACATCAACTACAACATGTAAATTCTAGTACGTAAGAGCCATTCGTTAAATTGTTCACATATTGCTTAAAGAACATTTTTTTTTCGTCATACGTTTGAAGACCATTATACTAAACTATTAAGAACACATCATGTCAAAAATCATTAAGGGATGAAAAGTAATGTGGTCATTATGAATTCTAATCAAATTTTACCTTGAAAGAGATTTTAAAGCAGATTAAAACTTTTTTTCAATTACATCTGTTCTTATTATCATGCGGAATAATTCTAATAAAGTTATTTAAGATTTAAATTTAGTCCTAGTTCCATCTTAAGAGGACTGACGGCCGAGTGACTAGCGCTCTGGCATTCGGTGTCACAGGCTCTGGGTTCGAGTTCAACAAATTGATTTATGGCAAGAGCAAATGTTTTGTCGGTGGGAATGTAATTATGGGAAAATGATTTAGTTTAAAAGCATAATAGAGATGGTAGTTCCATTGAATACGGATATTAAATAAATATACAAGGTGGACATAAATTATTTGGTTTATTATATAACTAAATGCTTTAGCTTTCGGTGCCACAGGTTTAAGGTTCGAGTCATGGCGGTGTAAAGGATGTTTGTAGTGGTATTGAATGCACTTTAAACCGTTGGTCCCTGTCTAATATGACTATAGAGCATTGGGTTCACAACTCCACCCCGTAAAAAAGCAAAACTCCCGGAGCACAGTCAGACTTGTACCTACGGGTGTTTCATCACAACAGAAGCTGTGCTCCCCCCCCCCGTCCTTCCTTGAGACCACATGGGTTCTTGGATTAGATGTTACTGTCTACAAAGTAGGAAAAAAAGCAACAGAGTGTACAACCCTACCCTGAAAAAGAAAATTTCTCTTGTTTCGAAATCTACCAGTAGGCAGACTGCGTGGGCCTACCATGGGGCTATTCCGTCAATGACGCAGTTCCATCTTAACTGCTTCAGGTCTCGAACTCGGCGCCTGTTGTGCGCTATCTACCAGGTCGCTTCCGATATATGGAGAGCAAGGCGTTAACCAGTTAAACAGCGAACGATTTAGTTAAAGAAACGATCTAATTAACCAGTTAAAGAAAATGCTTTAAGAAAACCTTTCAATCATTTTAGGAAAGCTTTCCAAATGTTTGAAATTTTTTACTTAATTACAATATTATTATCAAATTTAACTTATTATTCCCATTTTAATTATTGGCAGTAAATGTTATGTTTTTTATGTAACAAATAATTATGGATTTAAACAAAATTGTTACTGAACAAATTTTATTTTTAAAAAAATGACATGAAATTTTCACTTGTTATTTAATACCGATCCGTGCTCATCTTTTTAAGCATTAAAAACTTCTGACATTTACCAGGAAAAAAAAATATTAAATTCACACCCCTTCTTTTTTAGGGCTAATCCTTCAATCAGATTAACGCTGTGGATTAAAAAATTAAACTAAGAGGGGAATAAAAAGAAAAAAAAGTTGAAGACATATTGCAAAAAATGTATCTATCCCTTTCCCATTAATATCTGCTTGTCAGGTAATTTAAAAACGATTAATTATTTAGTCTTTAGAACAAATGACAGGGGGGCCAAGGGCTTAGCTTAAAAGAGCTCTTTATTTTTTTATCTTTACTTTCCGGTAGTACTTTTTTCAGCACTGTTCCATTAAACCCCACATTTACCCCTTTTTCGGCAGCTTGAAGGCAGCTTGAAGCAATTTCAACCTTAGCTTGAAGGATCACCAAATAAAGTGACGCATGTGCAAAGACGGGTATTTCTTTGGGCACTCTTTTATTTTTTTTTTAAGTAAATGTATAATGTATGGCTACATCTTGAGAAGTTGAACTGTTTTTTATTCGTTGCAGGTTGAAGGGAAGAAAAAAATGTGTGAGTAAAGTATTAAAACTCAGACATGTCATCTCATCCTTTAGTTTTTTTTCTTTTTTGTCAAGCATTTTTTTATTTGAAATACGGGTTTAGATTTTAAAACGAATTGCAAATGCTAAAGTGACAGTTTTTCAATGGGATGGATTTCCTAAAGTACTTTTTCAGTTCGCGGTTAAAGTGAAGAAACTCGTATGCTTTTTTTATTATTTATTCATTTGTTTTTTGTAAAAAAAGAATGATATTGTGCTTTTTATTGATTACGAATATTGTTGCAATAGAGAGGGGAAGATAGGGCGCCCGATTTGCGAGTGGCCAGCGCTCTGGCTCTCGGTACCATAGGGTTCGTGTTGCGGCGGTGCCTTGGATGCTTGTAGTGCTTCGGAATCACTTTAAACCGTAGGTCCCTGTCTAACGGGATCGTAGAGCATTGAGGGGGTAGTATTACTCCGCCTCCGTAGCTTATCTTCAAGCTACACGCACCCCCTGGGACGTGCTAAGTCAGTACCATCGCTGCAGCGCTTGCCTTAAGGCATAAAAGACAACTGTCTGAGTGTTTGCCAGCTGCATCAGAAAAAAAAACAATGGACGATTATAATATCCATGGTTTTCCATTTCTTAATTTCTATTGTTTATGAGTTGTTAATATTTTTTCTGTATACGATATCGTCTGTAAGTTCTGAAGCATTTTTAAGATTTATTCCATATAAATTATCATCTTCATCATCAGTGACGCAACAGCCCCATGGTGGACCAAGACTGTCTGCTTGCTGGTGGTTTTCTAGAGGGGGGATGATTCTTTTTTGTGGTAGGGTTGTCAGCACTACGCTGTACAGTCATATTAGATAGGGACCTATGGTTTTAAAATGGATTCCGAGCCCCTAACAAACATCCATGTCACCGCTGCGACTCGAATTCGAAACCTGTGGTCCGATCAGTTATAGAAAGTGTTCCAAATATTTTAAAAACGTTTTCGAACTGTTTGAAATTTTTTTACTTATTTACAATATAATTAACAAATTTAGCAGTTTCTTCCATTTTAATTATTGGCAGCAAATGTTCCCTTTTTTTTTTTTAACAAATTTCATTTTTAAAAAAATGACACGAAATTTGCACTTGTTATTTAATACCGATCCGTGCTCATCTTTTTGAAGTATTAAAAACTTTTGACATTTACCAGAAAAAAAAATTAAATTCACAGCCCTTCTTTTTTGAGGCTAATCCTTCAATCAGCTTAACGCTCTGCCTTAAAAAATTAAACTAAGAGGGGAATAAAAAGAAAAAAAAGTTGAAGACATATTGCAAAAAATGTATCTATCCCTTTCCCATTAATATCTGCTTGTCAGGTAATTTAAAAACGATTAATTATTTAGTCTTTAGAACAAATGACAGGGGGGCCAAAGGCTTAGCTTAAAAGAGCTCTTTATTCTTTTTATCTTTACTTTCCGGTAGTACTTTTTTCAGCACTGTTCCATTAAACCCCACATTTACCCCTTTTTCGGCAGATAACAGACGTGTCACCTTAGCTTGAAGGATCACCAAATAAAGTGACGCATGTGCAAAGACGGGTATTTCTTTCGGCAACCTTTTTTTTTAAGTAAATGTATAATGTATGGCTACATCTTGAAAAGTTGAACTGTTTTTTATTCGTTGCAGATTGAAGGGAAGAAAAAAATGTGTGAGTAAAGCATTAAAACTCAGACATGTCATCTCATCCTTTAGTTTTTTTCTTTTTTCGAATTTTTTATTATTTGAAATACGGGTTTAGATTTTAAAAACGATCGCAAATGCTAAAGTGACAGTTTTTCAATGGGATGGATTTCCTAAAGTACTTTTTCAGTTCGCGGTTAAAGTGAAGAAATTCAAGTGTTTTTTTTTATTATTATTATTCATTCGTTTTTAAAAAAAATGATATTGTGCGTTTTATTGGTTGCGAATAATACTGCAATAGAAAATGGAAGCTGGGGGCCTGATTGGCGAGTTACTAGTGCTCTGGCGCTCGGTACCACAGGTTTCGGGTTCGTGTCCCGGCGGTGCCATGGATGTTTGTAGTGGCTCAGAATCCACTTTAAACATTAGGTCCAGCTCTAATATGATCGTAGAGCGTTGCGGGGGCATTGTTACTCCGTGTCTGTGGCTTATCTTCAAGTTACACGCCCCCCTGGGTAATGCAAAGTGAATAACGTCGGTGCAGCGCTTGCCTTAAGGCATCAAAGACAACTGTCTAAGTGCTTGCCAGTTGCATTAGGAGAAAACAAAACAATATAATTAGAAAATTTAACTTTTTTATTCCCATTTTTAATTATTGCCAGTAAATATTTCATTTTTTTATGTGATAAATAATTGTAGGCATAAACAAAACTAGTACTGAGACGAATTCTATTTTTTAAAATGACACGAAATTTGTACTTGTCATTTGATACTGATCCGTGCTCATCTTTTGAAGTATTAAAAACTTTTGACATTTACCAGTAGATAAAAATAAATAAATAAATAAATAAATTCACAGCCCTTCTTTTTTGAGGGCTAATCCTTCAATCAGCTTAACGCTCTGCCTTAAAAAATTAAACTAAGAGGGGAATAAAAAGAAAAAAAAGTTGAAGACATATTGCAAAAAATGTATCTATCCCTTTCCCATTAATATCTGCTTGTCAGGTAATTTAAAAACGATTAATTATTTAGTCTTTAGAACAAATGACAGGGGGGCCAAAGGCTTAGCTTAAAAGAGCTCTTTATTTTTTTTATCTTTACTTTCCGGTAGTACTTTTTTCAGCACTGTTCCATTAAACCCCACATTTACCCCTTTTTCGGCAGATAACAGACGTGTCACCTTAGCTTGAAGGATCACCAAATAAAGTGACGCATGTGCAAAGACGGGTATTTCTTTCGGCAACCTTTTTTTTTAAGTAAATGTATAATGTATGGCTACATCTTGAAAAGTTGAACTGTTTTTTATTCGTTGCCAGGTTGAAGGGAAGAAAAAAAATGTATGAGTAAAGTATTAAAACTCAGACATGTCATCTCATCCTTTAGTTTTTTTCTTTCCGATTTTTTTTTTTTCTTCTTTGAAATACGGGTTTAGATTTTAAAACGAATTGCAAATGCTAAAGTGACAGTTTTTCAATGGGATGGACTTCCTAAAGTACTTTTTCAGTTCGTGGTTAAAGTGAAGAAATTCGAGTGGTTTTTTTTTTCTTCTTTTTCTTCATTCGTTTTCGAAAAAAAAATTATATTGTCCTTTTACTTTACTTTATTTACTGTTTTTTTTTTATTATTTAAAAAATTTAAATTTTATTTAAAATAAATTATTTACTTAATATTTATTAATAATAATAAATTTGAACATTATTTTTGTATAATATTTTTCTTTATAAATTATTTTTATTCATTATCATTTATTATCATTATCATGTATTTATTATCATTATCATATATTTATTCATTCATTATCATCTTTATTATTTTTTTCATTTCCGCGTCATTTTTTATTCGTAATTTCGTGTTATTCCTTCAATTTCATTCGTTTATCAATTTTGTTTTGTTCTGTTTTTTCTTTACGAATTTTAAATAATTTTTTTTGAACATTATGTTTATTAATTAAATTATCCTCATGTTTTCTATTTAATTGATAGTTTAATATAGTTATTTAAAAAAAAATTCAATACGCTAAAATTTGTGCATTCTTTTGAAGAAAGCTCGAATATCACGTATCACTTTAAAAAATACGTATCAGTTTCGAATGCGATATTTTTTCAGAGTACTTTTAAAATAATCGAGTTATTTGCCATTTATACTATTTTTTCTTATTTAAATAATTTAAACTTCATTAGTCAAATATATATTTATTTAAAATAAATTATTTACTTAATATTTATTAATAATAAATTTCAACATTATTTTTGTATAATATTTTTCTTTATCAATTACATTTTATTCATTACCATTTATTTTCGTTATCTATTATCATTTATTTATTAATTTATTTATTTTATTATTTTTATTCATTATTTATTTATTATTTTTATTCGTTTTATTCGTTCATTTTCATTCGTGTATCAATTTTTTTGTTCTTTTTTTTTCTGTACAGAATTTTAAACATTTTTTTTCGAACATTATGTTTATTAATTAAATTATCCTTAGATTTTCTATTTAATATCCAGTTTAATATAGTTATTTTTTTTAAAAAAAATCTTTCAGTATGCGAAAACTCGTACGCACTTTTGAAAAAACCTCGAATATCACGTATCACATTAAAAGATACGTATCATCGAATGCGAATACTTTTAAAATAATCGAGTTCGAGCCATCCATGACAACGAACGAAACAAAATTAAACGTATCGCCTCCAAAAATAAACACAGTTTATTCATAAATAAAAAACAGCAATAATAAAAAAAAAACCCGATGAAGAATTCTGCGAGAAATAAATTTAACTTGTCAACTGCCATGTGTTACTGTTTTCCTTGCGCATATTGCATGATAAATCATTTTCCCGCCATTAAATTTTTCTATCTTTTCCCCATGTATTTATTCATTTTTTATATTTTTTCTTCCCTGTAGAGGGCGCTCGCTGCAACGATTAATGGCCGACGGGGTAAATGATATAATGAATACTTTTCTTGTTGTTGAAAAGTCATCCGGAAAGATGGTTTGATAGCTGTGTTATTCAATATGAACAGATTTGTGGAATGCTATTTTCGTATTTTTTTCGGAACTATAAATGTGTTTCCAACAATTCTTCGATCATATTTTTTTATTTATTTATTATTATTTACTTTTCTTTTTTTTTCTCTTATTTTCCTTCTATTCTTATTTTGGTCTTTTGATTATTTCTAGAACACTGTTGGGATTCGAATGATTTATTTTAAAAATTCTTTTAGAATCATTTGTTGAATAATGTTTATTTCTTCGTTTGTGTTGCGTTTATTTATACTTTGCATATTTCTTCGTGTAACGATTACGGGAGAGAAGGAGTTTTTAATATTTAATATCTGATCATTCCGCGTTCTTTTCTGATTATGCATCTTGTATTCTTGTGTTCTTTTTGGTATTCTTAATGATTATTCTCCGATTTCGTATTAGCGTTTTTGAAAGGTGAAAGTGTTCAATTTATTTTTTTCGGGGGATGTAGGATTCACCTGAGATAGATGGATGTTTGTGTTTTTATTTTTAGTTTCAAACCAATTTTTTCACTTGGAAGTTTTCTGAAGAATAATTTTTTTAAAAACGAAATTGTGTTTCGTTTCCGAGACTGCCAACGGTATTTTGAATTGATGATCTGACATTTTTAAGATCTTGTGATTATCATTTTCCGTGTTTATTTGAAGGACAAATGTCTGCAAGTTTATTATTTTTATTGGGACATTTTCGGATAAATCTTTTATGAATTTGCGAAATTTCGTAAAATATTTGTATTATTATTTACTATTTGAAAGAGGAGAAAAAGGCTTTTTGTGTTGCTTATTTGTTTTAGAAAGAAGTCTAATGAAAGAAATCTTTTTTAATCGTGATGTTTTAGAAAGGAGTCTAACGAAAGGAAATTAAATTTCTTAAAATATTGTTATCATTTATTGTTTGAATGAGTTAAAAGGCTTAATGTATTGTTTATGTGGATAATAGAGAGTTTTTGCATATCGTACGTTAGTTACCGTAGGACGTCCGTTAGCTTTTTCTCCCTAGCGCGCATGCTCATAGGAAACTGAGCATGCGCGCTTGGGAGAAAAAAGCTAACGGACGTCCTACGATAACTAACGTACGGTATGCAAAAACTCTCTAATAACGTATTAACGTCACTGTATTGCTTTGAGATTTATTGCCAATTTAATTTTTCTTGCTAAAAATAATTTTAATTTAAATTAACTTTTATTTTAGGTACAGGGTGATTATAATTAAAGTCCCACTTTCAAAATGCTGTAAAAAAAAAAAGAAACACTCGTCACAATGAGTTTAAACTTGAACTGAAGATACTTGAAGGGGGAAATGGTTTGGCCTCAAAAAAAAGTTCCAAAGAGGGCGCTGTAAGCGGCGTAAAGAAAGTGAATTTCGAATAATGAAGTTAGAAGACTATTTTAATAAATTATGAATTGTAAAATAGCTCATATCGCGTTTTTGCAATTGCAGATACCTTACTGCATACATCTCTAGTTCAGTATCTTCGATCTTTACACGTTACTGCCACGACTGCCGTAATACAAGCCCCCACGAAATATCAACTTTCTATAAGTAAAGGGATATAACGTTTCAGAAATACAACGTTACACATTGACATAATGTATGTTGACGTTACTGAATGACATAATTGTATGTCAGTCATAGACTGACATTAGGGAGTTTTTGCATACCGTAAGTTAGTTACCGTAGGACGTCCGTTAGCATTTTTCTCCCTAGCGCGCGTGCTCAGTTTCCTATGAGCATGCGCGCTAGGGAGAAAAATGCTAACGGACGTCCTACGGTAACTAACTTACGGTATGCAAAAACTCCCTAATATTGCGACAATAATAACAGCAATAGTGCAGCTGCTATTATTGCTCATACAGCTCATACTCAATTGTGCAGCTGTGTGGTTATTGTTCATACAATTCAAAGATTTCAATTGGAATTACTGAGCCCACATCTCCCTTTTTCTGACCTTGAAAACACAATGTACTTCTAATTCTGATGTGAAATCCAAATGGATACATTTATGCTAGAAATTATTGGTTATAGTTCTAATAATGCATATTTTCAACTTTTGTAGAAAAAAAATAATTCTGGAACAAATCTTAACTGAAAAAATACAAAAACTAATTGTTAAGGAGTTAGTTATTGCTTAACATGTAACTATCTAATAAATTGCTAAAATTTATCTAATAATAAGAAATAATAATGGAAAAAGTAATGTCATACATTTTTTACGTGAACTTATCCCCAAATTTAACACCTATTTATAGAGTTCGTTCAAATTATTTTCTTCTTTCTTAATTTAAGACTGTATTATCCAAAGATGAAAAGACTTGATTCTAACCACATGCTTCTTCTAGAAAAGAATGGAGCACAATTTTGCTCCATTTTTTTTCTTTATCATCTGGTAGCGAGCACCATCTGCCCGTGATATTTCGTTGCCGAACTCCACTACACAAGCACTACGATCCACAATTTGGTTCCGGCTACGAGAAATTTGCTCTCTAATCACATAACTCCGCTGTTCGGAGCTCGGTTCTTTAGTCATTTTCTTTCCTTTCTTTTTCTTGTTGTTGCTCATTGGTTCTGTTGGTGTTTTCTTTTTCTCTTTTCTTTTAGAACTCTTCTTTTTTTTGTTGCCATGGTAACCCCTGGAGGTTTCCCAGGTTTAATGCTATTCCTCCGTGTTTTGTTAGGTGGGGCTTTCTTTTCTTTTTTTCCCCCTTTTTAGGGATGCAGTAAATTTCATCGCGCAGTGTGTGTGATGCTTAAACTCTATATCGATTCAGAAAAAGGGAAAAATGATGATCACAAACAACAACAACAAAATTAACTCATGTAATGGATAGCAAGAATTTCTGGGACTTTTGAAATAAATTAAAGTATTTCGAATTTTTTTTATTTTTATTTATTTATTTATTTATTTTATGAAGACGAAATTCTGTTTAAAACTTTATCGAGTATTTATCATAAAAAATTCTCAGTTGTTATTTTGTATTTGTGATTCAAAGCGATAGGGATATTTATTCAATAAATAAATGTAGAATTCGGGGCCCTGAATGGCCGAGTGGCTAGTGCTGTGGCGCTGGGTAAGACAGGTTTCGGGTTCAAGTCCCTGCACCTGCAGTGGCATGGATATTTGTAGAGGTTTGGAATCCACTTTAAACCTTAGGTCACAGTCTAATAGAGTGAGTGTTGCGAGGGCAGTGTTACTCTTCTTCTGTAGCTTATCTTCAAGCTACTATACACGCACCTTTTTATAATAAATGCAATATTTGCTTATGAACAAACGAATATCAAATTTACTCGTAACTTATGATTATGTACAGTTTCGGCGGTGCCATGGATGTTTGTAGTGGTTCGGAAACCACTTTAAACCGTAGGTCCCGGTCTAACAGGATCGCAGAGCGTTGCGGGGGGTATTGTAACTCTGCGTCCAGCGGAGTAACAATACTATCTTATCCTCAAGCTACACGCACCTTCTGGGTGGTGCTAAGTGAGTAACGTTGGTGAAGCGCTTGTTTTAAAGCATCAAAGACAATTGTCTAAGTGTTTGCCAGCGGCATTAGAACAAAATAAAATATTGTGTGATGTGTGAGTGATGCTTAAACTCTATATCGATTCAGAAAAAGGGAAAAATGATGATCACAAACAACAACAAAAAAAAATTAACTCTGTAATGGATAGGAATAAGAATTCTGGGACTATTGAAATAAATTAAAGTAGTTGAATTTTTTATATTTTTTATGAAGACGAAATTCTGCTTGAAACTTTATCGTATATTTATTATAAGAAATTCGTAACTGTTTGTTTGTTGTTTTGTATTTGAAATTCGAAGTGATAGTGATTTTTATTTGATAAATAAATGTAGCATTCTGAGAAACAGATAATTACTTTTGTGTTGATATTTATTACTAAGGGTCCTGAATGGTCGAGTGAATGGTCTCTGGCGCTCGGGTGTTCGAGTCCCGGCGGTGCCGTGGACATTTGTAGTGGTTCGGAATCCACTTTAAACTGTAGGTCCCGGTCTGTTTAGCCTAAAGTGTGCACAAGATGACCGTAGAGAGACAAACCAAACCTGCACTCGGTTCCAGAGTTTTCGGGTTCGAGTCCCGCCGGTGCCATGAATGTTTGCAGTGGTTTGGAATCCACTTTAATCCTTAGGTCCCAGTCAAATATGACTGTAGAGCGTTGGGCATACGACTGACAACCCTATCCCATAAAATGACAACATCTCCCGCCTAGAAATCTGCCACTAGGCATACGGCCTTAGCCCACTATAGGGTTGTTGCGCCATTGATGATGATGATGATTTATTACTAAAGAATTCATAGAATTTATTAGAAATTCCATGAATTTGAAGTAGTTGAAATTTTTTTTTTTATGGAGACCAAATTCTGTTTAAAACTTTATCGAGTATTTATTATAAGAAATTCTTAGCTGTTTGTTTGTTGTTTTGTATTTCTAATTTAAAGTGATAGTGATTTGTATTCAAAGTAAAGTAAAGGCTGGTGTTTTGTTGCAGTGCCTAGGGTACTACCCTGTACCTTCGTATCATAATTTTATTATTAAAGACATAATTATTAGATATTACAATAAATTTAAAATTTTTAAGAGATTTAAATTTAAGAGAGCACATGCTTTGTAAAGAAAATAAAAGACAGAATTACGGTTAGTAGTTTAAAATAACAAAATTTTAAATTTCATATATAATACTGAATATAAGCAGTAATGGAAATAAATAAATGTAGAATTCTGAGGGAACAGATAATTACTTTTTTTTGTTGATATTTATTACTAACGAATTCGTTGAATTTATTATTAGAAATTCCCTGAATTTATTACATTTGTTTTTCTCATTGTTATAAACAAATGAATAATACGATTTTCAAATATACTATATGTACATAATCATAAGTTACGAGCAAATTTAATATTCGTTCGTACATAAATAAATATTGCATTTATATGTTATTGGAGGAGGAGTAGTAAGTAAGACATTTCACAGTTTAAAAAAAATGTATGCATTTTGTATGTATGCAAAAATTATTCCCTTTTATTACTAAATTTAAATAAATTTTACAAAAAAAAAAAAAAAAAAAAAAAAAAAAAAAAAAAATGATCAAATTAAAAAAATTTTTTTTTTTCATAACTCGTTCAACAGCTAACAAGCTACTGAAGAATGATGAAGGGAGGATATTGTCTTTGGGAAGAACTTTTAAGGATAACTGCTCCGCATTTGCGTAATGTATTGTAGAAATCCCAAGGCATCTTGTTTGTCGATGCGAGATGTTTATGCACCTTGTCATAATCGTCATTGTATATGTTTGTTTATGATTTCTGTACCTGAAACGACCTCATCAGCGGACTCGAACCTAGGTCTTTCTGTAAGCTAATCGCGTGCTTTGCTATACGTCTGTAAAATGAGTTGGGCTTTCCTTAATACTAGTATTTTTTCTGTTGAATATTGTTTGGCCTATTGGTTACTTACTACCTGTCTTTAAGTTTAACTTATGAATGCCACGAACACTCTAGCGACCAAGCCGTCAGCAGATTTCAGCTCAGCCAGTAATGGGGCCTGATGGCCGAGTGTCTAGCTCTGACGCTCGGTACCACAGGTTCGAGTTCGAATTCCGGCGCCTTGCATTTGTAGTGGTTCGGAATCAACTATAAACTGTATGTCCCGGTCTCATATGACCGTAGAGAGTCACAGAGCCTATTCAGGCTTCTCACCCACTTTATTCCCAAACTGTTTAGGGGCAACTCAATTCTAGGCACAGCGATGTGCTATAATAGTACTAGTATTACTTATGGCAGAAATTCTTCCCAGGAAGCCAAAATATCGATGCGAGACCGCTTTACATCCACTATCACAATAGTCACCGAGTCTCATCGTTTCTGAAAGCGGCGATGGAATGGAACGCCACCAGTGGGCACCAAGTTGGGAATTCTTTAACTCTGAGTTGGAAATTCTTTCCAGGTATTATTTATCTATTGCTTATAGGACCTGATGTTAGAGTAGCTAGCGCTCTGACACTCGGTACCACAGGTTTTGAGTTCGAGTCCAGGTGGTGCCCTGGATGTTTGAAGTGGTTCGGAATTCACTTTAAACCGTAGGTTAAGGTCTAACATGATCGTAGAGCGTTTCGGAGGTATTGTTACTCCTCGTCCGTAGCTTATCTTCAAGCTATGCACCTCCTGGGTAGTGCTAAGGGAGTAACGTCTGTGCAGCGCTTGTCTTAAGGCATCAAAGACAACTGTCAAAGTTTTTGCGAGCTGCATTAGAAAAAAAAATCTATTGCATATCAATATAATCACTAAGCAAAAACATCAAAGAGACTATGGTATGAAAAATTTCGTCGGGGGTTTTGGTGCTACAGAATTTTCTCCCTCTGACTATGACTGAAATAAAGAATTGAAGAATGTCTGAAGTTTATAAGAACGAAAGTAGTCTGTAATGTCGGGAAAAAAGAGAAGCCTCAAACTAAAAGCGAGCGGAGGAATTGCGGGCTGCTATGTATTCCTATCTTCCCATAATACAAATTGAATGTTCGTGGTAGACTGCTTGTCAGGATCACTCCATACGTGACTTGACTTTGTCCAGGATGTGATGTATTTGGTGCTGGGCGACTTCCACAATGTAGGTGTTGGGTTCATCTTTCCCATTGATTTTGGTTTGTTTTTACATTTCTTAGACCTAAGATAAAGTGTTTTATCTCTTTAAATACGGGCCTGTATGGCCGAGTGGCTAGCGCTCTGGCGCTCGGTATCACAGATTTCGGGGTCGAGTCCCGGCGGAATCCACTTTAAAAAGTAGGTCCCGGTCTAATAAGATCGTAGAGCGTTGCGGGGGCATTGTGACTCCGCGTCCGTGGCTTATCTTCAAGTTACACGTGCCCCCTGAGTAATGCAAAGTGAGTACGTCTGTGCAGCACTTGCCTTAAGGCATCCAACACCAAGGTGTCTGTGTTTGCCAGCTGCATTAGAAAGAAAAAAAATCTCTTTAAATACGACCATTTTTATTGTTTCTGATTAAAATTCGCGGTCTGATGAATAGAATTTACTGATGTATCGTAATGTCTATTGTCTGTAGATTCAAAATTTATTGTGTTTTTAATTATGAGAAATAGAGAGAACTCTGAACAAAAACAAAATTTTAAGAAACAACAGTAAAAAAAAAAAAAAAAAAAAATTACTAAATCTATGATAAATAAATTTCGTTATTACTGTCCAAATATAATTTATTAAATACAGGGGGATTATAATTAAAACCCCACTTTCAAAATGTTGTAAAATAAAAACCACTCGTCACAATGAGTTCAAATTTGAACTGAAGGTGCTTGAAGAAAAGCGGGAAACGGTACGGTCCGAAGAGTATTAACAGATGGGGCTGTAAGCGGCATAAAGAGCGTGAATTCGGCTGCCAGTAATATTTTCAATTGAAATTACAACTTATTTGGCATGAGTTGCACATGAAACCAACTGCAGTGTTCAATGTGCTTGATTGCTCCGGTTTTTTGATGGAAAAAATGACTTTCAAGTCATTCGTTCATTCTGTTAGTGGAAAGCCCATCCACCACGGCAAGGTCATACCGAATTGGATGGGAAAAGTCGGTGGATCTTTTTTTGATGCCATACCATTTCCTCCTTCTTCAGGTATTTTCAGTTCAAATTTGACAAATTCAGTTCAAATCAACTTATTGTGACGAGTGGTTATTTTTTACAGCATTTTGAAAGTAGGACTTTAATTGTAATCACCCTGTAATTTTTAATTACAGGGTGATTATAATTAAATAACAAATGTGGTGTTCTTTTTTCGAGTATTCTTACAAGTGTGGTGTTCGTTTTTCGGATATTTCGATAGATTTAGAAATATTTTAAAATATACTTATACGTAAATTTAATTATTATGCATTAACTTGCATTACTTTGAATTGAGAAAAGTTTTAGCATGTGTACCCCTACAACAAGAAGTTACTTCATAAAATAAGATACAATGTACCAGAGCGGTACAATGCCAAAACACGCCCCAAAGCCTCCTTTTATACGGAACATTTATTCCACTTAATTTCCATGATAACGCCAACAATTCCCCCATCCAAAACGAAAGCCATTGTTGCCTGCTATGGTCACAGGCTACAAGATAAGCGAACAAACACGGCATAAACATTCTTAAGCCCATGGCTAATGGTTCCTTCCATATTAGCAGCTGTTGCCATACAATTGGTGAGAGGAGTTTTAGTAGCAGTTGGTATTCCTGGACTTCATTCCGGCCTTGCTCTTCGACGCATGGGACGCATATGGGACCGTTGACTGATATTGATTGCGTCCAGTAATCAGAAGGGAGCTAGTGTTCTGCAGTAGTCAACTGTCAAGTCAATGTCTTCCTCGAGTGTTTTGGGAAGTAGTGATTATTTTTTTCTGGGGGATATCTTTCTCTTTTGTAACATATCTAGTAGGATAATGTACTATACTTTTGATTGAATTATGATGCTGAATTAAATTGGGTTGAATCGACGTACTAGGGTAAATAGAAAACATTTTCAGCATAAAAATAATAATGAAGAATACCAGTTTTCTGAGATTATTTATTTATTAAGGATTGGAACTTTTTTTAAAAAAATATAATATAATAATAATATATTAAAATATTTTAAAAATATAGTACATGTAAAAATATTTTTCAAATATAATAAATATAAAAATATTTTTAAAATTTGTATATTTATTACTCCGCGAGCTGCATATGAAGTTATATATCCCCTTTATTAGATTTAGACCCACTAGAGACATTTTTTGGAGTGAAAAATTGAATTTTAATGAGTTATGTTTTTGTTTACTATTATTCTTACATGTAAACATAGAGAGTACGATAATAATAATACTACACGCACATTGGAAAGAAACATATAACGCTAAAAACGAAAGATAAAAATATATAAATATAAACGAAATAAAAAAAAAATGAAATCATTAAAAAATATGTATTTTACTAGTGCGACATTTGTTTTTTCACTCTTTCACTTAGCTTTTGCAAATCGATCTCAATTTGGGTATTTGCACATAGTAATGGGTGTTGCAGGTGAGCGCCCGTTCTGTTTGAGCGTGTTTTGTGTTGGGTCAATTTCATTTTAGAAAAAAAAAAAAAAAAAAAACAATTCGCAGGTGTAAGTTGAACAAAAAGCGCTAACAACTTTTTGTACCAGATTTCTCAAATTGGAAATTTTCTCTTTTGTGACCTAAGTGTTATAAAAATCAACTTTTTGATTCTGATGTTTCAAAAATGTGTTTTAATTCAATACAGTATTGCAAGTTAATTAGTTCCATTTGTAGATATTCTGAGGCTGATTCGATTTCAACTTGAAAGGGAGATGAATATATTTCAAAAATTTTGTTGTATTTGTCTAACTCTGAATGGCTAACGCTAAATTACTGGCAAGAATCGGCTTTCAAAAGCATCTGTAAATTTTATTTCTTTTGCGTATTTGATGTAATTTTGAATATATGGATGCACAAATAATGTATATTTTAATACATTGGTTTTCACCACTTTGGCCATTATAAAATAAATATATTTTGTAAAAGTGTCATGAATCTTACGGGCTGAAAAAATATTCGAGGCGGACCGCAGGTTGGCCACCCATGTACTAGATAATACCGGCCCTATTTGTTTTATACATTCACTAGATAATACCTAGCAATATTTACATTAAACAAATATAAAAAATATTTACATTGAATAAATACAAACAAATATTATAAAAATTCAATAATTTCGCAACTTACTGAATCCTAAAAAAGCTCACCAGGAAATAACTTTATCAAAAACCTTTAAATACATCGAATCAATGAAATTTATTATACAAAATGCAAAAGTTTATCATACAAAATTCAAATCTTTGTATTTATTGTGGAATGATTACTCAAAAAATTGTTAGGAATACATTTTTAAATGCCATAAGAACAAACTTTTGGATTTCTAAATAGACCATTTATACTTTACTATATACCTTTTAAAACATACTTGGGAAAAATAAGCAATTAATTCTTGCAGTGCTGCCTTACATTTGGCTTGAATGAAATTATTTGATGTTATACCCAAATTGTACCGAAATAATAACCTTCTTACCCGTTGCCACACTATTCTGTTATGACTAAAAACAGAAATTAAACACTGGCTGAATTGAGACTCAAAACTTCTTTAACTTCGATTTGCTGTCATACGCGTAAGACATAAGTAACCTCCCCAATAATTATGATTATCCGAAATTCGAAGTTACCTCTGGCATTACAGATATCTGACATACCGGATGACGTGGAAGTCAATAAGTTTTCGGACGATACACAACAGTATTTGATCTGCAGTATCGCCATCTGCTTATCACGCGAGCCACCTTAATTGAAAACTCATAAAGCTCAGAGTCACGCAGAACGATGAAGAAACTCTAAAATCGATAAGCTCACGTCTAGATTAAATTTTCGATTTAATTAATTACTATACGATTAATCCACTTCTTGTTTAACTTTAATTTACTTTTAATTCAGTATCTATAGTCAGAGTTAATTTTTTGAGAGAGAGAGAGAGAGAGGAAAAAAAAAGAAAGAAATAGATGGATAGCTCTACTATTATGCTCAAAAAGTAACACCAATTATTTTTTTCACAAACTCTTTATTTATTCTTCCAAGTTTATTTCATCGTCTTCAAAGTAATCCTCTCCGGACACAATGCACTTAAGCAAACTTTTTTTCCAATCCTCAATGCATGCTAAAAAGTCACCGGCAGGGATGGCCTTCAAAGCGCGCGGCGATTCACGTTGAATCTCTCCAATCGACTCAAAACGGTGTCCCCGGAGTGGTCTTTTGAGTTTAGGGAATAGCCAGAAGTCGCACGGTGGGAATATGGTGATTGGGGAATGATATGAGTTTCATTTTTGGCGAAAAAGTCACGAAACATCAATGCAGTGTGAGCTGGCGCATTAAGTGTTTTCGGTACCAATCGAGATTTGACGCGTTTGAGGCCATCTGCTTATCACGCGAGCCACGTTAATTGAAAATTCATAAAGCTGAGAGACCCGAATCACGCAGACGATAAAGAAACTCGTCTCCTAAAATCAATAAGTTCACGTCTAGATTAAATTTTCGATTTAATTAATTACTATACGATTAATCCACTTCTTGTTTTTCATATTCAGAGTAATTTATTGGGAGACAGAGGAAAAGAAAAAGAAATACATGGATAACTTTAGAATAGGGATGGCTAACTCAAATGATCTGGCGGGCCACTTTGGAAGTGCATCCTAACACCGCGGGCCGCCTATAAAATTATATATCCCTGTATTAGATTTAGAACCACTATAGACATTTTTTGGAGTGAAAAAAATGAAACACAATGAGTTATTATTTTTGTGTTTACAATAATAATGATACTAAACGCACATTGTAAAGGAATATATAACACTCAAAATGAAATATATTAATTATCATACAAAAATATTTATTTTACTAGTGCGATATTTGTTTCTCCACTCTTTCATTTAGCTGTTGCAAATCGATATTTGTTTCACCACACTTTCATTTAGCTTTTCCAAATTGATCTCAATGTGGATATTTACACATCGTAACGGGTGTTCCAGGTTAGCATCCGTTATGTTTGAGTGTGTTTTAGTAATTCTATTTTAGAAGAAAAAAAAGTTCGCAGGTGTAAATTGAACCAAAAGCGCTAACAACTTCAACTAAGAGTCTGGTTTGCTCTGCTATCAACAATCAACTGTGTGTGTCTAGGGATGGTCACTTCGTCATTGGGGTCACGTCACTATGAAATGTTATTAAATAAATTTATTATAATATTATTTAATTGTATATTATTTATTTTCTTGGCTTAGGGTTTTGTCGTTTACGCAGGCATTCATTTCAGAAAAATAAATAAAAATCCCAACATATTTTTGACCCCTAATTTATTTAAATTCGAATTTGGGAAAATTTTAAAAATTTTAATATTTATAATTTTTATATAATATTGTTAAATAATATTTATTTTAATACATATGAACAAGGATTATATACCAAAATTTAATTTAAAAATTGTTTATTTAATTCAAATATACTATTTCTTTGCTTTTATCGTTATTATAACAATAGAGCATTGAATTGACTGTAATTATAATTTATAAAAAAAGCTATTGGTATTTACAATTTATAAATTTTTCTCTTTAAAAGTAAGATTTTCTTTGCTTTTTATTACAGCAAAATATTTCTTTTTTAAAGTTTTTAAGAAAAATACACATCTTGTTAAATATTTCTTTTAATAGTTTAACGGTATTTTTTTTATCTAACTTTATTATTGATACCAATTTTATGTTAAATAAATAACAACTTCCACATTAGAATAATTCACAAAAATCAGATTTCTAGCACAAAATAACGAAGAAGAATTCTAAAAAATAAATAAATAAATAAATTACGTTACAGTTTGATTTAATAACATTTTTAATAAAAACATCGTGGTTTAGCAAATTATACGAGTCAAAGTTTATTTTTAATACGGACATAGTTATTTTATTTTCACTGAAAATCCCAGACACACTTCAACCGTCAGGAATAATTTGAATAAAGAGATTCTATTCAATTTAGTTCTGAAAAATCTCTTCTTTTTTTTTTATGTCAGACATTGTTATTATTTTTTCTCAATAAATTATTTCATACGACGTTATTCAAGATCTCGTTCACTCTTTTTCTCTTCAGAAAAAAATAAAATAAAATAAAGAAAAGATGGTTATCGTTCTAGTTAGAAAGCTTCCAGAATATTTCAGAATTTAATAAGAATCAAATGCGAGAGAGATATAGTAACATATTTTCTTTCAGCATTTCTGGTGAAATTTAACTTTTGCTGACGTCATCTCAATAAATCCAATATGCTTCGAAAAGTTCGTTTTCCCAAATGTTCTTTTATTTTTATTCTTTTTTTTTTTTAAATTTGGGAAATTTTATTTCAAACGCAGCTGCTATATTTCAATCCTTTCTCTTATAGAAATGGAGGTTTAATTTTTCAGTTTCTTATTTTTTTTTTTTTTAAGTATGGCTTTGATATTTATTTAAAGGTGAAAAATATTGAATTCTATATATTGCAGTTTGAAATGGTTTCTATAGTAGTAAATTATATTGTAAGATCTTAAAAACATTCCTTCAGAAAATATTTGTACGAGTGCATATATTTTTCTGTATTGTGTATTGAATGGAATGGAGCTGCTACTTCAATTCGGTGTGTTGAAATATTCTTCATTGAAGAAAATTTAAATGAAGTTTAAGGTAAATTAAGTGATAGCAGAAATAATTATTATTTCTATGTATTCGATAAATATTTTTAAATATGTATATTTCAAATTTCTGATTTTGGGAATTTTTTTTCTCTAAGTGTTTTACCGTAAAAAAAAAACAGATTTACAAAAAAGAAACTTCAGAAAATATTTGTACGAGTGCATAAATTTTTGTGTATTGAATAGAATGGAGCTGCTACTTCAATTCGGTGTGTTGAAATATTCTTCATTGAAGGAAACTTAAATGAAGTGATAGAAATAATAATTATTTCTGAGATTTTCTCTGCTATGTATTTGATAAATTAAATTTTAGAAGATTTGAATTTAAATTAAAAATTTTTTTTTCTTATCCAGGATTATATATTTTAATATTCAAAATATTTTAGTACACATCTTTACGCATTTTTTAATGTAAACTTAGTGTCTAAAAGGCATACTTACATTCAAATACTTCTGTACTGTTTAGTTTAAATTAAATAAATTTTAGACAATTTAAATTTAAAAAATTGTCCTATTTATCTAGTAGGAATAAACTTAATTGGAATATATATTTTAATATTGAAAATATTCAAACGTGGAACTTTAGAATAACTCAAACAAATATTTTATTTTAGAATATTTTTAAAAAATCTAGCACCATTACTTAACTGCGTCTCTCTAATGAAGACATCATTTTACCCACTCCGTTCATAAATACTTTCTAATCACCGCCCACAGCGGTTCTGGTCCATTTCCTGTAACCAAATCCATTTTGGAACCTTCAAAAACAGGATTTAAAAAAGAAAAAAACACCCTTCTCTACGAGCTTCAAAACACAGCAAATCCGCTTTGCCTCTTACCACGTGACATCCAACCCTTTCTACCCAAATCCGGTGACGTCACATGCAAGCACCTGGGGACCCATTCATGGACGCCGTTCCTATCGTAAAGGAAGGGTTCGAACTTCCTGTTCCAAGGAACCCGCCCTTTGTGCGAACCTTAGGGCCCCCTTTACAGAGGTTGACAATTATCAAGAGTTAATGACTCAAACAGAAATGGGGAGCATCATTTGCAATGTAAATGGGTGAGCAGGTGTGCTGGTTAATTATTTAATGTGCGGATACTTTTGGGCCATGTGACACACACACACATTGTTGGCTTAAAGTATGCAGGGACACGATTTTTGGAAAAGATAACAGTTTTGTTTAGGCGTGAACTGTGTGTTTATGGGCCTGAAAAGATAACGCGACGTCAACCAAAGATTGGTTTCTCTCTCTCTCACACACATATAAAAGGCAGAAGTTTAGTTTTTGATTTTATAAAAGCTTAGATTTACGAATGTGTGTAAATTTATTTACAAATATGTTCACAAAGTTCTTTGAAATTGAGTAATATGTCACACACTTGTAGTACTTCAGTACTATACTAGAAATTATATCAGTTACCAGAAAAAATAAAATATAAATCTGTTATTAACACTTTTAAATAAATGTTAACAGAATGCGTTAAAAAAATTTGTGTTGTATGAGATTGAAAAGTTAACATCTTTTCAATCAAAATCTCTTGTCGTCTTTCTAAAATCTTATTATAAATTTGTTCACAATTTTAGTAAACATATTCACACATTTTTTAATATAAACTACATGTTCTAAAAAGCATACTTAATTCAAGTATTTTTGTACTGTCTTCCAAATTACAATTATCATTCAGCAAAAATAAATTATAAATCTGTTATTAACACTTTTAAATTAATAATAATAGTATGTGTTAACTTTTCGAACTCATACAAAACAAACTTTTAACATCTGTTCAATCGAAACGTCTTGCCATATTTTTTCAAAACACTTGGATTTAGGAATTTATATTATTTATAAATTTGTGAATTCATTACATCATGCATTCATGCATTTAAATTATTTATAAATTTTACATTCAAGCACATTTCTGCTGTCTTTCAAATTACAATTATTGTACATTATACAGGAAAAATAGTCTGCTATTAACATTTTTAAATAAATCTTAACACAATATGTTAAAAATTTACTTTACGTGAGTTTGAAAAGTTAATAGAGAGTTTTTGCATAACGTTTTTTTAGCGTCCGATATTTTTTTCTCCCTATCGCGCATGCTTACAGGAAACATTATTACAGATACGTATGCGCGCTAGGGAGAAAAAAATATCGGACGCTAAAAAAACGTTATGCAAAAACTCTCTAATATCTGTTCAATCAAAACTTCCTGTCATCTTTCTCAAAGCTTATATTTAAGAATTTGTTATATATAAATTTGTTCAAAATTTTAGTAAACACACACTTTTTAACATAAATTACATGTCTAAAAAAGTATACTTACGTTCAAGTACTTCTGTACTGTATTTCAAATTACAATTATCATTCAGAAAAAAAAATTATAAGTCTGTTATTAACACTTTTAAATAAATGTTAACAGAATGCGTTAACAGTTTGTTTTGTAGGAGTTCGAAAAGTTAACAAAGTTATTTATTCAATCAAAACCTTTTGCCATTTTTCTAAAAGCTTATATTTCAAAATGTTCGTTATATATAAAATTTGTTCCAAACTTTTAACAAACATATTCACAATTTTTTAAATATAAATTATAAGGCTTTTATTAACACTTTTAATTGTATGTCGATGGATAAGATGACTTAAAAATAAATAGGAAATCAGAATTATGCACATTTAATTTAAAAGATTACTATACATTTTGAAAAACAACTATTACAATTATAAAATACAATAAAAAATTTGCGTTCTAAAAAATATATCTGTCTTGAAAGTAACAGTTAACCAATCTTTGCTATTAAAACATTGCATAAACTCTACTGAATATTTTGTTAAATTCCAAATGCATAGTGGCAGTTAAATTAAAGACTTATTTCAGCTCGGTTGCTAAGTTACAGATCATTTTCATGTGAAAAACAGCTGAACACATTTCTGTTTGCATTAAGTATTCCTCACAGTGAGAGATATAATCATAATTCGCTGTTTATACCTGCAGGAATAGAGCGAGGGGGAAAAAAAATGGCGCACAAGTGACAAAATGCCGTGAAAAATACCAGGTGTTATTAAATGTTCATAAAACCCAACGAGACAGAAATGCTCTAGAATATTTCAGCAACATTATGCAAACATTTATTTTTAGTTTTAAGGACTTACACTTTCGGAGAAAGAAAGATTTAAAGGGAAGGAAAAAAAAATAATGGAAGAATGGAAATAGGCTTAGTGGAGGAACTCTGTTGTGTGTACCCTTCATAAAACAAACATTCATTTTAGAACATGGTCTTTCGAACTTGTGAACGGTAAGGCGAAATAATTATTTAGAAGAAGAATAAGAAGAAGACAGTGAAATTTAATTAAATGTTCTTTAAGGACTTAGGGCGTGTGATGCTGTTAAGTTTTCTGAAAAATTCGTCGCCATTTTTTTTATACACTACTTTATGTAAAACTGCTTACTACAGTGCGATATCTGATCATTGTGCTTCGCATAATTCAAAGTAAAAGGAATAAATACCACCGCTATTTGGTCTTAGAAACTCATAAAAATGTTCTGTAAATAAGGTTTCCAGTTAACTACTTCGAAACTTTCTTTTCCTTTTTTTTTTTTTTTTTGTCTTTAGTAGTGTTCTTTTTTTAAAACATTTGCAACGACATTTTTTTGTTTGTTTTTGTTTCAGTCTTTTTCTTACTTATCTCTCCGTTTGGGACAAGATATAAAACTTGGAAGTAATTGGATTAAAGACCCAGTCGGAATTAAAAGTGGGGGAAAAAAAAAAAAAAAAAAGGCAACTTCAAATGAGTTTTCTCTGATAAATTAGCTTAAAGACGTTATAATGAGAATTCTGGAGATTATAAAGTACTCTTAAAGTACCCTCTCTTACGTATTTTATTACTTTCTAGCACAAAAAATAATTGAAGTTGTTTTATATAAAATATTACCTCAACTAAATACTGTTTTCGTAATAACTCCTTATTTTTAAAAATAGTTTATAAAAAAATTTATTTTTGATGCAATGTATTTTTCGTTTTTTTTTTACTTTACTTTTTTTTGCTTTATTTTTTTCTTCTGAATTTATAAATATTAATTTTTTTCTGAAAGTTTATCAACGTTAATCAGTTTATTGTTTCTTTTCAATGTAACATAAATCTTCTTTTGAAAAATAGAAAGACAATTAAGCCGTTGGACTTTGATTGAAAATCGAGTAAAAACTTTTTTTATTAATGTAGCACGTAATAAAAGTAAGATCGAATAGATATTTATTTATTATACAGCTTAAAATATGAATATAAAACTCATTGCACACTAACAATTTTAAAAGAAAACTTTTTAAACTTAAGAATAAAAAATATATGTTCGACTAACTTTAATGAACTAATGCTCAAAAGTATATTTTATTCGAACCAAAAAAAATGACTTTAATGGCAAAGGTGGTGATACATATTACTGAACTTCTGTTCGGAGATGAATTGTCAACATTTTTTCAACAACATGAACATTCATTCTACTTAAATTTTATGGTTTGTGTATTTGCTTTAACATGAGGTTTAAAGGATTCGATTTTGTTTTCCTACTTTGTGTTAGTCGATGGAAAGAGAGAAATTTAAATAATCTTATTAATTAAAATTAATAAGTTATTCATTCCCCCCTTGTTTATTAAGGTAATTTTAATTCAGGCACACCTATATTCATGCGGTTTTAATGCCTAATCTGGCTCAAACACAAACAACAAATAATACAAAATGAATACATTGGCGAAATATTATGTTATCATTATCTATCTATATATATATTAATTACATATAATATTATAGATGTTATTATTATCTACTTATGTACAGAATTATAAAACGTTATTAAACATTAGTTATTATAATTGCCGGTCAGAATGGCGGAGTGGCTGGCGCTCAGTATCACAAGTTTCAGGTTCGAGTCCCCGCGGTGCCATGGATGTTTGTAGGGGTTCGAAATCCACTTTAAACAGTAGGTCCCAGTCTAGCATGATCGTAGAGCGTCGCGGAGGTATTGTTACTCCGCGTCCGTAGCTTATCTCCAAGCTATAAGCACTTCCTGGGTAGTGCGAAATGAGTAACGTCGGTGCAGCACTTGCCTTAAGGCATCAAAGACAACTGTTTAAGTGTTTGTCAGCTGCATTTAGAAAAAAAAAAATTATGTATAGAATCATATAATAATTAATTCAGTACATTTTAATGTTTTAATTGTTTGTATTTAATAGTTACTTGTATTTAATTATTATAAGTGTTTATAAAAATTAAACACAGATTTAATAGAACACAGAACACAGTTTAATAACTTATTTGCAATTTAAAATAAAACACCCTTTATTTATTGGCAGTTGATGAGCTTGTTAATGTCATTTAAATAAATAATATTAAAGTACATAAGAATCAAAATAATATAAAGAATTATAATCCAATATTAGCTTATGCAAGCCCAGTTTGGGGTTCTGTTGTACTACTTTTGAAATTATTCAAAGGCTTGAGAACAAAACTCTCAGAACGAATTCACCCTGGTACTTTATAACGATATTAGAAGAGCTCTCTCGATTCCAAGTTTAAGACAATTTGTTCACAAAATTCCTACTAAATTCTATAATGACTTAGTAGGAATTCTATAATTCTTGTATCTACACCTGTTTTAAATATTCTACAAAATTACGATTATGATATTTCTTCCCGCAAACATAGCAAAAGACCGCATTGTTCTAAATATTTTAAATTAACTTGACCTTCGCTGATTTTAATTTATTGTTTGATTACATGCAACTGATTTCATCAATATTTACACTTTGAAATATTTATTATTTTTCATTTTATAATTTTATTAAATATTTAAATGCCTTTTTTTAAAAATAATTATTTATCTCTTTTTTCTTATTAACTCAATGGGCATGAGACCACCTCAATGTTTCAACATCTAACAATGAAGGAGCTAGAGGCCTCTACGCTGTCTATTATCTCCGTATTAATCTACAATAGGAGAAATAATTATAAATATTTATCATTCTTAGTTAAAAAGTTGCCATTACAACTTTATAACATATTTTGCGCTTTTTTTTAAATGTGAAATGCACGATTGCTTTATTTTTTACTTCAAGATCATTGTCACCCAATAAAAGGATCATTCAAGAATTCAAAAGAATATAAATAATTATAAATATTTATCATTCTTAGTTAAAAAATTGCCATTACAACTTTATAATATATTTTGTCCTTTTTTAAATATGAAATGCACGATTGCTTTATTTATTATTATTTTTTTACTTTAAAATCAATATCACCCAATAAAAGGATCAATCAAGAGTTCAAAAGAATTATAAATATTTATCATTCTTAGTTAAAAAATTGCCATTACAACTTTATAATATATTTTGTCCTTTTTTAAATATGAAATGCACGATTGCTTTATTTATTATTATTTTTTTACTTTAAAATCAATATCACCCAATAAAAGGATCAATCAAGAGTTCAAAAGAATTATAAATGTTTATCATTCTTAGTTAAAAAATTGCCATTACAACTTTATAATATATTTTGTCCTTTTTTAAATATGAAATGCACGATTGCTTTATTTATTATTATTTTTTACTTTAAAATCAATATCACCCAATAAAAGGATCAATCAAGAGTTCAAAAGAATTATAAATATTTATCATTCTTAGTTAAAAATTGCCATTACAACTTTATAATATATTTTTTGTCCTTTTTTTAAATATGAAATGCACGATTGCTTTATTTATTATTATTTTTTTACTTTAAAATCAATATCACCCAATAAAAGGATCAATCAAGAGTTCAAAAGAATTATAAATGTTTATCATTCTTAGTTAAAAGTTGCCACTACAACTTTATAATATATTCTGCACTTTTTTTAAATAAACGATTGCTTTATTTATTTTTTTACTTCAAGATCAATGCCACCCAATAAGAGGATCAACCAAGAATACAAAGAATAATAAATATTTATCATTCTTAGTCAAAAAGTTGCCATTACAACTTTATAATATATAATGCGCTTTTTTTTCAATTCTTACTATTAGTTCACACTCTCCCTATATATATATATATATATATAAATATATATATATATTTATATATCTTGTTCAAATTTTCAATTGCTAATAAAATACTTTTTATTCATCCACTCAAGATTAGATATCTTTTTTTAAACTTGTAGTGGATGACACTTGATGTTAATACAGTTTTTTCAAACATTAAATCATTAATTAAATTTAATTAATTAATTGTCAATTAATAATAATAAAAAGGGCTCCTTGCAATAATCATCAGACAATAGATCATCATCAGCTTCACAAATTAGAAACGAAAAAAAAAAAAAAAAAAAAAAAAAAAAAAAAAAGCGAATAAATAGTAAAACAAAAATAATAAGTCAACACTGTATATAGAAAGGAAAATTGCAAGGAAATTCGCTTTCTATTTTGCCACTTAATAGTGTGATTTTGTCGTATGTATATACATATTTATGTCAATTGTAATTATTTAATAAAAAGTAACTAAAATAAAATTTTTCTTTGTTGACCTAAAATTGACTTGAAAACATGTTTTTTATATTACTTGTTAATATGAAATACACGATTGCTTTATTTATTTTTTTACTTCAAGATTAATGTTAATCAATAAAAGGTTCAATCATGAATTCAAAAGAATATAAAGAATTATAAATATTTATCATTCTTAGTTAAAAGGATCAATCAAGATCAACATTACCCAATTTCTAACAGAAAGCAAAAAACCCAAATTTTAGAACAATATTGTAGCCTATTAATTAAAAAAAAAAAAAAAAAAAAAAAAAACTGAGTCTTATTTAAATTTTTTCGTCACATTTCATTTTATCAGACGACACATTATTTTCCCTAATCAAAACGGACTGTTTCAAATTTGGAGATTACATTTACATTACATATCTCTAAAAATTAAATTTTCCCCCTGCATTTAAAAAAAAAAAAAAAAAAAAACCCCAAAAAAAACGATATAAATTCTCTCAGAATCATCACAAGAACAAATTGCTGAGAGGGAACTCACAGAATTCCAGCAGATATACACCTCACGCCGCCATTTCTTTACATAAATCTTCCTTAGCACCAATAATCTTTTTCCCTTTTTAAATCCCTTTTTCCCCCGCTTTAGTTCTGACTTTAACGGGAAGTGCAGTAAGTGACACAGCAAATGCTGATATACTTCTACATAAATGAATTTGGACTAGCGGTACGTTTGGGGAATATTACAGCGACTAAAAAAAGAAGCAGACGTTTCTTTTTGACAATATTTTTTCCCTTTTCTTTTTTCATCCCTGTCTCTATTTCTTTCATAAAATGTACTAAAAGTGGGAAAGACAAACTGGTCCTTAAGAATTTAAGTACCGTCTTTCATCAAACAAAATGGTTGGAAGTTAAGGTTACAGCAGGAAATATGCTGATGCTCTTTTTTTTATATTATTTTCCCTGTTCTGTTCTTCGAGAAGTAAAGCGAAGAGGTAATTGTAAGCAAAAAAATACATAGCACCACATAGCGGCGGAAGAAATAAGTGAGTGCTTAATATTGGATACAGATGTCTTTTAGAAAGAGAAAATGTGAAACAAAATCTAGACTATTAATGTTAATAAAGCAACAGCATGGCTTATTTTTCAATGACGTATTCTTACCATTGTAATAAGTGCAATATTTTAATATATGTTTTGTGTCTATGCTAATGTTGAATAGTTTACATTTTTATTTAAATATTTTTTTACAGTATTTAAATAATTAAATGCTTTAATACCAAAAATATTTTTGTAATAGTATCATTAAAATACGATTTATTATGTATTATTAACCATTTTAACAAAATGGCATGTTTTTATTATTATTAAAATTATTGAAATGTTATTTAGAATTATAGAAATTGAAAATATAATACTAAACAATGTAGAACAAATATCATAATACAATTTTTCTACATTGTTTAATATTATATTGTTTAACGTGATTAAACATTGTATCTACACTGTGTAACATTGATTAAACATTGTATCTACACTGTTTAACATCGATTAAACTTTATATCTACATTGCTTAACATCGATTAAACGTTGTATCCACATTGTTTAATATCGATTAAACATTGTATCTACATCATTGTTTAACATCGATAAAACATTGTATCTACATCATTGTTTAACATCGATAAAACATTGCATCTACATCATTGTTTAACATCGATAAAACATTGCATCTACATCATTGTTTAACATCGATTAAACATTGTATCTACATCATGGATAATACTACATGGATAATAGTGTTATTTTATATTGTGGTTTTCGAAACCTGGATACTTTGATCTAAGCCATTCACTACTTGAATGACAGATATATAGCAGCTTTATCATTACCCAGGGTGCACAGCAAGGAATCTGCACTACTGCATCCACATTTTGTCTTCACAATTTTGAAGGAAAAAAAACCCCTCCAAGAAAGGGAATCTAGAGGGTTCTCACTATCTTCCCTTCCTCCTCGCTCCCTATGGAAAGACTTTCTTGCTTACAGATTTGTCGTGCACGTCCGTCGTCGTTACTTCTACTTCGAACCCTATTTACTTAGTTCAGAATTTTCTATTCCATGCGCGCCATCTGGCGACTGTTTTATTCCTTTTATCATCATGAATGCTGTACAATGTTTTTATTCTTTAATTCAAACGCAGTTTTTTCCCCCACATTGAAATTCATAGATTCATTCAATGAAATTCATTGATTCATGATTCATTTCTGATGCACCTGATGTAGTTTTTCTAAGAATTCGTATTGTAGAAACTGAGTGTTAAATTTGTATACGAGCATTAGTGTCATTGTAAATCCATGTGTTTAATGCTTGTGATTTTGTAATTCTGAATCTGGCAGCAGTAGAGTTTTGTTTATGTTTTTTTGAGTTAACAATAGAGTTGTTTTCATGTTCGTAGTTAGATGATTTAAATGTTTTTATCTGTTAAATCAAACGCAGTTTTTTCTTCCTAATGAAATTCATAGGCCCTTTTAAAATAGCATAGAAAAATCCTATTACTGAATTCAAGATTTCTGATTCATCTGATGTAGTTTTTCTAAGAATTCGTATTGTAGAAACTGGGTGTTAAATTTGTATACGCGTATTAGTGCCGTTGTAAATTCCTCTGCTTCAAGCTTGTTTGTTTCATCTGTTTAATATCTCTGTAAATTCACCTGTTTAATCCATTTTTTGGCCCCAAACGCGTCAAATCTCGATTGGTACCGAAAACACTGAATGCGCCAGCTCACACTGCATTGATTCTTCGTGACGTTTTCGGCACAAATGAAACCCATATCATTCCACAACCACCGTATTTACATCGTGCGTATCACATATTCCCTAAACTCAAAACACCACTCCGGGGACACCGTTTTGATAAATTGAAGAGATTCAAAGTGAATCGTCGCGCGCTTTGAAAGCCATCCTTGCCGAAGACTTTTTGGCATGTCTTGAGGATTGGAAAAAAAGTTGGCATAAGTACATTGTGTCCGGTGGGGATTACTTTTAAGGCGATGAAATAAATTTGGAAGAATAAATAAAGAGGTTTTGAAAAAAATAATTGGTCTTACTTTTTGGGCATAGTAGTATAGTTAAGGAAAGTTTTGAGTGGCATTCGAGAAAAAAAAACGAAAATCGCATTCACCTCCTTTACCATTTTGTAACACTTTCTGATTTCACGAACCATTTAAAAATAACCAAACAGCCCCTCAAAAATCGCTACAAAATGTGTTCCAAAAATTTGCTAAAAACGACAAAACACCTCTCATTCATTCCGTGCTGACTAAAACGACGGGTAACAGCGTCTGAATGAGAAAACATTTTCGTCCATACATTAGTTTTATCATCACAACTGTCAGCTTTTACAGCAAAACTGCATTTTACGTGTCTCAGACGATAGTCATTACAGTAAATGACCCCCCGTCTGCTAGCTGCCGAGCCACGCTGCAGCCAGTGAAATCGTTAGCTGCAAACGATGTCGTTTACTGTCTAGGACGGGCAAAAAGAACGCCGGTTTATGTCCTAGTGTAGGAGCGAAGGGAAAGTTTTTAGGGAGTTTATTGTGGAAATATTTACCTTAAACCCGTAACTGAACTTGTTCTGGGTTATTTATTCTAGCAGATTGGTACAAATAGTATGTTTATAAATGTATATTTATGCTTAAAAATCGAGTGCTTTTGCAACTGAAAATAAGTGGATTTGGAACAGTGTTTGACATACGAATATGTGTTATGTTTGTTGTACGTAAACAAATTTTGAATCGAAATTTAATGTTAATGTAATCATTGATTATCGGAAAAATTTTCTTGTTAGGCTAGTTGACAGTCTAGATCAATATCTAACTATTACTTGACACATTAATGAATAGTTATTTTATGTTTAAACTGATCCTTAAGTTAAAATGCAAGCAGTGTTCAATTACTTCAGTATATTTTATCATATTTATATATTTTTTGTTTTGTGAATAAATATTGATGCCATATTCATTACTTATTTTGTTTCTAATTGAAGTATATGAAAGAAAGATCAATTATGTGAAATTATTTAAAAATAATATGGAAAACGAATATCACACGTTAAAAAAAAGGAATATAATGTGTATAAAAAAAAAAAACCCCGAATATTTTACATTTGATAAAACAAATAGAAAAAGATAATAATATAAAAAAAAATAAAACCATTAATTTAAAAAGAAAAGAATACCATACTTTAAAAGGAAAAAAAAAAAAAAAAAAAAAAAACGAATACCGTGATTAAAATAGTAAAAAAAAAAAAACCCGCTTTGAATTGAAAGAAAATGAATACTATGAATAAAATAAATAAAAAAAACGCCTTGTATTGAAAGAAAAAACCGAATACCATGATTAAAATAGTAAAACAAAAATCCCGCCTTGAAATAAAAAAAAAACCGAATACCATAAATTAAGAATAAACAAACAAATATTATTGATTAAAATAATAAGAACAGCTTGCATTTTAAGAACTTATTTTAAAATCAAGAAGAACAGTTCTTAAACCCTAATTATTAAATAATTGTAGCATTACAAAATTATTTTTGTTCTGAAATCTTTTCTTAATCATTTTATCGTTTGGTTAATTTTGAACCGATTCCATCTGAATATCTTTTTCATGCTTGTATTTCGTTACATTTTAGCTAAGTTCTTTATATTCGATATTAAATCACTGTTAACATCACAAAACTCTTTTTGTTCTAAAATATATTTTTTTTATCGTTTGGTTAATTTTGAACTGATTCCTTCTGAATATCTTTTTCATGCTTATATTTTGTTAAATTTTAGTTTTCATTTTATTTGGTATTAAATAACTAACATTACAAAATTCTTTTTGTTCTAAAATCATTATCTTAATCATTTTATCGTTTGGTTAATTTTGAACTGATTCCATCTGAGTTTACCTGGTGCTTATATGAAAAAAATGATAATAAACAAATATTAAATAATAATATTAAAATAATAAATAATATTTTCTTAATCCTTTTATCGTTTGGTTAATTTTGAACTGATTCCATCCGAGTATCTTTTGTACGCTTATATTTTGTGACATTTTAGCTAAGTTCTATTTTTTCGATGTAATTTATTTTGCTGTAGTTAGTGTAAAACGAAATGGTAAAGTGGTTTTTAGCAATTAGCCGATATAAACATTTTCTTCTGTTTTATGATCAGATCAATAGTTTGTAATTATTATAAAAATAATACGGAAAACGAATATCATATGTTAAAAAAAAGGGTATCAGACAATTAAAAAAAGAAATATTAAAAAACATTAAGCATTATACATTAAAAAAAAGGAATATAACGTGTATCAAAAAAAAATTTACGTTTGAAAAAACGAATACCATGTGTTAAAAAAAAAACTCATGCATTAAAAATAAACGAAAATCATAAATTAAAAAAAATTAAACCACTAATTTAAAAAAACATACTATATATTAAAAAACAACAACGAAAAACTTGAATAAAAAAAACCCGCCTTGAATTAAAAAAAAAGGCGAATAATTAAGAATAAACAAATACATATTATGTATTAAAGTAAGAACAACTTGCATTTTAAGAACTAGTTTTAAAATCAAGAAGAAAAATTCTTAAATCCTTATTATTAAATAATTGTAACACTACAAAATTCTTTTTGTTCTAAAATCTTTTTCTTTATCGTTTGGTTAATTTTGAACTGATTCCATGTGAGTATCTTTTTCGTGCTTATATTTTGTTACATTTTAGCTAGGTTCTTTTTATTCAATGTCATTTATTGTGCTGTAGTTAGTGTAAAACGAAATGGTAAAGTGGTTTTTAGCAATTAGCCGATATAAACATTTTCTTGTGTGTTATGATCGCAATATTCCTCCGCTTTTCGTTCTTTTTCTCTATGATTATGTTTAAGTCATTATCTTCAAGATAATGCACCCATTTTATGATCTTTATTACTAGTTTTACCTAGTGTTTATATTAAAAAAACTTTTCTGTTGTTATTATAATGATTTGTTTTATTAATAAGTATGGATTCGTTGTATATGTATGAAAGTTTTTTTCCTGTACGTTTTCGAATAATGTGATGTAATTGGATGACTCAAATTAAATAATCAAGCGAAATTAGATTTTGACAATTAACTGATCAGTCATGAATGTTGTTGTTAAAATGTAATAGTGGTTCATACATCGAGTTAGCGTTTTCGATAGGACAGATAAATATATTTTGGAACTAAATTCTATTTATCATTATTTAATTTTTAAACAGTTGTAGACACATTGATTGATTTAATAAATTAGCTTATTTATTAGATTTATACAGCTACATAAAGCCATCAAAATATATTAAAAAAGAAAAGAAATTAAACTAAGCAATTATTCTATATTGTAGGCGCGCATAAATTAATTGGACAAAAATATGAGTGTGTAAAATGTAGTTATAGAGTCAAACATGCGATTACATATGATTCTAAAGTCGTGAAACACAAGGCTCCTTTTTCACAAATGTTTGATGTGGACGCCCTTTTATACATATCAAATTTTCCATTGGTAAATCAATTGCTACCTTGAAGCCTGAGCATGTTCATGTCCAATACTGATTGGCGATTCTACTGAAGGATATTCATGATTTAATTGTACTTTCGCATGATGATTTAACGTATGAATTTCATGAAATTCATACATTTTCATATTTCATGAATATGTGGCTTCATGAAGCCATGATTTTTCACATATTTATGAAGCCATGATTACGTACATGATTTAATTTTATGAATTTCATGAAGCCACATACAAACTTTTTACCCTTTTCAGCTTTGTACACGTCTCTGTTGGTAGAGAACACCGAAAAAATTATTTAAAAAAACAACAACATATAAACTACATCTTACTCACGCGGACTTGAAACTCCAACGCAACTCATCTGCAAAATTAAGACATATTGCTACTAATCTAGTATGGAACTGGTAACTTACAAATAATAATTAGTAAAATATTGAGTTACTAAATTACTAAACTATTGGTATGTAATTTGTGTCACTACTTCACTTACATTATTTCCAAATTTGTGCCTCAGCATTATCCACATCATTATCTAAACTGTGTCAAAAATTTAACCCACATCATTCACAAATATGTGGCACAGTTTCTCTCACGTCATTCCAAAAACTGTCATAATTTCACCAATATTATTCCCAAATCTGTGGTACAATTTTACCGATGCCATTCGAAACTGTATTTACCACTTCACCCACATCATTCACGCAACTGAAAAGGTACCTCAACTCTAGACACTGTAATATTGTGAATGTGGTGTACTAGTAGGAGTAATAATAATTTCGAAGCCTAACGCATTATCCATTAGGCCTTGAAAATCAATACATTTTACTGAAAGTCCATAAAATTTAGTGCAAGTTTAAAGCAATCTCAGCAGTTTTAGGTTCCTTTTAAGAAATATAATAATTTCTTCAATATAAAGATTGACAAAAAAATTGTGGCCAGCCTTGTAATATATTTGAGAACTTCTCTACATTACAATAATAGTTTCGATCTGACATAAGAATTATTGCATATAAACCAATGACTCAAAACAAAAATACTAAATGCTAAATAATAATTTATAAAATATTGAGTTACGAAATTACTCAACTATTGGTAATATGTAAATGTTGTCAATGACTAAATTATTTATTAATTAAATTTTCATTGCCTCTATCTGTGAGGCACCTTTAGCATTTTTGTTCCAATTCTATGATAGCTCTATCTTAAGCATTCGAATTTCCAGCAAAATACACATTCATTTTATTTTTAATCATCTGAAAAATTAGAACATAATACTATGGAAGTAGTAACTTGCAAATAATAATTCGTAAAATATTGAGTTACGAAATTACTCAACTATTGGTAATATGTAAATGTTGTCAATGACTAAATTATTTATTAATTAAATTTTCGTTGCCTCTATCTGTGAGGCACCTTTAGCATTCTTGTTCCAATTCTAGGATAGCTCTGTCTTAGGCAAGGCATTCCGATTTCTGGCAAAATACACATTTGTTTTATTATTAACCATCTGAGAATTACTAGTCCTACCCACTTCAGAAGTAATACAGGAACAGACACTTAACCAAAAAATAACAAACACCAGATATTTGTCTGAAGAATGCGAGATGCATTCTTCCCGATAACCAAGAACAAAACACATGCTCTCGAATCAAAACTTATTGGCAATCGATAATTTTCTAGTACCTTATTAGTTGTGATACTCTTATCTCCAGGGAACAAAATATTTTCCGATTTAATTCGTACACAAATAAGCTCTTGCGTCACAGTCCGAAACAATGGCTGATGTACTGCTGTATCGAACACAGGGATCGACAAATGTCTGTTCGTACAGAACTAAAAGCACCAGAGTTCCTCCGCCTAATCAATAAGGAAGAAGGCGAAAAGCACAGCAGGAGTCACAGGTCACTCGAGAGTGGTTTTAATTATCATTAAAGATAACAAAACCTTTCCCTGCCTGCACCGTTATTTATGGACTAGATGAATCCATAATGAATACCTCGTGCTAGCTTCTTGCTGTTGGGAATCAGTGCGCGAAATGACAAACCGTGCATCGGCAGCCATTGAAAAGACGATAATTTGCATTTAGTATCTTTGGTTTTGAGCCATTAGAATTGGTTTATATGTATTAATTCTTGTGTCAGATCGAAATTATTGTTGTAATGTGGAGAAGTTCTCAAATATACAGGGTGATTATAATTAAAGTACCACTTTCATAATGCTGTAAAAAAAAGAAACACTCGTCACAATGAGTTCAAATTTGAACTCATTGTGAAATTTGAACTCATTGTGAAATTTGAACTGAAGGTACTTGAAGAAGGAGGAAACAGTATGCTATCGAAAAAAAAAAAAAGTTCAAAAAAAGCTGCACCGATTTTTTTCATCCAATTTGGTGAAAAAACCACCTTGCCGTGGTGGATGGGCATTCCACTAACAGTGCCACAGCTGTTGAATGATTTGGAAATCATTTTTTCCGCCAAAAAGCCGCAACAATCAAGCACATTGAACACTACAGTTGGTTTAATGTGCAGCTCATGTCAAATACGTTGTCATTTCGATTCCAAATATCATTGGAAGCCGAATTCACTTTCTTTTTGTCGCTTACAACGCCATCTATTAATACATTTCGGAACTTTTTTTGATGCCGTACCGTTTTTCCCTTCTTCATGTATCTTCAGTTCAAATTTGAACTCATTGTGACGAGTGGTTGCTTTTTTTACAACATTTTGAAAGTTCAAATTATAATCACCCTGTATTACACTTTAATTATACACCCTGTATTACAATTCTGCCCACAATATTTTTTGTGAATCTTTATATTGAAGAGATTGTTTTGTATCACTTACGCTAATTTTTATGGACTTTCAGTAAAATGTATTGATTTTCAAGGCCTATTGGATAATGCGTTTGGCTTCGAAATTATTATTATTCCTACTAGTACACCACATTCACAATATTACAGTGTCTACAGTTGAGGTGCCGTTTCAATTGCGTGCAAGGTGTGGGTGAAGTGGTGAATAAAATTTCAAATGGTATTGTGTGATATAATTTAGATAATGATAAGGATAATGTTGAGACAGATTTGAGAGTAATGTAAGTGATGTAGGGACACAGATTTGGGAATAATGCCGGTGGAGTTGACAATAACTAATATATATTTTGTGATATGATTCTATATTTGAAAATGATATATCTGACAAAATATTGTATAGAATATGGAAATTTTTAAAAATAGTTTTGGAAATTATTAAGTTGAACATTTGGTGGCATTTGGGATGTGCTCATATCTAAGCTGTGGATGTAAGAGATAAATCTGTAAATCGGAATATTTTTTGTTAGGCTCGAAAAGAAGAGGGTCGTAACCTCACGGATGCCATTTCTGGGCATTTATATTATTTACGTATTATTTCTTACCATTATATTATTTACATATGCTTTACATATTATTTAAATCTTTGTAGTTTATATACATTTAGGGAATTTTAGTTGGTTCCGTGTTCCATTTATGCACGCCACAAGAGGCCACCGACGGGCGTGGAATTGAGGAGGGATTCGCGAGGACTTTTTAAAGAAACTGTCCATCATTCGCTTGTCGTAAGGGTAAAAAAATTTGGAAATCTCTCCTAGGTAGCTGGTTATCAATGCTAGACGCGTTACTCACATTGACACAATCGAGTGGGCTTTCTTCTAAAAGAGATATAATGAGCAGTACCTCCAACGGATTCGAACCGGAACACTTCTGCACTCTAGCTGTGCACGTTACCACCAAATTACGTGTCCGACATAGATATTTCAATAGATAAAATAAAGACAAATTCGAGACCAGTATGTGCAGTGCATTGATGTAGTTAAATAGTTAAAAGTTGTTTCATATAATATTACCAAAGGCTTTCATGGTTCGTTAGGGTTATAATTCGCACTGCCTGTTCAGAAGAAAAATATTGTGGTATCGCATTTAATCTCTTTAATGTAAACAATTGTAGAGACAAATTCAAGACCAGAATGTGCAATGCATTGATGTTGTTAAAGGTTCTTTCATATAATATTACCAAAGGCCTTGATGGCTCGTTAAGTCTATAATTCGCACTGCCTGTTCAGAAGAATAACAGGGAGGTATCGCATTTAATCTCTTTAATTCAATATGTGTCGTCGATCTCATGAATTGTTAGTGAAAGAAATGCCGATATTCATTACACACCTTAGGTAAAGCAAACTTAATATTCTAATACTTTGCTAATAAAACAAAAAGCTTCCCCACCCTCAAGACAGAAAAAGAAATTTTTTTTTTTTCAATTTTCTTATGTCTCCCCCATCAAATAAAGATAAGACGTTATATGGAATTGGATGCTGATATTCAATACACCACCCACCCCACCCACCACTTTATTACGGTTCCGTGCCGGGAAAATCAAAATGGCGAGTTCCACTAAGTTTTGGCGCGCCCTGGGTTTTCTTGAAGAACATTCTTCTCACGTGCAGCGTTTTGTCTGTCCCCCTCTGTGTTCTTTGTATTGATTTTCACCGAAAAAGAGGGGGTGGCGGAGGATTTTCCCGCGCTCTGTGCACTACGTTGCCACCTTGAAATGCGAGAACCTGATTCCCGTTACGCTGTGTGTGTGTGTAGTATTGAAATGGCAGTACTGGGGGCGAAGGGTGTAAAGGGGGCGGGGAACGCACTACGTAAAGGTTATTTTAATGTGGCAGGTGATGTCGAATAGAGCCTGGCTTGAGTATTTTAAAGGAATTGCGCGCTTCTGGTATTAGGCCAGAGTGCGGGGGTAGTGGAAGACTTTCCTCCATGGAGGGGGGACACCCTGCCTCCCCCTTACAGAATATATCGGCTTATAGATTTTCATTCATTCATTCTTTTCCGTGAAACGGAATCGAAGAGTTTTGGTGTTAGCCGAATTTTAAAGTGCCCTAATGGAGTATCATTTTTCCTTGTTCGCTTGCGGTCGAGTTTTGGGTTGAGTTGCTAATGTGTAATGATTCTCATTGGTGGTAATACAAGAAATCTTTTTTTTTTTTTTTTTTTTTTTTTTTTTTTTTTTTTTTTTTTGTTTCTGATGATTTTTCTTTTCAACAAGATGGATATAATGGAATTTAAATGAGAAATGTGAGTGATTTTTGCAGAATTTCGATATGTCCCTGGAATACTAATTAGTGAAATCCTACTCAGTTGGATATTTTGTTACTTTTTTTTTTCTTTTTTCTTTTAGTGAGAATATAAAACGGAAAAGTAAGGATTTTGTTATTGTAGGAGAAGTGCAGGTTTCTAGAAATTGGAATTGATAATTTTAGATATTTCATCCTTCATCCTAAAAAATAAAAGTATTCTTTAGGGAAACACATATATATAGAATTAATAGCTAATAAATAATGGAATAGCAAACATACGGAGTAGATAACCGTTAAAAATCATGTATTAAAGTGAACCATCTTCGTCAGAAAACTTATCTTAAGTGAACCATCTTCGTTAGAAATCGTATATCGCACCAGCGACCATCCCTAAATACGCACAGTTGATTGTTAATAGCAGAATAAACCAGACCCTTCGTTGAAGTTGTTAGCGCTTTTGATTCAACTTACACCTGCGAATCGTTTTATTCGAAAATGAAATTGACCCAACACAAAACACGCTCAAACATAACGGACTCTAATCTGCAAATCCCATTAGGACGTGCAAAGAGATCGATTTGCAAAAGCTAAGTGAAAGAGTGGCGAAACAAATATCGCACTAGTGAAATAAATATTTTTTAATGCTTTCATTTTTTTTTTATTTCGCTTATATTTATATATTTTTTTATATTTCATTTTTTGTGTTATATATTTCTTTACGGTGTGCTTTCAGTATCATCATCATTATTATTATATTATCTATGTTTACATGTAAGAATAACAGTAAACACAAAATTAATAACTCATTATGTTTCCATTTTTAACTCCAAAAAAATGTCTGTAGTGGGTCTAAATCTAATATGGAGATATATAATTTTATATGCGGCCCGCGGAGTTAGGATGCATTTCCAAAGTGGCCTGCAAGATCATTTGAATTGGCCATCCCTGCCTTACATGCTTATCATACCAATTTCGGGAATATAAATACACATAAAATTTCTGTTTGTTTGTCGGGTGTCAAATTGATCTTGTCCTAATTCGGAAGCTCTTAGGCCTTTTCAGGCGTGATTTATGTAGAGTCATTTTAACAGGACTGAACTACCACAATCCAAGCGTCAACATGCAGGACCATAAATTTGGTATTGTAGTGTGCTCACGCAAACTTTTATCATTGGTCCGCTACAAACTCGTATCATTGGCCAAGGATAACCATTGGTCCGATGGAAATTCCAAATATTAATAATTCTGTTTTGAATGATTTAGGCAACTATGATTACGATATTTCTGATGTCAAAAATCGCAAAAGACCTCGCGCTGTTCTGAATGTTCTTCATTAACGTTTCGATATCCTCCTTACCGAATTACCATGCAGTTTCTCCGCTGAGTCACAATTTCCACTCCCATCGCTTTTGTTTCTATCGTTTATTTTTTTACTACCTTCTTAAAAATTGTAATAACAATATAAAAATATACATGCATAAATTTTTTTTATTAATTAAACAAATAATTAATCAGCTCATTTTTTAATAAATTAATAATAATAATAATAATAATATATATATATATATATATATATATATAATCTTACTCTTTTTCTATCTAATCAATGGGCTTAAAGCTTAAGACACTTCTCTCATTCACAAAGCAGGAGATAGAGGTTGCTAGGCAACCAAAGCTCTCCGTCAATATGGCAAATCATCATTGGTCAGATGGAAGAATATCTGTATTATGTTCACTTGCGGAAGATCTTGATCTTATGTTTTAATTTTAGTTAACACCAACTTTAGCTTTCTCTTCCTCCAACAGGTTTCTGATGTTAAACCCTCGATCCCTGTATCTTTTTCATGCTGTAAAGTAATCAAACAACTAAATTTTAATATTACTAATTATGACTGCCTTTATTACAACAAGTGATTCCAGTATCTATTGCTAACTTAAAACTAAAGCATTTTCTTTGAAAGGAATGTTCCTCAAACGATGGAGTAAATCTAGCTATAATTACGACCTGCCATCAGTGTTTAGACAATTCGTCAGTGTCTGAGATTTACCATCTTTCACCCTTAAAACATTGTCACCAGCAAATATTCGTTAGCTTCTGCGATGTTAGGCCGCCAGGATTGCCGCCAAATTCCTACGGTAATCTGCAAAGTATGGTGATCGATCAAACGTTCTTGGAAGGTAAAATTCTTGCTGATCTCCTAGAAACTTTCTTTTAGACATGGATTCTTTTATTAGCTTTTTCCACTACAACCAGCAGTACGTCAATATATCACGTAGTCTGAAAGAAGAAAAAACAAAAAAATAAAATAAATAAGTAAAAAAAATGAATGTATGATTCTTGAAAGTTTGAAAAAAAATTAATAATTTTGATAATCATCTTTTAAATATAACTATTAAAAGTCAATGAAAAATAAAAATAAACTTGGTCAGATTCATTCAATTCCTACTATTAGTTCGCATTCTCCCTATATATATATATCTTGTTCAAATTTTTAATCGTTAATAAAATACTTTTTATTCATCCACTCAAGTTCAAATACATTTTTTTGAAACTTGTAATGGATGACACTGGATGTTAATACAATTTTTTCAAATATTAATTCATTTTAGTTTTTTTAGATTTAAGTTGCATGTATCTAATAATAGATGGCGCCAGATGTAAAAGAAAAATTACAACTTTATTTGTAAAGGACTTTTCTGCGATATAGTGAAAAAAAGTCAGATTGACTAAAAAATCTTTTTTTTATATTACTTGTTTAGAAATCCATTTGTTTTATTTTTTTTTCCCATAAATGCTTCCTAATCAACATAATTTGAATTCATTAACATTCAAAATAATGAAAGCTTATGATATAAGTTTAACAAAAACACATTTATTTATTCTGTTATCATTGTGCCGATAAAAAATAGTTTTAAACTACTATTAGATGATATCTTCAAATGCGCAAACTTCTTTGGCTCAACATTTTGTAAACAAATGCATACAAACTACCTCGAGTAGTGAGTCTTTAGACGTAATTTAACTGTTAGTTACAATAGATCCAATATCCAGAAAATCAAGCCAAATAATCCTGAAGTACTATTGAATTAGGGATACCTTATTAGTAACTATTTAATGCTTATCTAACCGCAATAATGATTACCATATAATTAGGCATATATTAAAAAAGTTTATAGGGGTGGTATGGCTTACCAAATGTCTATTTGAATTTCTATAAATCAGTTAAGGACTCTGGTGGTAGATTATGTCCTGTATCTTTTGTCAAAGAAATCATGATTAATCGATTAGATTTTTAACTTACTATCATCGTGATGTAGTTGGAGTAGAGACTTTGTGATACATTATTCTAATCGTAGATGGTTAAATCATGTTGTTGTTTTCTCCCGATGTAAAAAGTATAGTTTGGTGTGGTAATCTATTGGGACTGTAACTCCCGAAGCAATAAATGAAACATGAATATCTTGTATGAGCCATGAATTCTTGTAGCTTTTGTCAAAGGATTCATGACTTCATGAGATTGGGTTTAAATTCCTAACTTACCATCATCACGATGTACTTAGAATAGAGACTTTATAATATTCAAATCGTAGATGGTGAAATCACTTTCTTTTTTCCGTGGTGTGGTATGTATTGTTCCCGAAACTTTAAGTGAAGTGGTTGTTAGAAGTGAATAAGTAGTTGTTGCACTGACTATCCGACTGAACACTTATATAGTTGTGTAGTCATTCCAGTTCAGCTGTCATATCGCTTGAAATGTGCGATATGTCTGTCTATGTACCATGCATGTAATCATTCGAGGTCAAATTTTCAAAAATTTCCCAGAGATGATTACACATCCATTTAACCATCTCTATCTATCTATATAGATATACACATATACATACATACATACGTACGTACGTAAACTATATTACATACACAGATAAACATTCATACACTACATATATAATTATACATACATACATATGCACTCAATCATAAAAAAAAAAAAAAAAAAAAAAAAAAAAAATCATGAATGGCCTGAATGGTCGAGTAGCTAGCGCTTTGGCGCTCGGTACCACAGGTTTCGGGTTCGAGTCCCGGTGGTGGCATGGATGTTTGTAGTGGTTCGAAATCCACTTTAAGCCGTAGGTCATATGACTGTAAGAGCATCACGGAGCAAAAGTCAGACTTCTACCTACGGGTGCTCCATCACAACATCCCTTTCCCTCCATCCATGAGTAGATCACTCATGGGATGTCCGTTCCGTACTGCAGGAAATTGAGGATTAGTCATATCATAAAAAAAAATCATATATTTCTTCATCAGTTTGGCGACAATTTAACTACAATTTTTTATTTACAATTTTCATTTTTTGTTACAATTAAGTCTTAAATTAATTTACCCCTCAAATCACTTTTCTATGTAAAACACGTTAATGTACTACGTCGGAAAAATAATTACAAAAGAAAATATCACTGCAGTTACATTTTAATTTTATTTAAAAAGTTGAAAATGAACCATTTTTTTTTGTTTCGAAATTAATTTAATTAATCTCCTACATTAAAAAAAAAATGCAAATTTAAAATAAAATGGCATTATATTCCTTTTCCAATTCCTTCTATTAGCTCACACTCTCCCTCTATATGTCTTGTTCAAATTTTCAATCGTTCATAAAATACTTTTTATTCATCCACTCAAGTTCAAATACATTTTTTTTAACTTTTAGTGGATGACACTTGATGTTAATACTGTTTTTACAAATAATTATTCATTTATTAAATATAAGTAATTAAATTTAGTTTCATAGGGGAGAAAAAAATTTCTCTTATGTAAGATATTTAGCAGGATACAAATTTCGGAATAAATACCGTCAGTGGCGAAGCGTGTAGATCGCCGGAAAAAAAAATTCTTTTTCAGATTCTTTTTTCATTCTGGGTTGTAGTCTGAGTCGAGGAGGGAACAGAATGGAAAATGAAGCACGTGAATAAATCAGTGAGAGACAGAGAATTTCTTCTAAGTTAAAGAAATGAATGAAAATTATTTGTTAAGAACTTTCTGCAATATAGTGGGAAAAAAGTAGGAATTGACTTTAAATTTTTATTTTATTTTATATTACTTGTTTTTCTGCAAAACAGTTATTGAACACTCTAGTAATATAATAAACTTTAAATGAGCCTGCTACATTTCAAACAAACGCAAAAGCTTATGAAACATCCTGTTACATGAAAAGAAACTCATATATTTTTACATCAAGTCTTTTTATTCTTACACGTCAAATCTTTTTTCATACGACGGAACACATGTTGAAGAAAGTTGCAAAGAAACACAATGTAAAAAATTCTTTTGATATAAATATTAAAACTCTCTTCCAAGATACGCTCTGATAACAGAGATGCACCGTTCTTTTTTTTATTTTATTCCAGAACGAAAATAGGAACTGTCAATATCGTATTTCTGTCTCGCAGACAATTGAGGGGCAGTAAATATGTTATGATTGTCCATCTGGATTTAGATGCTTGTCTCGCAACATAAAATAAAGACAGATAGTACAGTCTTGTAGCATGCCTGTCAGCTCTTTGTATTAGCACGCTGTCTGCTGTACTGTTTGCAGAAACTTTATCGGAAATGTTTTTTCTCTCATAAAAAGATTTAGTGTTTTAATATGTAGAATACGAATCAGAGACCAAATAAATTAATACAAGTAATATAAATTTTTTTTTTTAAAAGTCAATTCGTACTTTTTGTTCCATTATATTGCAGAAAGTCCTTTATATATAAAGTTGAAATTTTCCTCTTACACCTGGCGCCATCTATTGGTTGATACATACAACTTAAATAAAAAAAACTAAATTTAATTACTGAATTAATATATGAAAAAACTGTATTCACATCAAGTGTCATCCACTCTAAGTTAAAAAAAAAAAATGTATTTGAACGTGAGTGGATGAATAAAAAGTATTGTATGAACGATTGAAAATTTGAGCAATATATATATAGGGAGAGTGGGAGCTAATACAAGGAATTGAAATGAAGATCTTGCGATTGTTGTAGCACGCCTGTCAGCTCTTTGTATTAACACGCTATTTGCTGTACTATTTGCAGAAACTGTATCGGAAATGTTTTTTTTCATAAATGTTTTGTCGTAAAAAGTGGATGTATTTTAGTATGTAAAAGGAAAGGGCCTGATGGCCGAGTGTCTAGCGCTCTGGCGCTCGGTACCACAGATTTCGGGTTTGAATCCTGGCTGGGCCATGGATGCTTGTAGTTCGGAATCCACTTTAAACCGTAGGTCCCGGTCTAATAGGATCGTAGAGCGTTGTGGGGGTAGTGTTACTCGCGTGGGGGCCTGATGACCAATTGGCTAGTGCTCTGGCCTTTGGTACCACAGGTTTTGGGTTCGAATCCCGGTGGTGCCATGGATGTTTGTAATGGTTTGGAATGCATGTGTATGTATGTATACCTGTCTGTCTTTCATATCACATAAACAAGACTATTCATAGTTGTATCTAAAATAAAAAGTATTAAAGTTTTTGGATAATTAGAGTTCGATATTTATTTTCCAATAAAAAAGATAATGTCCTTTTATTTCAAATTTATTATGAAAGATATAAATTTAATTATTTCTGAAAAAAAATCAAACAATTAAGATTTCAACATTTTTAACAAGAAGCATGCAATTATTGTTGTAATACGTTCTTTTGTATTTTTCCTAATCTGTTTATTATTTTATTTTAGCGAAAACAAAAAAAAGCTTAAAAAAGAAGGTATGATTTCAAAAACTGTTATAATCTTTTTGTGAAATTACGGTAATAAAAAAAATGTGTGCTTTTCCACCTTTAAAAGTATTTACTATAAAAATCGGAGAAAAACACAAGGGATTAAATTTATAAAGATAAATACTGCCCGCTATGGGAATTTAATTTTTATTTTAAAGAACTGTTATTCAAAAAACTAAAGTTAATTATCTGTACTGTTAAAGGATTATTTTCTTTTTTAAATTAATATTTATGAATACAAACCGTTTGAGCTATTCTTCTTTTAATTTGTATTCAAGAATAATTAAAAAACTAAGAAAAGTTATTTTACTTATTCTTGACTTTGAAACTGGTTTTTTTTTGTTGCGATTTAATTTTGTGTAATAAACCTGAAGGATTAATGTCATTTGGTCTCTTTTTTCAAACTTGTTTATAATAAAGTTGTTATGAAAAGAAGACTGAAATAAAATTTATATTTTACTAAATTTTAATTATTATAGTGTCGTAATTTAAGATTGTCGAGTAAGTTTGGTTAAGATCAGTTTGGTTTACGCTGTTGCGCAATGATTAATAAACTCTTTAAACATATTGATAAGTTTATAATGGCAGGTTGTTCACCAGGACGATAGACGTGAAGTAATGCTTTTCGACAAGATATTTAAGGGGAAGTAACCCGTATTTGCATGGTTATTTCAGGTAGTAAAGAGAATCAGCGACTAATATTCTATTCTACAGGGTGATTATAATTAAAGTACCACTTTTAAAATGCTGAAAAAAAAAAAGAACCGCTCGTAGCAATGACTTCCAATTTGAATCGAGAATACTTGAAGAAGGGGGAAACAGTAAGGCATCAAAAAATTTTAAAAGTGTATTAATAGATGACGCTGTAAGCTGCATAAAGAAAGTGAATTCGACTGCCGGTGATAGTTTGAATTGAAATCATAACGTATTTGGCATGAGTTGCACGTTAAACCAACTGTAGTGTTCAATGTGCTTGATTGTTTCGGTTTTTTGACGGAAAAAAATGACTTCCAAGTCATTCAACAGTTGTGACACTGTGAGTGAATAGCCCATCCACCACGGCAAGAACATACCAAATTGGATGGGAAACATAGGTGGAAGTTTTTGGAACTTTTTTTTTTTTTGATGACATACTGATTTCCCCTTCTTCAAGTACCTTCACTTCGAATTTGAACTCATGTTTTGTACTCATACTCGAATTAGAATTATATGTTGCATTGAATTAATTGAAACATTCATATTGTCACATTGAATTCTGTGTCGGATTGAATCCATTGAAACATTCACATTGTCAAATTAAATTCTATATCTTTCTGTACTTTCGTGTTGTTTAAAATAAAAAATATGGGCTTTAATATGTATGTGAGTTCCTTTTATATCATAATGAAAAATCATTGCGGAATTGCCATAACATTTATTTTCATACTATGGAGGTTACAAAAATTTTTAATTAATATTAAACATAGGCAAAACACGACTTTAAGCGCAAGAGTAAGAATGATTCATTTTTAAAGAACAGAAATTTCAAAAACGAAAGACTTCGAATCATTGCAATTACATTTGAGTTTGACAAATAAATTATAAATTCGAGTTTGAAGATAAATCAACAAAACTAAAAGGAGTGTGGTTTCTAAAAGAACACTGTACATTATTAGTCGCATTAATTTCAATTTAAAAACCTTAAGAGGAGACCCTGTTCTTCATAATAAATTAATTAAATTATAATAAATTAATTAAATTATAATAAATAAATTCATAATAAATAAATTAAATTATAATAAATAAATTAAATTATAATAAATAGATTCATAATAAATTAATTAAACTCAGAGTAGGGAAGACGCAAGTAAACTGTAGCTGTATCTGATAATACATTTCATAAATTTTCTGCGTCACATTGAATTCTGTGTCGGATTGAATCATTTGAAACATTCGCATTGAATTCTGTGTTGGATTGAATCCATTGAAACATTCCTATTGTCACATTGAATTCTGTGTTGTATTGAATCAACTGAAACATTCGCATTGTCACATTGAATTCTGTGTCGGATTGAATCCATTGAAACATTCACATTGTCAAATTAAATTAGGTGTCGTTTTGTACTTTCTGCGGTTTGAAATCATAAATACGGGGTTTAATATCTGTGTAAGTTCATTTAGTATCATAATGAAAAATCATTGTAGAATTGCCAAAACATTTATTTTCGTACTATGGAGGTTACCAAAAATGTTTAATTAATATCCTAAAACATACGCAAAACACAACTTTAAAAATGAATCATTATTTCGCTTCTGAAATATATAAAGAACAAAAATTTCAGAAACGAAATACTTTCGAGTTACTGCAATTACATTTGAGTTTAAACTCGAATTTATGATTTATTTTTAAAAGATAAATCAACAAAACTAAAAAGGAATGTGGTTTCCAAAAGAACAACCGTACATTATTAGTCGCATTAATTTCAATTTAAAAACCTTAAAAGGGGACCCTGTTTCTACATAATAAATTATAATAAATAAATTCAAGATAAATTAATTAAACGAAAAGTACGGAAGAAGTAGCTGAAGAAGACGAGTAAATTGTAGCTGTTTCCGATAATAGGATTCATAAAAATTCTGCGTCACATTGAATTTTGTATCGGATTGAATTAATCGAAACATTCAGATTGTCGCATTGAATTCTGTGTCGGATTGAATCAATTGAAAGATTCACATTGTTACGTTGGATTCTGTGTTGCATTGAATCAATTGAAATATTCACATTGCCACATTGAATCAATTGAAACATTACATTGTCAAATTAAATTATGTGTCGCTTTGTACTTTCTGCGGTTTGAAATCATAAATATTGGGCTTAATATGTGTGTGAATTCATTTTATATCATGATGAAAAATCGTTGCAGAATTGCCATAACATTTTTAATTAATATCTAAAACATGCTCAAAATACAACTTTAAAAATGAATCATTCTTACTCTTGCTTTAAAAGAACAAGAAATTCAGAAACGAAAGACTTTCTAGTCATTGCAATTACATTTGAGTTTAAAAATAAATCATAAATTCGAGTTTAAAAATAAATCAACAAAACTAAAAGGAATGTGGTTTCCAAAAGAACAACCGTACATTATTAGTCGCATTAATTTCAATTTAAAAACCTTAAAAGGGACCCTGTTCTTCATAATAAATTAATTAAATTCCGGAAAGCACTTAAAAATCTACCTACATATCAGCACAGACAAACAAGAAGCGATCCTCTTTATATTCTCTTTTATAAAATATTACACTTAAAACCAATTCTAAAAATAGGGAATTTAAAACGTATCATTAACAATGTGGCCACCATTAATCAAGAATACCAGAACGGATAGAATTCATTTAAGTGATAAATTAGTAACGCGAAATGATTTATATTCCTCAAAGTTCCATTTTGCTTGACCTATTAATTAAAAACTTCTTTTTTTTCTTATTATTTCTTGGTGATAATGAAATTCTCAAGATGCATTCATTATTCTGTGAAAATATTCTTGAATGAAGTTATTATGTAAGCCCCTGGAAGAGAATTTCCCGAGTGCTTAACAGATATCGCCTTGGATTAAAAGAATATTGTTTCATATTTTGTTTGAAGTGATGGTTATTTTGCTTGGCTTTATTTGCTTTTTTTATTTCGATTTTTGTAAATATTTATTCTATACGATGTGTGTTTTAACAGACTTAATGTGTTCGTTAGAAAAATATTTGTATTTATGTTCGCTTTCACTTTAACAGTTTTCTTGGATTAATTTTAAGATCAAATGTTTTTTGTATTGAAATTAAGGCATTTTTTTAGCTTAAATTGAAAGCTGACATTTATTCATTTATCAATATTTATTATTTATGTATTAAATATTTTGTTAATAATACAGATATGACTTATGATTGTAACATATAGGATGTATATAAATGAGTGTTTGTAAATTGCTTTTATACTAACCATGTACAGGGCATTCATAAATTGCTCTTATGCTATCCATGTACAGGGCATTCATAAATTGCTCTTATGCTATCCATGTACAGGGCATTCATAAATTGCTCTTATGCTATCCACATACAGAGTATTCATAAATTGCTTTGATTATACATGTACAAAGCAATTTGTGAATATCCTGTACATGTCAAATATAAAGATGCAAGATATTCGTTAATTACGTTCATATTAATATATGGTACAGGTAAACTGCTTATACGCATACAGTGTGGTCGTTAATTGCTATTGTACTATACATATACAGGGTATTCATAAATTGCTTTTATACTATCCATATATAGGATATTCATAAATTACTTTTATACTATCCATATATAGGATATTCATAAATTACTTTTATACTATCCATATATAGGTTATTCATAAATTACTTTTATACTATCCATATAAAGGGTGTTCATAAATTGCTTTTATACTATTCATAAATAGGGTATTCATAATTTGCTTTGGCTATACATGCACTTTAATACTATATACTATATTTTAATATTCTTCCTATAGTTAGAAAATACAAATTTTGTAGAATTGTTAATATAATACAATGTTATAATTTTAAAATTATTACTGTATGCAAATATCTTGATGTAGCTGGATTGAAATAAAACATGAACTGTAATCACTTACCAGAATCTGAAAACTTCTCCGTACGCTTTCATAATTATTTTTAATTTTATGCATCAAGTTAGTTGAACAATTTTTAAAATTGAAAAAAAAATATTAAAAAAATATAGAAATTTTTGTATTTCTGGCATGTTATTTCTCTTTCTCTGTTTAATATTTTATTAATGTTAATAAATGAATAAACAACTTAAAATTTATTTCATCTTCTTACAGGATGTCGCGGCCGAACCGTGCAGGTCTCCCGACTTCATCAGCCAGCACCACGACCGGTGCGACGGGAGGTACCGGTATACCGGTTCCGGTGGTGCAGCAGGCACAGCAGTACCTGGAGGAGAACATCAAGCAATGGATGGAGCCCACGCCTCCCACGCAGAGCAGGGAAGACGTAAGTGAACCTGTTAATAGGATTACCTGATATCTGATAATACGTTTCATAAAAATTCTGTGTCACATTGAATTCTGTGTCGCATTGAATCAATTGAAATATTCACATTATCACATTGAATTATGTGACACATTGAATCAATTGAAATATTCGTATTGTCACATTAAATTCTGTGTCTTTAAAAATAAAAATTAACTGCAATTTATGAATCATAACATACATTTAATTTTTATTTTTATCGATATTTTTTGTTGAACATCGATGGATTTCGTGTTCTATTTATATATGCCATCAACACCCTACAGATTTCTAAAGGAGATTGTCTTCTGGCGAGAGTTTTAGAGGTAATTGAGTGTATCTGCGTATCGTATGAGTGAAAACACAGAAAATTCCCGCCATCCAACTTGATTACATTGTCTCCCACGAGATCTGTTGCAGCTATTGTAGCAGAGTCTCCTCTTTTCTGAAAGCATAGTGGTTCTAGTTGATGCCGCCAGCGGAGTCGGAGTAGAGCCCTTCTTTCCGCTATCAGTACATGTTACCATTGAGGAGCGAGTTATAATTTATTTATTTCAACGCCCGAAGATTTTTAATCGAGCCAAGTTATACGCTTGGCATTGATTTTTGAGCGAGTAGCGGATTCTAACTTCAATCACTTTGTTTCTTGTTGCTGCGGAGTATTTCAGGTTCCAATTATGTACGCAATGAACATCTCACAGACAAGCGATGGATAGCCTACTTTTAAGGGGTATTGCCTTCCATTTGCGTGAGGTATGGGAAAAAATTTGACAGCCTTTCGCCACACAACTTGATTGTGCATTTGAAACATTAAACAGAACTGCACATATGGACATGAGTAAGGCAACAACAAAATATTGGGAACATTTATGAATGCATTAGTTATTAATGTTTTCAAAATAATTATTAAGTGGCTATAAAAAAGTTAATAAGTTATTTGTGTATAATATAATTATATATTTAATAAATAATTTTTTTTTGAAAATCAAACTTTGGTTTATATTTTGAAGTTTTTTTTTTTAAATATCTAATTGCCGTTTGTAAATATCAAGCACTTTGAACGAAGGTTCATACGCAATTTGAATTAAAAATCCAGAGTTATTTAAAGTGTATCATGGAAAATCGATTAATTTGCTTCTCGTTTTATGCTATTGAATTTTGGAATGAACACTCCAAGGGTTTTGCACCTAGAAGAAAACGGAATTCTTATCCTCTTGCCAAATCTCCTCGAGCCAAATGGATGACTTTTCCGCCTACTGATCTATCTTAACTATCAATGGCATCAATATGGGAAATTTCGCTTGGGCGTTAATTAAGTTTCGGATGAAATTCCCTGAGTAGAATTCCAATGCTGGTTCTATGTTCGAATTATTAAGATTGTGAGATTGATCTCCAGAAAAGATATGACATTGAATTTGAATTCCAATGTCTTATCCATTTGGACACTCCTTATTAATTTAAGAAGGAAAGACTAAGTAAACTATTTTAGTTAAACGATTTATTTTCTTCTCGAATACCGTAATAACAGTAATTTGAAATTTATATTACTCTGATAAGTATTAAACTATGTTATTCAATATTTGTATTTTGCTTGTTCATGATACTGCGCATAACTGGCGGGCATCAGAGCTGATATTGAAATCTGCTTGTGATGTTCGCTGCAGTCATTGCTTTCAGAAACAAGTAGACTCCATCGCGATTGTAATAACTTAAGAATTTTTTTTTCTTTCTAATGCAACTGGCACTTAGACAGCTTGGTCTTGAAGGCCCTAGGGCAAACGCTGCTCAGACATTACTCACTTTGCATGACTCAGGGGGCGCGTGTAACTTGATGGCAAGCCACGGACGCGGAGTAACACTGTCCCCGCAACGCTCTACGATCCTATTAGACCGGGACCTACGGTTTAAAGAGGATTCAGAACCACTACAAACATGTGGTACCAAGCGCCAGAGCGCTAGCCACTCGGCCATTCAGGCCCATAACTTAAGAACAAGCGTCTCTTATCGATAGAAAAGGGTGCCTGGTAGAAGTTTTCCGTATTTTTTCTCTCGTATCACATGCAAATGTTACTGCTAAAAGTTATCCTGAAAGGTAATATAATCTCCCCATTGCCCATCAGTGGGCTATTCGAGGATTCTTGAATAGAATTCAAGGTCCACGGACATTTTAAATTATAAGCGTCTCTTATCAATAGATACGGTGCCTGCTCGAAGTTTTCCCGATTTTTTTCTGGTATGGTCCGATTTTTCCCGATACTTCTCTGGTTTTTAATAGCATTTGTTAATAGATAAAGTATACTAATAAATGACATAAAATCGAAAATTTACCATTTATTTGACGAAAGTTGCAGTTTTGTGGATATTATGTCTGCTTCAACAATTTAAATTTATTTATAACTATCAATCTTATTTAAATCTTCAACACAATTTCAATTGTATAAATATATCGCGTTATTATATTAAATTTTAGAATTCATTTAAAATAAGTTACATTGCAAAGTTAAATAAAACACTGTATATTAAATGTAACATTATGCTTGATAATATTAATATTTAAATCACAAAGACGTAAAGTTTTCGTTAAATTTATCGAAATAACGAATAACTTGAATCTTTTGATCTTATGCATAATTTATATACGAGAATATTAATATATCCGTGCAACAAAATATACAACTGGTACTCACAGGCAGAGAGAATATTTAATTTTTAAAAGGAAATCCCATTTCCTTTCGCCCAACAAGTTTGATTTCGCTAAAGCAAATGACATTTAAATTATTATTCCCGAACTCAAGTTAATTATCTCACCTTCACTCATCAAGACAGCTCCACGCTAATTCTATTGAAAAGTCTCCTGAAGACAGCCTCGACCTTTAACATTCACGGGACTCGCTCCAGAAAACATTTTTCGTCGAAAAGCTTACGGAAAATTTGAGAATTAACTTACAGTTCAGTCTCTTTACTTCTGCCAAGTGAGTTCTCTGATGACTTCTGACGGTTGTCACAGCGCATTATTATTAAGAAATAAATATGCTTAGATTATTAGTGGAAACACAAATGAATTATCGATGGAAAATATGTTCGTTTTATACATCGAAAATAAGGTTTTTACGCGACCGTGTGAGCTGAGTAGGAAATGATTCTTAATGAGAAGCTGGTCTTGTTTAATGGGCATTGCTGTACGTCAAAGAAATGAGTTAATTAAAGAAGTTTTCTTTGCGAATTCAAAAGACGACTTGCTCATTAATGTCAGGATATTTATTAACAATTGCTTCACTTTTTAGTTCCAAGACATTCGTGTCAAAGAGAAAATATCAGTGATGTCTTCTTTCATTTTTATTAGAAAGAACTTCATTATTAAGATAATTAATTTTAAAATGTTAGTTCAGTTTTAATGTGAACACCTGATTATAACAGCGAAATATAAACAAATCATATTTCAAGATTTCTTTACGAGTTGAAAAGATTATATATTTACTTATAAATTGTCAGTGAGCATCGAATTCAATTCAAATAGCGTCGACCAGCCCATTGAAGGGGTGATAGGGAGATATTTCCTTACGGTAGAACTTTTAGCAGTAATAGTTGAATGTCGTACGAGAGAAAATCCGGAAAACTTCTACCAGTCTATCGATAAGAGAGACTTATTTTTTAACATTTCAGTGGACATAGTATTATCTATTCAAGTATCCTCGAACAGCCCACTGACGATTGATGAGGAATTATTTCCTTACGGTAGGACCTTCAGCAGTAATATTTGAATGTCATACCAAGAAAAATCGGGAAAATTTCGAGCAGGCACCGTGTCTATCGATAAGAGACGCTTATTCTTTAAGACCGTCAGGATTCGAACCTGAAACCTGTAGCACCGAGCGCTAGAGTGCTAGTCACTCAGCCATCAGGCCCCATTTGCTATTATAGCATTTGTTAATAGATAAAAGTATACTAATAAATTGCATAAAATCGGAAATTTACCATTTATTTGACGAAAGTTGCAGTTTTGTGGATATTATGTCTGCTTCAACAATCTTATTTAAATCTTCAACTCAATTTCAATTGTATAAATATATCGCGTTATTATATTAAATTTTAGAATATTAAAGTTAGTTAATTATCTCACCTTCACTCATCAAAAAGTTCAACCGATTTTCCCATCCAATTTGGTGTGACCTTGACGTGGTGGATAGGCTTCCGTTGTCATTTCGATTCAAAATATCACTGGCCGCCGAATCTATTTTCTTTATGCCGCTTGCAGCGCCATCTTTTAATACACTTTGGAACGTTTTTTGATGTCGTACCGTTTTGCCCTTCTTCAAGTATCTTTAGTTCAAATGTGAATTAATTATGACGAGTGGTTCTTTTTTTACAGCATTTTGAAAATGGAATTTTAATTATAAGCATCTTGTATATAAAGATGACATGCGTGTGGTAAATGTTGTAAGATTTTTAACTGAATTTATCTTACCTCTACTTTTCTACTTTAAATCCTTCACTTATTTATAATGGGCCATTCATCTTCATAATAGTGTTGTGTTTGAAATCGCAATGAAATAGAATTCGTTACAAAATTCTTAATTAAAAAAAAATCATAAAGTTATACTTGTCAAGAACATGTTCTTTATATTTATAGGAAAATATGTACTAAAATTTCAAGATATTTCAAGATCTATACTTCACCCCTAGGAAATGCTCTAAATTTTATTCCAGGGGACGAAAATTCCCAAAGTTTTTGATAGCTGGCAGTAAATAAATAAATGCCATTCCCATTTTCTTGAAAATCAAAATTTCTACTCGATTCCAATCTTCTCGAAAAGCGCCGGAAAAGATTTTACTGATAAAACGTATACACGTGAAAAGAGAAGCCTTTTATTTCTTTTGATTTGGAAGGGAGATAAAACTCATGATTTTATGAGGACGCGTCTTATGAGGAATTTTCTTTGAACAGTTTTCCATCAAAGGCATCAGACAAATAAAAGTTTTATTTATTTATTTTTTTTATTTTAAAATAGACCTGCCTGGATGAAATGTTTGCTTGATTTTTTAAAGCAAAATCTTTGATGCAACGTCCATGGAGGCTGTTATTTCGCAGATCAAACTAATGCATGTGCCATTTTCCATTTAAGAGTTGCTCTGTACACTTTGAAAGACATATTAAGAACTGAATGTTTATTTCTTACTTGAAGTTTTTTTAACAGTATATTTCTTCGGTATGAATTCAAATGTTCATTAGTTGTTGACCATCAGTGGGCCTCGTATTCTATTCACTGCAAAAAGCTCGCCGACGGGAGATGAGAGGAAGATACTGCCTTCCAAGAGGATATTTCAGGAGGGAGCCACGAAGGAATTGGAACTTTTTTTACCTCTTGCACACAACTTATATAATATTAAGCCAAATAGCATGTGTATGATTGCGCCCCATTTGTTTAACATCGGTGGTCTTCGTTTTCTACTTATGTTTGCTCAGAATAGCCCACCAACAGTGTGGTCTCTGAAAATAGAGACTGCTACAGAAGCCACCTGTGAAATTGAACTTTATCCCTCCTACACATAGCTTGTATAGGTACCATTAAGCCAAACAGAAGAAGTAGGATTTGCGCCCCATGTGCTTAACATCGGTGGGCTTCGTTTTCCACTTAACTTGTTAAAAACAGCCCACCGATATGCAATGAGGGTAGGACATTGATTTTCAGGAATATCTTAAGATGCAACTGTTCGCCATTGATTGTTATATATAAAAAATTTGATTATCTCATCATTTCATAATCTCATTATTTGATTAATTTTAACTTCCAAGTACCACACTAGAAACGAAAAGAACTAAAAGAAAGGAGGCGGAACATATATAATTGAGCAATATGATTGGTGGTGGGCGGAGCGGGAAAACACCAATCATCCATTGCTAGTCTTATGCCTATTACTTCTATTTTTAATGTTTTCTTCTTTTTACTGTTATTATTTTCACGTGAGTTTACACTAATAGCAGCACTATTGCCAACTTACAGGAGAGAGCCATAAAATTTTGAATATGTTGTTCTAATGCAGCTGGCAATACAGAGACAGTTAATATTTATGCCATAATCAATAGTTGCATCTCTGTTACTCGTTTAGCACTACCCAGGGGGCACGCGTAGCTTGAAGACATGCAACAGACGCGAGTAACACTACCCCAATTTTTTTTGAATATATATATATATTCAAATATATTTAAAATATAATATTTATTTTCAAAATATGCTAATAATTTGAATTTTTCTATTTCATCTTTACAAAGGTTTTATTGACTTAAAAGTAATAAAATATGTTTACAAGTAAGAACATCTTTTATTTCCTTTGATATGGAAGAGATATAAAACTTCCAAGTTTTTATGAATGCAGACTTATAAGAAATATTTCTTTGAGTGGTTTTCTTTGAAATGTAGTAAACGAATAAATGTAACAAAATATATATAGATATTTATTTATTGACTGTGTTTTTATGAAATGTTTCCTTGATTTTTACTGTAACATAAAAGGACTGACTTAGATATAAATTTTCTTGATTATTTGTCTGTGCATTTTGAAAGGTGCATTAGGACTCAAAATTCTATCATGTCTCTTTACCGAAAAGTCCTTTTAAGTAGGAAATGTTTTTGATGTTGTTAAGTTTGACTATCAAATAACCTTTAGTACGTACTACGTACCTTTTTACTTTCACTGATACTCGAGTTACATATATGAATATTAAATATCATATAAGTACGGAGCACTATTGAATACAGTTATTTTTCTGTATTAAAAGAAAGATAGAATGTTTACTACTTATATTCTCAGAAAACTCTAAGAAAATATTTGTATTTTATCTCTTTACTAGGCATCATTTTATTTATTTATTTATTTTTGCAATGGTAAGTTGACTTGTTTAAATGGCTAATGTTTAAACTCTTTTTGTTTTGCAATTTTTTTTGGTTTGTAAAATTTGTTTATTTATCATGCTTTTTTCATAATTAGAATTAAAATTTCTTATACACTTTTTTACTGATTACAGTCAAACTTAAATTTTATTAGAAAATATGGATATTTTATAATCATTCATGCTATTTTTAAAAAGAGATAGCAATTTGAATGAAGCAAATTTAATATTTAAAACAATGTTTCAATGCGATCTTAAAAGGAAGAAAGAAAAAAAATTAAAAATTTCTCGTCTCAATTAAGATTATATATTTTTTTCTAATGCAGCCAGCAAACACTTAGATAGTTGTCTTTGATGCCTTAAGGCAAGCGCTGCACCGACTTTAGTCATTTAGCAGTACCCAGGGTGAGCGTGCCGCTTGAAGATATACTACGGACGCGGTGAAACAATACCCCCGCAACGCTCTACGATCCTATTAGACCGGGACCTACCGTTTATAAGGGATTCTGAACCACTACAAACATGCATGGCACCGCGGGACTCAAACTCTGTGGTACCGAGCACCAGAGCGCTAGCCACTGGGCCATCAAGCCCCATTCATTTAAGCATACAGAGAATTTAATTTTAAAGAAATGTAAATAAATAAATCTTTAGGAATTGATCTTTTTCGTTTAAAACTATATAATATAAGATGATAATATACATTCCTAAAATTTCTTATAATGTAACTTTCCTAAAATACATTCCTAAAATTTCTTATAATGTATATGTCAATAATTTACCTCTAACGTGATCAGAAGTTCTGCAGCAATAATCATTCCATAATAACTACTCCAATAATTATAATAATTTCCATTTCGATGTGGGAGTTTTCATGATTCTATTGAATTGTGTCAATGTTGTGTAGTAGTATTTTCAGTAGTGAATTCACCTGTTCTGTATGAGAAAAACAGAAACTTCTTTCCATATAGTGTGGCATTTGCTTTTACCATCGAACTTGTTGCTAGTGCTAGAGGTATGAGCTGGAGAGCTATATTTGTTAGCTGTTCAGAATCCAAGTTAAATTGTAGGTCCCGGTCTAATTAGCTCACAATGTGCAAAAAATGACCGTAGAGCTACAGAAAAACAAACCTGAAAAACTATAGCGGCCTGATGGTCAATTAGCTAGCGCTATGGGCTTTGGTGCCTAAAGATTTCGAATCCTGAAGGTGGCATGGATATTTGTTAGTGGTTCAGATTCGGTAGCGTGGTGACCGTCTAATTCTAACTCTATTTGGTACGGCATCACAATAAATGGTTTTTTTTTGTTCCAATGCAGCTGGCAAACACTTAGACAACTTGGTCTTGGATGCCTTAAGGCAAGCGCTGCACAGACGTTACTCACTTTGCATTACCCAGGGGGCGCGCGTAACTTGAAGGTAAGCCACGGACGCGGAGTAACAATGCCCCCGCAACGCTCTACGATCCTATCAGGACCGGGACCTACCGTTTAAAGTGGATTCCAAACCACTACACACATCCATGGCACCGCCGGGACTCGAACCCGAAACCTGTGGTACCGAGCGCCAGAGCGCTAGCCACTCGGCCATTCAGGCCCTCACAATAAATGTATTTTGTGTAATTTGTGTTGTACAAAGATCCGACGGCCTGATGTCCGATTGGCTAACACTCTGGCCGTTGGTACCACAGGCTTCAAGTTCGAACCTTGGCGGTGATATGCATGTTTGTTTGTGGTTCAGAATCCACGATAAACTGTAGGTCTTTGTCTAATTAGCCCAAAGTGTGCAAAAAAGGACCATAGTGCGACAAATAAACCAAACCCTGCCTAAAAATTCATATGGATTTTTTTTTTGGAAAATTAATTTTGTGAAATTCAAAAAACGTTACTTTTAGAACTTGTTATGCAACTAAACAAATTATTATATTTAAAAAGAAATTAATATTGTTATTCATAACGAACATTAAAGGCACATTAGAAAAGAAGCATTTCGTAATAAATCTTGTTTTATAAGGCTATTTATTAAAGTATATATATTTATATTAAAGCTATTCTTTATTAAATAATAGAACTATTAAATGTACTAAATGAGCTTATGTTTTAAAATCGCGTAAGTAAAAATACACATAGTTAGCGCACAAGCAATTTATTACTTGGTTGAAAATTCCGAAATTAACATGCAATTTACTCGAAAAAATTTACTTTGTATTTATTTCCTAATCTGCTAAGAAAGGTTATTAAATACATGAAATACACCAAGAATAATGAGGTGTAAAAGTAAGTTAATCTATGAGAGATTCTGCTTACTCAGTATGAGTAATAGAAATAGCCAAATGAACAATTACTTACACTTTCTATTAAAAATGATTAATCACTCTAGTAGGTAGCGTTTTTAATCATGAAAATGCATGAAATGAAAACTTTGTAAATTGCCGTATAAATTTCTGGTTAACGTAGCAAATTGCTTTTATTATTATGTTAGATACATGTAAAAACATTGTAGTAATGTTTTCTTTCGGTTTAATAATTTAATTTCTCCTTGTAATGAACGGATTAGATTTTGAATTAAATGTTTTTCGTGATTCTTTCATTTTTGTTTGTTGTATTTCTGGATTATTTTCATATTATTGTGCCCAAAAAGTAAGACCAAATTTTTTTTTTTTTAAACTTTTTATTTATTCTTCCAAATATATTTTATCGCCTTCAAAGTAATCTCCGGACACAATGCACAATCCACTTGCTACGATGAATGCAACGTTTTTTCCAATCCTCAATGCAGGCTAAATAGCCATAGGTCGAGATAGACTTCAAAGCGCTAGCCGATTCACGTTGAATCTCTTCAATCGACTGTAAACGGTGTCCCCGGAGTTGTCTTTTGAGGTTAGGGAATAGCCAGAAGTCGTACGGTGTGAATACGATGGTTGTGGAACGATATGGGTTTCAGTTTTGGCGAAAAAGTCGCGAAGAATCAATGCAGTGTGAGCTGGCGCATTCAGTGTTTTCAGTGCCAATCGAGATTTGACGCGTTTGTGGCCCAAAATGGAAATATCGATCCTTTTGAAATTCCACATCATCAGTAAGGTCTCTAATTGTAAATAGACGGCTTACAAGCCCCAAATCTTTAATTTTTTTGGACGTGATCTTCGTCGGTTGAGGTTGATGGTCGACCAGAGCGCTCTTGGTTTTTAACGAGTTCTCTGCCTTCTTTGAACCGTTTATACCACATTTCTTTCCGATATGGGAATGCTTACCAAATGCCTTCTGTAACATTCTATAGGCTTCCACAAACTAAATGTAATGCAAGTTCTTTGCTCAATGAATTCAGACATTTCAAAAATCGCCGGAATCAGTTTTAGCGTCTCACAAAGCCAAATAAAACTCAAACACTAATCACATTATTTTGATAACAAATTTCATGCAGATGTCAAGGACAGTTCCAGCAACCTAAAAAATAAAAAAATAATTGAAATTAAAATGAATTGAATAAATTGAAATGCCATAAGACCTGGGAATTTTAAATTGAAAATTGGTCTTACTTTTTGGACATAGGTATTCTATATTCTATTCTTTGGTATTCTATTAAAAATGTTTAATGACTGCAGCAGGTAGCGTTTTCAATCATGAAAATGTTTAAAATGCATGAAAAGAAAACTTTGTAAATTGCCGTATAAATTTCTGGTTAATGTAACAAATTACTTTTATTATGTTAGGTACATGTAAAAACATAGTAAATGCTTTCTTTCTGGTATAGAAATTTAATTCCTTATAAAGAACGGATTATATTTTGAATTAAAAGTTCTTCATAATTCTTTGACTTTTGTTTCTTAAATTCCTTGATTACTTTCATAGTTCTGCAGTTTTTTGTTATATAAAAATTTTATTTGCTTTATTTGATAGTAATTGAACGAAATTACGTACATTAACATCGCAGCTCATATGCAATGAAAATAATGGCTTTTTTTAATTAAGTTCTTCTTTTTGTGTTAGATTACTTTTGTATTAAATTTTCTTTTGTGTATTTTATAATGAGTTTAATTTTTTTTCTAAGGCTTAATTTTTTTTATAGATATTATTTTGTATTAAGTTTCACTTTTTGTATTGAGGCAATTCGCTTAATATTGCCATTTTTAGGAACTTGAACACCTTGTTATATAATTACAGGTAAATGGAAAAAAATATCAACTTCATTTTAATATACTGAATCATTTATTATGTATTTGGGAACAATCATTCTTAGAAGATATATATACAAGGGGATTATAATTAAAGTCCCACTTTCACAATGCTGTAAAAAAAGAACCACTTGTCACCATGAGTTACAATTTGAACTGAAGATACTTGAAGAAGAGGGAAACGTAATGACATCAAAAAACAGTTTCAGTAGTTCCACCGCTTTTTCCCATCCAATTTGTTATGCCCTGCCGTGGTGGATGGGCTTTCCACTGACACTGTCACAACTGTTGAATGACTTGGAAGTCATTTTCTCCGCCAAAACAAAGAAATAATCAAGCACATTGAACACTACAGTTGATTTAATTTGCAACTTATGCCAAACATTGTAATTTCGATTCAAAATATCGCTGGTAGCCGAATTTAGTTTTTTTATGCCGTTTACAGAGCCGTCTATTAATACACTTTGGAACTTTTTTGTGGCTGTACCATTTTTCCCTTCGAGTATCTTCAATTCACATTTGAACTCATTGTGACGAGTGGTTCTTTTTTTTCAGCATTTCGAAAGTGGGACTTTAATTATATTGTATATATTATATTGGATATATATTGTATTCGGGATATTTTGAAATAAAAACTATAATGCTTTGAAGGGACAAAAATCACTAAAAGGAAATACCATTTTTATTATAATTTTATTTGTTAATAAGCATTTTTTGTATCTGTTTGTGTTAACTTACTGCTTGCATAAGAAAATTATTTTTTGTATCATACAACTTTTCATGTTAAATTCTATTTTTTGTATTTTGTATTAAGTTTAACTTTCTATATTTTGAATTAAGTCTTCGTTCATTTTATAATATTTTGTATTAAGTTTTTATTTTTTGTATTATGGCAATTCACTTAATATTGCCATTTTTATAAACTTAAACACCGTTATACGAGGATGACAGGAAAATGAAAAAAAAAAAAAAGTATCAAATTTATTTTAATCGACTGACTCACATATGTTAAATAGGTAAGGCTAATTAAGACATCACTATATTTAGCAACTTAAAAGTGTAGAGTAAGTATAAATTCGAAACAACAGTTACGTTTTAATTCAAATTAATAATGCTAATCTGAAATGATTGTGTTTGGAAATTTCTGATGGCGCCGAATATTTAAAGCTAACCTTTCCGAAGATTTCATGTTAATTCTATTTGCCATGTGGAAATCAACTTTTAAAAATGTTTATTCATAAACATCTGATACGAATATGTTTAAAAGTATACATTAATGTTCGATGGGTATAATTGTAAGCTTATTTATAGTTAATTTAAAACGAGTTTTTACAGTAAATGTAAATTGAAATACGGCAAATGTAATATGAGATGAGTTAATGCAATATAAGCTTTTATAGTAAAGGCGGATGAATTTTTGTAGTAAATGTAATGTGAGTTTTTACAATAAATACCGATGAAATTATATTGTAAATGTTAATGATATTTTATAGTAAATATGTTAACAGCTTTTATAGTTCATGCAAATGAGATTTTACTGTAAAAATAATATGAGCTTTTGTAATAACTGTGATATGTGTTTTTACAATAAATGTAATGTGAGCTTTTACAATAGTTGCACATGAGCGTTTTACCGTAAATGCTGATGCGATTTTATAGTAAATGTAATAAGAGCTTTTACAGTAAATGTTTTTTTTAGAGTAAATTTAATATGAGTTATTAGAGTTAAATAATATAAATATGAGCTTTTACAGTCAATGCAGATGAGATTTTATAATAAATGTAATATGAACTTCTGTAATTGTACTACAGGCTTTTATAGTAAATGTAATAGGAACTTTTACAGTAAAAGAGATTTTAAAATAAATGCAAGATGTGTTTTTGTGGTAAATATAGAAGAAATTTTATAGTAAATGCTATATGAGTTTTTACAATAAATGTAATATGAGCTTTTACAGTCAATGCAGATGAGATTTTAAAATAAATGTAATATGAACTTCTGTAATTGTACTACAGGCTTTTATAGTAAATGTAATAGGAACTTTTACAGTAAAAGAGATTTTAAAATAAATGCAAGATGTGTTTTTGTGGTAAATATAGAAGAAATTTTATAGTAATTATGCTTTTTACAATAAATGGAATATGAGCTTTTACAGTCAATGCAATAAAAAATGTAATATGAGCTTTTGTACTACAGTCAATCAATGCAGATGAGATTTTAAAATAAATGTAATATGAACTTCTGTAATTGTACTACAGGCTTTTATAGTAAATGTAATAGAACTTTTACAGTAAAAGAGATTTTAAAATAAATGCAAGATGTGTTTTTGTGGTAAATATAGAAGAAATTTTATAGTAAATGCTATATGAGTTTTTACAATAAATGTAATATGAGCTTTTACAGTCAATGCAGATGAGATTTTATAATAAATGTAATATGAACTTCTGTAATTGTACTACAGGCTTTTATAGTAAATGTAATAGGAACTTTTACAGTAAAAGAGATTTTAAAATAAATGCAAGATGTGTTTTTGTGGTAAATATAGAAGAAATTTTATAGTAAATGCTATATGAGTTTTTACAATAAATGTAATATGAGCTTTTACAGTCAATGCAGATGAGATTTTATAATAAATGTAATATGAACTTCTGTAATTGTACTACAGGCTTTTATAGTAAATGTAATAGGAACTTTTACAGTAAAAGAGATTTTAAAATAAATGCAAGATGTGTTTTTGTGGTAAATATAGAAGAAATTTTATAGTAAATGCTATATGAGTTTTTACAATAAATGTAATATGAGCTTTTACAGTCAATGCAGATGAGATTTTATAATAAATGTAATATGAACTTCTGTAATTGTACTACAGGCTTTTATAGTAAATGTAATAGGAACTTTTACAGTAAAAGAGATTTTAAAATAAATGCAAGATGTGTTTTTGTGGTAAATATAGAAGAAATTTTATAGTAAATGCTATATGAGTTTTTTACAATAAAAATGTAATATGAGCTTTTACAGTCAATGCAGATGAGATTTTATAATAAATGTAATTGAACTTCTGTAATTGTACTACAGGCTTTTATAGTAAATGTAATAGAACTTTTACAGTAAAAGAGATTTTAAAATAAATGCAAGATGTGTTTTTGTGGTAAATATAGAAGAAATTTTATAGTAAATGCTATAAGTTTTACTAAATAATGAGATAAATGTAATATGAACTTTTACAGTCAATGCAGATGAGATTTTAAAATAAATGTAATATGTTTTAATTGTACTACAGGCTTTTATAGTAAATGTAATAGGAACTTTTACAGTAAAAGAGATTTTAAAATAAATGCAAGATGTGTTTTTGTGGTAAATATAGAAGAAATTTTATAGTAAATGCTATATGAGTTTTACAATAAATGTAATATGAGCTTTTACAGTCAATGCAGATGAGATTTTATAATAAATGTAATATGAACTTCTGTAATTGTACTACAGGCTTTTATAGTAAATGTAATAGGAACTTTTACAGTAAAAGAGATTTTAAAATAAATGCAAGATGTGTTTTTGTGGTAAATATAGAAGAAATTTTAGAAATTTTATAGTAAATGCTATATGAGTTTTTACAATAAATGTAATATGAGCTTTTACAGTCAATGCAGATGAGATTTTATAATAAATGTAATATGAACTTCTGTAATTGTACTACAGGCTTTTATAGTAAATGTAATAGGAACTTTTACAGTAAAAGAGATTTTAAAATAAATGCAAGATGTGTTTTTGTGGTAAATATAGAAGAAATTTTATAGTAAATGCTATATGAGTTTTTACAATAAATGTAATATGAGCTTTTACAGTCAATGCAGATGAGATTTTATAATAAATGTAATATGAACTTCTGTAATTGTACTACAGGCTTTTATAGTAAATGTAATAGGAACTTTTACAGTAAAAGAGATTTTAAAATAAATGCAAGATGTGTTTTTGTGGTAAATATAGAAGAAATTTTATAGTAAATGCTATATGAGTTTTTACAATAAATGTAATATGAGCTTTTACAGTCAATGCAGATGAGATTTTAAAATAAATGTAATATGAACTTCTGTAATTGTACTACAGGCTTTTATAGTAAATGTAATAGGAACTTTTACAGTAAAAGAGATTTTAAAATAAATGCAAGATGTGTTTTTGTGGTAAATATAGAAGAAATTTTATAGTAAATGCTATATGAGTTTTACAATAAATGTAATATGAGCTTTTACAGTCAATGCAGATGAGATTTTATAATAAATGTAATATGAACTTCTGTAATTGTACTACAGGCTTTTATAGTAAATGTAATAGGAACTTTTACAGTAAAAGAGATTTTAAAATAAATGCAAGATGTGTTTTTGTGGTAAATATAGAAGAAATTTTATAGTAAATGCTATATGAGTTTTTACAATAAATGTAATATGAGCTTTTACAGTCAATGCAGATGAGATTTTATAATAAATGTAATATGAACTTCTGTAATTGTACTACAGGCTTTTATAGTAAATGTAATAGGAACTTTTACAGTAAAAGAGATTTTAAAATAAATGCAAGATGTGTTTTTGTGGTAAATATAGAAGAAATTTTATAGTAAATGCTATATGAGTTTTTACAATAAATGTAATATGAGCTTTTACAGTCAATGCAGATGAGATTTTAAAATAAATGTAATATGAACTTCTGTAATTGTACTACAGGCTTTTATAGTAAATGTAATAGGAACTTTTACAGTAAAAGAGATTTTAAAATAAATGCAAGATGTGTTTTTGTGGTAAATATAGAAGAAATTTTATAGTAAATGCTATATGAGTTTTTACAATAAATGTAATATGAGCTTTTACAGTCAATGCAGATGAGATTTTATAATAAATGTAATATGAACTTCTGTAATTGTACTACAGGCTTTTATAGTAAATGTAATAGGAACTTTTACAGTAAAAGAGATTTTAAAATAAATGCAAGATGTGTTTTTGTGGTAAATATAGAAGAAATTTTATAGTAAATGCTATATGAGTTTTTACAATAAATGTAATATGAGCTTTTACAGTCAATGCAGATGAGATTTTATAATAAATGTAATATGAACTTCTGTAATTGTACTACAGGCTTTTATAGTAAATGTAATAGGAACTTTTACAGTAAAAGAGATTTTAAAATAAATGCAAGATGTGTTTTTGTGGTAAATATAGAAGAAATTTTATAGTAAATGCTATATGAGTTTTTACAATAAATGTAATATGAGCTTTTACAGTCAATGCAGATGAGATTTTATAATAAATGTAATATGAACTTCTGTAATTGTACTACAGGCTTTTATAGTAAATGTAATAGGAACTTTTACAGTAAAAGAGATTTTAAAATAAATGCAAGATGTGTTTTTGTGGTAAATATAGAAGAAATTTTATAGTAAATGCTATATGAGTTTTTACAATAAATGTAATATGAGCTTTTACAGTCAATGCAGATGAGATTTTATAATAAATGTAATATGAACTTCTGTAATTGTACTACAGGCTTTTATAGTAAATGTAATAGGAACTTTTACAGTAAAAATGAGATTTTAAAATAAATGCAAGATGTGTTTTTGTGGTAAATATAGAAGAAATTTTATAGTAAATGCTATATGAGTTTTTACAATAAATGTAATATGAGCTTTTACAGTCAATGCAGATGAGATTTTAAATAAATGTAATATGAACTTCTGTAATTGTACTACAGGCTTTTATAGTAAATGTAATAGGAACTTTTACAGTAAAAGAGATTTTAAAAATAAATGCAAGATGTGTTTTTGTGGTAAATATAGAAGAAATTTTATAGTAAATGCTATATGAGTTTTTACAATAAATGTAATATGAGCTTTTACAGTCAATGCAGATGAGATTTTATAATAAATGTAATATGAACTTCTGTAATTGTACTACAGGCTTTTATAGTAAATGTAATAGGAACTTTTACAGTAAAAGAGATTTTAAAATAAATGCAAGATGTGTTTTTGTGGTAAATATAGAAGAAATTTTATAGTAAATGCTATATGAGTTTTTACAATAAATGTAATATGAGCTTTTACAGTCAATGCAGATGAGATTTTATAATAAATGTAATATGAACTTCTGTAATTGTACTACAGGCTTTTATAGTAAATGTAATAGGAACTTTTACAGTAAAAGAGATTTTAAAATAAATGCAAGATGTGTTTTTGTGGTAAATATAGAAGAAATTTTATAGTAAATGCTATATGAGTTTTTACAATAAATGTAATATGAGCTTTTACAGTCAATGCAGATGAGATTTTATAATAAATGTAATATGAACTTCTGTAATTGTACTACAGGCTTTTATAGTAAATGTAATAGGAACTTTTACAGTAAAAGAGATTTTAAAATAAATGCAAGATGTGTTTTTGTGGTAAATATAGAAGAAATTTTATAGTAAATGCTATATGAGTTTTTACAATAAATGTAATATGAGCTTTTACAGTCAATGCAGATGAGATTTTATAATAAATGTAATATGAACTTCTGTAATTGTACTACAGGCTTTTATAGTAAATGTAATAGGAACTTTTACAGTAAAAGAGATTTTAAAATAAATGCAAGATGTGTTTTTGTGGTAAATATAGAAGAAATTTTATAGTAAATGCTATATGAGTTTTTACAATAAATGTAATATGAGCTTTTACAGTCAATGCAGATGAGATTTTATAATAAATGTAATATGAACTTCTGTAATTGTACTACAGGCTTTTATAGTAAATGTAATAGGAACTTTTACAGTAAAAGAGATTTTAAAATAAATGCAAGATGTGTTTTTGTGGTAAATATAGAAGAAATTTTATAGTAAATGCTATATGAGTTTTTACAATAAATGTAATATGAGCTTTTACAGTCAATGCAGATGAGATTTTATAATAAATGTAATATGAACTTCTGTAATTGTACTACAGGCTTTTATAGTAAATGTAATAGGAACTTTTACAGTAAAAGAGATTTTAAAATAAATGCAAGATGTGTTTTTGTGGTAAATATAGAAGAAATTTTATAGTAAATGCTATATGAGTTTTTACAATAAATGTAATATGAGCTTTTACAGTCAATGCAGATGAGATTTTAAAATAAATGTAATATGAACTTCTGTAATTGTACTACAGGCTTTTATAGTAAATGTAATAGGAACTTTTACAGTAAAAGAGATTTTAAAATAAATGCAAGATGTGTTTTTGTGGTAAATATAGAAAATGAAATTTTATAGTAAATGCTATATGAGTTTACTACAGAAGCATATAAATGTAATATGAGCTTTACAGTCAATGCAGATGAGATTTTAAATAATAAATGTAATATGAACTTTGTAATGCAGTAATTGTAATACAGGCTTTTATAGTAAATGTAATAGGAACTTTTACAGTAAAAGAGATTTTAAAATAAATGCAAGATGTGTTTTTGTGGTAAATATAGAAAGAAATTTTATAGTAAATGCTATATGAGTTTTTACAATAAATGTAATATGAGCTTTTACAGTCAATGCAGATGAGATTTTATAATAAATGTAATATGAACTTCTGTAATTGTACTACAGGCTTTTATAGTAAATGTAATAGGAACTTTTACAGTAAAAGAGATTTTAAAATAAATGCAAGATGTGTTTTTGTGGTAAATATAGAAGAAATTTTATAGTAAATGCTATATGAGTTTTTACAATAAATGTAATATGAGCTTTTACAGTCAATGCAGATGAGATTTTATAATAAATGTAATATGAACTTCTGTAATTGTACTACAGGCTTTTATAGTAAATGTAATAGGAACTTTTACAGTAAAAGAGATTTTAAAATAAATGCAAGATGTGTTTTTGTGGTAAATATAGAAGAAATTTTATAGTAAATGCTATATGAGTTTTTACAATAAATGGAATATGAGCTTTTACAGTCAATGCAGATGAGATTTTATAATAAATGTAATATGAACTTCTGTAATTGTACTACAGGCTTTTATAGTAAATGTAATAGGAACTTTTACAGTAAAAGAGATTTTAAAATAAATGCAAGATGTGTTTTTGTGGTAAATATAGAAGAAATTTTATAGTAAATGCTATATGAGTTTTTACAATAAATGTAATATGAGCTTTTACAGTCAATGCAGATGAGATTTTAAAATAAATGTAATATGAACTTCTGTAATTGTACTACAGGCTTTTATAGTAAATGTAATAGGAACTTTTACAGTAAAAGAGATTTTAAAATAAATGCAAGATGTGTTTTTGTGGTAAATATAGAAGAAATTTTATAGTAAATGCTATATGAGTTTTTACAATAAATGTAATATGAGCTTTTACAGTCAATGCAGATGAGATTTTAAAATAAATGTAATATGAACTTCTGTAATTGTACTACAGGCTTTTATAGTAAATGTAATAGGAACTTTTACAGTAAAAGAGATTTTAAAATAAATGCAAGATGTGTTTTTGTGGTAAATATAGAAGAAATTTTATAGTAAATGCTATATGAGTTTTTACAATAAATGTAATATGAGCTTTTACAGTAATTAGGATAATAAATGAGGATTTTATAATAAATGCTGATGAGCTTTCATAGTAAATGTAAGATGTGCTTTTATAGCAAATGTAATACGAGCTTTTACAGTAAATGAATTTTTAGAATAAATGTGATATGAGTTTTTATAGGAAATGATGTAATATGAGCTGTTACAGTCAATGCAGATGAGATTTTATATAAATGCACATAAGATTTTATAGTAAATTTAATATGAATTTTTATAATAAATATATGAGTTTTAAAATGCAGATGATATTTTATGGTAAATGTAGATAAGTTTTTATAGTAAATGTAAATATTTTATAGTAAATATAATATGGGTTTTTATTGTAAATATGATATGAGTTTTAAAATTTAGTTGATATTTTATAGTAAAGTAAGATGAGATTTTATAGAAAATGTAGATAAGATTTTATAATATATGTAATATGAGCTTTCAGATATTTTATAGTAAATGTAATGTAAGTTTTTATAATAAATATAATACGAGCATTAACAGTGAATGTAAGAGGGGCTTTTATAGTAAATGCCGATATTTTATAGTAAATGCCGATATTTTATAGTAAATGCCGATATTTTATAATAAATATAATACGAGCATTAACAGTGAATGTAAGAGGGGCTTTTATAGTAAATGCCGATATTTTATAGTAAATGCCGATATTTTATAGTAAATGCCGATATTTTATAATAAATATAATACGAGCATTAACAGTGAATGTAAGAGGGGCTTTTATAGTAAATGTCGATATTTTATAGTAAATGTAATATGAGTTTTTATAATAAATATGATAGGAGCTTGAACAGTAAATGAAGGAGGATCTTTTATAGTAAATGCAAGATGAGGTTTTTTTTATTTAAATGCAAAAGGGTGTTTTCTCGGCCAATTTTATAAATTTTTACAGGAAAAGAAAGAATGAGTAGAAAATCCTTGTTTCAAAATATCTGGCATGCAATTCCAAAAAGTTCAGTAGTATCCGTAATCACTTTTAGAAGTAACTTTTTTTTGTGTCAGTGAAGATTTAAAATAAAAAATATATAATACTTTGAGGATGCAAAAATCTCTAAAAAGAAATAACATTTTTTTTTTTTTTTTTTATCACTTTGATAAAAAAAGAGCTAATGGCTCCGATGTTCAACATGAAATAAAATGGAGAGTTTTTTTTTATTATTAGATATTATTATTATTATTTTCCTATTTTTTATTTTCGATACATATAAGATGACATTGATTGATTTCTGTATAAAAGGAAATTAATTAAAAATCGGTTATTATCGCCTTTGGATTAAAAAAAAAGAATTTTTTTTTTACATGGAATTATATTTTAGTTTGGCTATTTCGCTAATTATCTAAAATGCATTTTTATAAAAAAAAAAAAAAAAAAAAAAAAGAACTACCCATACTAGAAGGAATATATTTTTTAAAAACATTTAAAAATAACTTATTTTTTTAAAGAAATTATTATTTGTAACCTTTCCCATCAAAAAATTTAATAAAAAAATAAAAAAAAACTTCTCAATTTTTTTTAAAGAAAGCCTTAATTCTTCTTACTATATTTAATGGTAAAAATTTCTTACTTAGATGTTATTACTTAAAAAAAAAATCAATCAGTTGTATTTTATATCTAACCTAATTTTACGAGAGGGTTTAGGCCTATCAAGAATGTTTTTACGAGAATATTTCCTTATTTTTCCATGTTTTTTTAGTTGTTCAGTGGTTTAGCATTTTTATTTAAATTTTGTGTAATCCATTTTAATTTAATTTTTTTAATTCAATACATTTTTATTTGATTTTTTTTTATTCAATACATCATTATTTCATTTTTTTATTGAATATTTTTTTATTTCATTTTTTTTATTCAATACATTTTTATTTCATTTTTTATTCAATACATTTTTATTTAATTTTTTTATTCAATACATTTTTATTTAATTATTTTATTCAAATTTACTTTTTTATTAAATACATTATTATTTAATTTTTTTATTCAATACATTATTATTTAAATTTTGATTCAATGCATTTTTATTTACTTTTTTTATTCAATACATTTTTATTTAATTTTTATTCAATACATTGTTATTTAGAATTTTTATTCAATACGTTGTTATTTAGAATTTTTATTCAATACATTTTTATTAATTTTTTATTTAATACATTATTATTTAATTTTTTATTCAATACATTCAATTCAATTTAATTTTTTTATTCATTACATTATTTAATCTTTTTATTCAATACATTTTTAAAATTATTTTTCTTTCTTAAACTCCTAAAATTTTTCTCTAGGTAAAACATGGCTTTGATTTGTCATCATTTGAACACTAATAAAAGAAATTGTGATTATTCATTATATAATCAGGATGCAAACATTGTAATAAGTCTGTTACACTAAACCCAACTGTTGATGTGAAGTTCGCGGTCTCAATTACAATAGATTCTAATCGTTTTTCAAATCAGTGACTGTCGAACATGAGACTAGAGGAGTTTGAATATACGTTTTGTTGTTTACTAAGAAGTGAATAATATTCTTGAGTCGCGGGCTAGGCTCATAAACTCATTAAGCTGTTCTATTCTTGGACTGTTTTTGAGACCGGGCCTGCTAAGCTAATGGATCCCTGTTTCTTCTTAAACTTTATGAGAAGAGTGGGACTCATCGATTCTTATCTGTTCATGGAGTTTTTGAGATGAGTGGGGCTCATAAACCCATCGATATTTATCTGTTTTTAAAGTATTTGAGATGAGTGGGGCTCATAAACTCATCGATACTTGTCTGTTCTTAGTTTTTTTTTAGACGCGTGGGATAGAAAATAGAAAGACTCATAAACACATCGATTTTTTATTTGTTCTCGGACCTTTTGAGATGAGCGGGACTTGTGAACTCATTAATTCTTATTTGTTCTTGAACTTTTTGAGTTAAATGAGTCTATCAAACTCACTGATTATTATCTGTTCTTGGACTTTTTGAGATAAGTGGGCTCATAAACTCATCCATCCATGTCTATTCATAGATTTTTTTAGATGAATGAGGCTCATAAACACATCGATGCTTATCTGTTCTTAGGTTTTTTTAGATGAGTGGGCTCATGAATTCATTGATCCTTATCTGTTTTTAAACTTTTTGGGATGAGTGGGCTCATAAACTCATAGATCCTTATCTGTTCTTCAGCCTTTTAAAATGAGTAGGGCTACTAAACTCATGGATTCTTATTTGTTCTTGTACTTTTTGAGATGAATGAGGCTCTTAAACTCATCGATTCTTATCTGTTCATGGACTTTTCGGAGATAGAGTGTGCACATTGATCCTTGTTTGTTTTAGGAATTTTTGTATTATGTTGTACATTACACTGTACGTACCTGTATTTGAATTATTTCTGAGTTGGATGAGTTCATGTACTAATTTATCTTTGCCTGTTCTCGGGGGGAGGTACAATGTGGACCATGTGGTACGAGGATCATGTATTCATTAATAATTATCTGCTCTTGAAATTTTTTTGAGATGAGTGGTTCAGTGATCTTTTTTGTTGAGTTTTCTATGTGTAAAATTTCATGGGCTGAAATATTTTAATAAAGTTCATAAAAAAAATTAAATTTTGAATTCATTTTCATCAATGAAAACACCATAAATATTATTATTTTTTTGCAATTGTTGTTTCAGAGAGGAATTTTAAAATACAATTGCAGGAAAATGAATTATATATATATATATATATTGAGTATAAATATG